>JAGTXR010000064.1:1200000-1800000 GCA_022606575.1 Glossosoma conforme | reverse complement strand
GTTAAAGGAATTAACTAAGCAAGAAGAAAACAAAAATATTGATATTAGTGATTTCGAAGAAGAGCAAAAAGAACTTTCGATGGCGTTTGTAAAAAGGAGTTTCACCACTATGACTGAAATTATGGACCAATTTGATGAAAATGATCCAAATTTTGACAGGAGTTTAAAAGCAAGACGGGGTGTTTTAGATGCTTTATCCACTTATCAACAACTTCTAACAGAACGCAACAGGAAAACACAAACAACATTAGATGCCTTCTTGACAAAAAGGCAGAAAATTGGAAACACAGAATAGACTGAATGATCTGACTGGCTTAGAATTTTATTTGTTTTTATATAAGTATATTCGTTTATATTGTTTTAATTTTTGGAACAAATAAATGTTTGGTTTTATTTTTATTAAAAAAAAAAAACATAATTATTAAATATAATACCTATCCAATTTTCTATCCATCTTCCCCTAACTCCATTATTTACATGTTAAGATAGCCTCGTTTAACGCTTTTTAGCATTTATTTTTCGCAAATTTTTCATATATATTAGTTAATTATAACAATTTTTGTGAAACTTCTATGTTACGATACTTGTTCAGCATATATTTGATGGTTTTTAATTCATCCCAAGTAAAAAAACGCGTTTGTATCGAACCGTATGAGAATCGTATTCCGGCATGCATTTTCGTTAATTTTTCATACATATCACCCGCGATGAGCGGCGTCTTACTGTACTTTTTAAATGTATACAGTACGAGAATGTTCAGCCAAATACGTACTAGTGTATCTCTAATGAAGTCATTACGAATAGTTGTCGTTATCACGCGACTCAGTTAATGTATTCACAGGTATAATAGCGTCCGTTTATCGTGGACAACTCATAAATGCCTGGCGACGCTTTAACGACGACAACTTCGTCAAATTTGACACGACACGAAGCGTGTCGAAATGATTGACTTCCGAGGATCGTGATTCAGTATATGTTTACCGTGAAACAATAAAACAGCATATATATTTATTCCGTGCGCAATATCTGGGACTCGCAGCTTTACTCGATCGAAAAGAAGTGTTAAGTGTCTATATAGCACCTGCATTGTTCTCATTCTTCTTTGTGGTTGTCAATGCAGCCGCATTACGCACGGGTTGGCGAACTTACAGTATTCTCCTGAATTTTTCGCTGTGTTAGGGCCCTTTACCACGGACGTCCAGTTTTGCAGGATCTGTGGTAACATTCACATGAGCATTCGGTTTGCAGGATACCGTGACAATTCAATTCGTTCGAAACGTTCTGTACGATTTTGCCACTACAAACCGGACGACTGGATTCAATAAAAAACGGTATCCAGTTTAGTTACGTACATAGTTTAATGGTAGTGTTCCCACTAGCATACGGTTTTTTACTTTATTCTTACCACAAACATATTGCTAACTTTTCTTATATAATAGGCATTATGCATTCTCTCTTAATTGTATGCTGTTTTTTTTTTAGTTAATTTTTCACTTTTTCTAAATGCTTGTCAAACGTGGCCATGGACATTCTGAAATATTAAAAAAAATTGGATTCATCCTTTCTCAAATCATCTCCCATTAGATTACGAAATGTGCCTAATCTCGATCGTAGTTTTAAGATCGGGTGAACCCAAAATCTTCTTTTTTCGCATTGCTTTCGCCGGCGAAAGTACCAGTATAATATCTGAAGAGTATTCACGTCCATTGCGTCTGAATTTTCTTCTCCGACTGCCAATGCTATCCCGTAACAAAACCAGGATGCAAACTTCTGTGTGTGAACACAGGTATGATTTTTGCGGTATCCAATAAAAAACTGATACTGCAAAACTGGACGTCCGTGGGAAAGGGCTCTTAGTATAGACTAATGCATCTGCAGGCTACTAAGCTGCTGCCTATCGCGCTTTCAGGCGGGTCAAGGTTGAGTCGATTCCGCTTCCGGATTGTTTTCCTAGACGTGGCGATCCTAGTCCGTGGAGTTGATCTTATTGAAGGAGAACCAGGTAGAGGACTTTTAAGATACATACATGATTGGGAAAGAGTAGATTTTCTAGTGTGTTACTTACAGTATACAGCAAGAGTAGCATTGGCCTGAACACTCCCAGCTGCATTTTTCGCCGTGCAAGTGTAGACTCCTGCGTCTGCTGGCTCGGTCTTGTGCAGAAGAAGCTGCGCAGATGCTCCAGCCACTGGAGTAGACCCTGATGAAGGTGATCCAGGCGGAGGACCTTCCAAGCTTGTGACGGCTCTTCCTGCAGGTAGACGGCCGTCGATTTTTGCCCAGGTGACTTCGGGCAATGGATCACCGTCAACCTGGAAACAAACGAAAAATAACTAAACATGTTTTATTTTTTACTGTTAAAAATGTAATTTGAAAAATTTAAGTAACGACTATGTACGAGTTTAAAATATTTCAAATTTGATATTTGTAACGAAAAATTGATATTTTCAAATCTAGTTTTAAAAAGTAAGTCTTTGAATAGAATGTATATATATTTTTTGTATATTTAAATAAATCTTCATTGTTATAGAGAACGGCTTCTTAAACTTTTTTTATTAACTACCCCATTTATGATTGCGAGTTTCCTGGCAACCCCAGATACATACAAATATGCCTATTTTCATAAAAATTGCATTTTTTAAATCTCTCGCGACCCCAGAATTTTGCTACGCGACCCCATTTGGGGTCGCGACCAATAGTTTAAGAAGCCCTGAGCATTGAAAATAATATATATTTAGGTTGCAAAAAAAGAATAAATAAAATAACATAATAAACTTAGAGAAGCAAAAACATTTTAAAAATATTAACCAGACAATTGAATCTCTTCAGTAAGCTCTTTGATATATTTCAAACCTTGAAATAAAAAAATATTTTTACGTAAATATATATTTTTAATGGCCTCTTCCCCATTTCCCACGTGGCTATCGTTGCGTATTATTTTGATTGCCTCGTCCCATCACAGGCCCTTTTCGCTTGAAATCCCTTCATAATCCTAGATTATGGAAAGCCGACCCATTCTTCTGGATACATATATGAGCTCCGCGAAACTCTGCAAAAAAATATGTCGATTTTGTTGTCCATTAAACCAAATTACTCCGCCTTCTTTCGCTTCTGCGCATCCCTCGGTCAATAGTACCAGTGGCTAACCACTAATCTTCACGCTCATCACGATCTTTTTCTTCTTCGTGTCAGCGAAGTCAAATTATTTTTTCCCTGTATCTAGCAACACCGATAGCTCGTGTGTTAGGTCCCAGCATTGGGTCCTGATACGTGCAGCTTGTTGGGCACATGGAGCAGCATCTTAGGTGTGAGGCGGTCTGCAGGTCTCCACAGTCGCACAATAGTGTCTCTTCGTGCCGAAGCATTCCCCAGCGCTCGAGGTTGTCCTTTGTTCTACCAACTCCGGTTCTTAATCTGTTCAGGGATTTCCAGGTCCGCGAGTCAAGGTTCTTGCCAGTTGGGAGGTCTTCCTTTGGAGTAATGAAATCATCTGGTGAGATTTGTTGCCAGAGTTGGACTTCAATCTTGGTGTTGGGGGTATCTGATTATACAAGCAGTGGGACGGTTGGTTGATTGCCTTACGCATTTCTTCGGCGCATATGACTTTGCGTCTAACAAGCAACAAATCACAAAGAAAATAAACTCGAGGCACGCTTGTACAGTACTATCATCAAAGATACTATGACATCCTAATCTCTACGGAAGAAACGACTTCACAGACTTTTTCCGAAGCATTGAAATATATTTTCAATACAGGTTGGTTTCCCCGCTCGACCGTAACATGACGTTATTTTGATATTGTGACTTTTGGGTTTAGCTGTATGTGGCGAATTACGAAGACGAGTTTGTCGGTTGCGGGTGGGAGCAGGAGGTATTAGTTCTGTTTCGAAGAGCAGCGACCGCTGTAATAACGGTAGAAAAGACTAAGTGAACCAATTTTATTATTATTATATAAGTATTTGTATAGCGCTCTTTTATGACCGAATGATCATTCCAAAAGCGCTTCCTTACCTCTCTGAGTAAAAGGTGGGTCTTGAGTCTGCTTCTGAAGGATGCCTCCGCTTTAAGAGAACTTTTGCTTTCCGGTAGCGAGTTCCAGGCCATTGGTCCCACGTAGCTGAAAGCCCGATTGCCAAAGACCCTTCTAGGACTACATCCTGTCAGCTGCAGGGTGCTTCTATTTGCTATAGCTGATCTGAGTGTCTCTTCACGCGCGCTTATTTCTGAAGGCTTGATAAGTTCTGTCAAATAGCCCGGTGCAGTTCCGTTGAGTGCCTTATAAGCTAAGAGGCATAATTTGTACAGAGGCATAATTTGTACTTGTAATTGTGTGAAACACAGGCATAATCTTACGCCTATGTTCCGTTGATTGCAGATTAGATGTAAGAGTGTCATTGTGTGACTGCCGTATTCAAGGATAGGTCGGTTTGTCCATTATATAGAAGCAGAAGTTGTTTATCGTTAAAATATCTCAGTGATCCTATATACCTAGTTTTTTGGAAGCGAGACCGGCTTTATAGTTAATTGACTTGTAATATTTGACATTGTTCGAGATTGATACTCCAAGGATGTTGATGGAGCTTGCTCTTGGAAGAGAACAACCGTTGAAAGATACAGGATTCATAGCAGTCTTCTTGGTGGAGAAAGTGCGTGATTGGACTTTGGAAATTATTCGAGATTGATGCTACAGAATCTGAAATCTTATAGATATCTTGACAACATACCTGGCAACGAAACTGCGCTGTCTGTCCAAGAAGGGCTGCCAGTGGCTGTGGTCTTGCCAGGAAGTGCGGTCTCTGCAGCACTACGAGCCTGGCAGGACGTGATTCTCTTGTGCCAGCCACGGAGTGTGCCACGCATCTGTACGCCCCTGAATCAGCTGTTCGCACTCCGCTTATCATCAGACTGCCGCCGTCCATCAGGCTCATCCTAAAACAATAATAAATAAAAAAATATGTAATAAATCAGGAATTAATCATAATAATAAAATACAATATATACAAATATGGTAACTTATGATTATGTACTAAGAACAAAGCAATAAAGAGAAGCAACAGAAGGTCCCAATGCTCATCAAACAGACGACGCCAACAAATTATTCCTCCAAAGAAACTCGTGGAGTTCATGTCTGAATTGGGCCTCCCTTACGTGAAATATATCAACATCCGAGGCGGTTTGGTTAAAGATTATTTTGGTTAAGTAGACTTCGAGAAGGCATTCGACAGTTTGCACATACTGATCAATCCTAATCAAGAATTGCTTACCTATAACAAGAAGTAATAAATATATTATGTAATTGTAATTCCTGAAGTGCGCTTGCGTGTTGCTTAGTTGACTACGAGACGGCATTCGATAGTTTGCACTGACATCAGCATGATATAGCCCTTGCTGACTGGTGCCGAAAGCCTCGATATTCAATCTTCCGTCTCTTATTTCTGTTCGCTTGTCGTACATAAATGTGTCGCCATATTGGCATTTTGGACTAGTAACGGAGATCATTTGTGGCGCTGTGCAACAGCCCATCACTGGCGCGGCTTTCGGGAACCAAATATGTTTTGATATGAGCTTGATATAGCTCTTTTAGGTTGATGCCGAAAAGCCTCGAAAAACGATCATTTGTCTCTTATTTTTGTTCGTTCGCCTGACATGCACATCTAATGATGTTAGTTTTAATTGTATAATGTTGCACGGCGTTTGCATGCTCCATTTTATTTGTTATGACAGTTGCTCCATTTCATGTTGGTGCAACTGTCATCTTTAATTTCCTTTTTTGCCGCGACTGTCATGGGGCGCTAGTGTCAGAGTGCTCCGCCAGTTTTCAGTTGACTTTTTAAGAAAGCAAGTCTGTAATAAAATAAACGAGAATCGTGCTTCGAAAACAGGTTCTTTGTATTGTTGACCTGCTCCTGCATCCTGCCACCCAGTAATTCGATACCCAATATAGAGAGGAGGATATCAGCGTATATGAAATGATGATAAAGCTTGCAATAATGATGGGTTACCTTGAGTTCATATCCATTTCGATATTCTGTCCGTTTCTGGTCCAGTAGATCACGGGGTCTGGGTTTCCCTTTGGAGGACCGCATTCTAAGAGAGCAGTCTCTCCTGCAGCAACGCGAGTGTCGTAAGGTTGCGACCGGAAGTCATCACGTAGAACTGGAAGAGAAGAAAAAGAAACACCATTAAAATCTGCACAACTCAAAATATGCATAAAAAATCATCTACACATTTACTTCTCAAAAGACTACTATATAACTAAAGACGAGCAAATCATTTATTAAACAAAATAAAACTTGTACGTCTAACCTGCAATCCATGGTACACAGGCGTAAGATTGGTTCACTTGGTATTTTGCTTCAAATCGAAGAGTGACGGTTCGTAAGCTCTCCGAAATGATCCCTGATGTCAGTAAAACCTCTATTGACAAGATTTTGACAGACATCTAGGGTATGCTAAGAATGTTAACCAAAGACGCCACCAACGAGCTCATCACAAAATTTGGATGGGGTATTGTAAAACACCCACTCTACAGCCTCAAGTGACTACCATCTCCTCCCTGACATGAGGAAAAACACCTGTGTGGATCGCATTTCGATAGAGAAGAGCTGGAAGAAGCGGTTCTCAGGTATCTGCGTGGCATGGAGGCAGATTTTTTAATCGGGCATTCAAAAGCTCGTATACCGCATGCAAAAATGCATTGACCTCAGCGGCGACTATGTAGAAAAATAGGTTAAAGTCTGAACTTTCCAAAAATGTACGCATTCATGGAATTAAATACGTTTTACACTGTGAAAAATCAGTGGGAATCTTATATTACGGATAACCCTCGTATATCTCAGTATGTCATATGACATTTAAATGCATCACCTAATAAGCCATACTCACAAGTGAGTTAGTTTGTTGTGAATGTATAAACAATGTTATTGTAGTTGTTTATGCGGTTTTAATCACCATATTAAAATAACTATAACCCGGGCGTTTTATGACCGCCATATCCCGTTTAAATATTAACCCATAAACATGTTGAGTCCTGTTAGAGATGCTTATAGTAGGATTTAGTATGTAAACAGTAATATTGTTAATAATATAGCAAAAAATAACAACTGCACCTTTTCATATTGTAAACTTTTTTTATTGTTAAAGTTATTAACAATAAAAATATAACTAAAGCTTGTCTCATATAAACTAAGTGTTTTATATACTTATTATAAATCACGCAGGTATTTCTTATATCACCTGTAATGGCAGAACAAAAAGAGAAGTCAACAGTCCAACGACCGAGAGGAATGGAGATCAAGATGCAAGATTCTGTTGCTGCAAACTACGAAGAAGATGGTATTTCACTGACAAACCACTTCTTCTATATTTGCCGGCGGGTATAGTTCAATGGTCAAAGCGTTTGCTTTGCAAGTCAAAGGTCGTGGGTTCGATCTACGATAGAGATTAAAAAAATATGTAATCGATTTCTGAGCGCTAGAGTACCCCGGATGGTGTGAATTTGATCCCACACCAGTAAAATGCCAGTTATAGCAATTAATGAAAATTGATGGTTGACGAAATTCGTCCCGTGAAGACCACCTATTCATAGTAAATTCCTGTAATAATAATAATGATGCGTGAATCTCGGGCTGTGGTCTATGAGGTTGGCGGATCAACACTCCACATGCAGCGCTTAGCCATATGCAATATGGTAAGCGTCATAGAATTCTACAGATGAGACTTCAGAATTACTATCATAATCTGTCGGTATTCTCATGTATGTAAACACATACAGGAGAATACCGACAGATGGTGATAGTAACTTAAGTCTCATCTGTGGAATTCTATGACGCTTACCATGTTGTTTATGGGTAAACGCTGCATGTAGAGTGTTGATCCGCCAACGTCATAGACTACAGCCCGAGATTCACGCATCATCCTTTAACATTACAGGAATTTACTATGAATGGGTGGTATTCACGGGGCGACTTTCGTCCACCACCAATTTTAATAAATAGGCTATGACTGGCATTTTACGTGTGATGGATCAAATTCACACCAACCGGGGGTATTTTAGAGTTCAAAAATTGATGTATTTGTTTGCATTAAAAAAAGCCTCCACTGCTTGAGTTCTTCTTTAATTTTAAGATTCTATATTTCAGAGACACTCCTCTCATGGATCTCTCAAGGGCACCTAGTAAGACCTGCTGTTAGATTCCACGTCTCTGCGCCATAAGTTAATACAGGTAGGATGCATTGGTTGAACGCCTTAGTTTTAAGACATTGCGGAATTTTCGCCATGACATATTGTTGGATGGTTGAAATTCTTGTTTTTTTTAAAGCATTTTTGCATATGCTCACGCGTGCATACACACAAGGTCTGCGTTTCACGGTGCATTGAGTTTAGAGGGTTGAGAACCGTGAAATTGACGATCGTTATCCGCAAATAGAAACGAATTTATGACCAACGCGTAACGAAATGCAAAGAGTGCAGGCGATACCAACTGCAGAAAAATGCATTTATTATAAAATAGCATGAACATTTTGAAAACCATTTCTTCTTCTTGGCGTCAGCGACGTCAAATTATTTTTGTCCAGTTTCTGGCAACATCAAAAGCCCGTGTGTTGCCTAGCATTAGGTCTTGAAGTGTGCAGCTTGTTGGGCACATGGAGAAGCATCTTAGGTGTGAGGCGGTCTGCAGGTCTCCACAGTCGCACAATAGTGGCTCTCTGTGCCGGAGAATTCCCCACCGCTCGAGGTTGTACTTTGTTCTACCGAATCCGGTTCTTAATCTGTTCAGGGATTTCCAGGTCAAGTTTCTTGCCAGTTGGGAGGCCGTCCTTTGGAAAGGAAGGCCTCCCAACCTCCTAATGAAATCCTCTGATGCGACTTGTTGCCAGAGCTGGAGTCTCGCGTTGGAGGTACATACGATGCAGGGAGACAGTTTTGTAAGTAGTTAGTCAAGAACAGTCGAATCAAGCGGTCGAGTATTTGATCTATAATCTATTTTGTGGCAGCCCTAGTGAAAAAAAAGTGTTTTTTTTCGTGAAAATTTTAGTTCCATCGATTGCAGCTCACCAATAATATAAGTTAAAATATTAAAATTTAGTCATTAGTAAATGTAGTAAGTAACTTGTCAGGTTTTCACGGCCAGATTTTATATTGTGGCTTTTGGGTTAAGCCGTGTGTGGCGAATTTCTTCTCTCCGATATTTCGACCGCCATTGTAGGGGTCTTCTTCGGGGTTGATGACTTTGATGTGTGAAATCGTGGCTCGAACGCAAGGAAAACATGCAAGCCTAGTAAGGGAAGCCATTGAAATCAAAGACACCCCATCAACATCAACAGGGATGACGGCTTGATTCTCAAACCAGCGTGGCTTCCGCATCTAGCACATACTCAAAAACCTATACAGACAAGCAAGGCCAACCACAGTCCGACATGACGTTCGTGGAGGTACTCTCCTTAGCATACACGATTACCCGATATGACGCTCGTGGAGGTGCGTTAGGCTGACGGCTTAACTTCTTCAACTCACAACAACGTCATCAACCCCGAAGAAGACTCCTGCAATGGCGGTCGAAATATCGGATAGAAGAAATCCGCCACACACGGCTAAACCCAAAAGCCACAATGTCAGTAAAAGTAGTGTTTTTATTTGTCTACAAACATGCGGTGATGAAATGGTTAATCGGTTGTATAAGCTTAATTCACAAGGATATTTATAGTATTTCTTAGTGTTAAGTTTTTAGTTCAATGAAAACCCCTGAAATGCGTAATACATCTTTGTTTCCGCTAATATATCGGCCAAGCTAAACAAACCCACGTCCGGCCGCGTTATATCGCGTCGCCTTGCATATGGTCCACACTTCTATAGGAAAACGGGCATTTTCAAAAGTGCGGAACGCCATTAAGCGAAACCAGTACAAATAATGCAATGAAATGCTTCAGAGAAGTCGAATTTTAACGATTCGTAGACCAAACATACGGCGAGAAGTCACCACCAAGAAGGAGCTCTCCAACGCAACACAGACACACTCCACCCTGATGTTTGGGCATCAAAAGATTATAGCACGGCTCAAATCAAAAACAACTAAAGCACTTACAACCCTATCTTCGCACTTACACCAAAATCAACTACAGCCCAACCCAAGCAAGACCCAAGTCTGCGCCTTTCATCTCAACAACAGAATTGCCAAGAGAAAGCTTCACATTACATGGAACGGCATGGTGTTAGAGCACTGCGATACACTTAAATACCTAGGAGTCAAACTGGATAGGACCTTCACTTATCAAAAACACTGTCAGTCTGTTAAGCAAAAAGTGTCCACCAGAAACAACCTACTCTGAAAAATGGCTGGTACCAAGTGGGGAGCTCAACTAAACCTGACCCTCTGCTGGCGAGTATGCCGCGCCAGTATGGGCGAGGTCTGCCCATAGCAAGAAAGTGGATATTGCTCTGAATGAAACGTGTCGGGTGGTTACGGGGTGCCTAAAACGTACCCCAATATCAAAGCTATATCAACTCTCGGGCATCGCCCCACCAAACATACGGCAAGAAGGAGCTCTCTAAAGCAACCCACGACACACTCCACCCTAAGTTTGGGTATCAAAAGATAACCACACGGCTCAAATCAAAAATAAGTTACAGTCGACAACGGATCTGGTGATACCTGAGGCCATCCTGCGGCTGAACATGTGGAGAAGAGCAACTGAGGGGAATACTTGGATTGCCCTTAAAGAGGACCTAGCCTAAGGACACGACCAGGGGTGGAATATATGAAGGTCCCTCAACAGACTTTAAGTATGCAAGAACACAAATGAAAGCCTGGCAGTTTTACAGCGGACCGACTGAATGTGACTGCGACGTGGAGCAGATTCTGTCACACCTTATGGAGTGTGCACTGTGTCCGAATAGCTGCAGCCAGGAAGACCTGATGATGGCCGAGAGTAACGTCATCGACATCGCCCACTTCTGGGCAGACAGGATCTGACCCTGTTGTTTTCGACACGATTATATAACGATTCGTACGTAACGATTTCGGCACGATGTTGTCCTTGCAGACTGGTGCCGAAAACCTCGATATACAATATTTCGTCTTTCATTTTTGCTCGCTCGTCGGACATGTATTTGTTGCCATTTCGGTTGTTTCGACAGAAAATAATTCATGAAGGGCCGATAGGTGATAGAAGGGCGCTGTGGTGTTTCAAAGCGCGCCGTTAGTTCGGCTCGGCCTTCAACGGAGGTGCATGGCCTGAGCCGAATACCGAAGTCTGTCAAGTTTATCGTTAAAATATATACCCCTGTGAAAAATTCTAAGTGTTGTTCATCTTAAGTAAGGAGGATGTTAGTAAATACGAATATTTAGCGGAACTACGAGATGCAAAGGAAAGCAAGTTAAAATTAATTTGTATTATTAAACAGATTTTCCGGATGACATAGCCCAGAGGTAAATAATTTGTCACTGAGAAGCTGTCGGTTTAAAACCTGATCAAGCTTGATTTTAAAAATTGATTCAATCAAATCTAAGCTCTATACATGCTCCCGATAATGTGAGCTTCCCTATAAAATCAAAAAATGGCCAGGCCTCGAAAGCGGCGATTTGTGGTAACTATATCTAGATCCAGTGGACACGGGAAGAAACAATCTTCTTTGGAAAGAAGAAAAAGGGAATACCTTGGCGGCTGACAGAGCTTTGTCATGGTCAAATGCTATATTTCAGAAAGCATACATGGTGATAATGTTTTAGTATCAAAAGTTGTGCTAAAGCTTTCGGAAAGCTCGCGCCGCGGCGCTGGAGTATTCTTTCGTTTCCGGTGGCGTCCCTGCTTCCCGCAAGCCATTTCCGGTCCTTTGTGCGCACGCATTTAGCCACCATTGTTTGTGGGCATCCTGCCGGCTTCCGGCGAGGAACGCAACCGCCAAATGGAAGGCATTGAAGGCGTGATTGGGTTGGAAATAATTAATATCTATCGCCGCTATTGTGGGGATTTTCATTACCGCGGACACCGATTGAAAGAAACGGTTTCAGTGACGGCATAATTAGTGTCATGACAAGAAAATAAAACATTTCATAAAAAAAGCAAAAATACGCAAGCTTGTAATTTACATTTTTAGAATAGACAACTTACACATCCAAAACCAAATATACAGTAGATAAATACTTCCTTCACAGTAATGAAATATACACATACAATTATACATCAAATTTTATACGCATCAATTCATTCAGAAAAATATCGGCAGACGTGGGATTCGAACCGCGAGCCTTGCAACCTTTGCTCCGTTCTACACACCACGCAGTCCACTCGACTATTTCTCTGCCTGAATAGATACGCGAAACATGTATTTATAGCACTGTTATCATCGCATAACGATAGATGTCTTTATAGTATATATTCAGAGTATGTATATTATTATTTTTTAGTCAACATTTATTCACAAGCTTTTTTATATTATTACTTCCTTCTTCTTTGCAGTATCAATCCGGTGGTTTGTTTTGTATCAACAAAATCTTGCGTCTCGATCTCCACTCTTTTCGATCTTCAGCAACCCTCTTTAGCTCAGCATAAGAGATGCAACTCATGAAAACTTGCTGCAAATACTCCCGTCGAAATATTTACCGATATATTATTTACGTTCCGCATGAGTATACCCGTTCTCGTAATCATCCATTGTTTTAGGTATTCGCCAGATGCTTACACGCCTATGAACGTGATATTCAAAATTTTTTATGTAAATTTGTTTTTTTTTTTAGATTTTCTTGCTGATTTTTCTCGCGTGTCGTTTACCATCCGGCCACGTCATGAGTGCAAGAGTATCGAATAAATACATAGCGTGATTGGGGTACGATTATATACTCTATAGTGTATATTTATATTGCACTAGCGACTCTATGGGGGTGGAAACCAATTATGGGATTTGTTACGGTTATACGCATAACTAGCGACAGAGACTCTCAAATGATGCTCTAAAAATTATATTATCTAAAAAATATATAAGTTTCTTAATCGAAAATTTAGAGGCTAAAATTTTGTATTAAATTTTTGGTGGAAAATTTTTTTTGGTTGTAAAAGTATGTCAACCAAGTCAGTTAATAATAGGTGTACCGGAAAAGAATGTCGTTTTTTTACTGCTTTTGAGTGGTCAGTTGTGCTTCGGCAGTCGAAATTCTACAACGTGTTCTGTGTTGTTTCTCTGACTACGTATACTTGGAGTGTACTAGGACTTTTAATAAAAAAACGACGATGTACGAAGGTTTGACTTTTTATTTCATTAATAAATCACCCTTAAAATATAAATATATCTTGGATACTACAGTTGCACACTTCTTTTAAGTCCTCAGATTTCTGTCCTAGATGTTTTCGAGAGCAGTATATATATATATCTATAACTATGTGGATCTTCGGGTGCATGCATTAGAACGAGGCAAAAAATATGTATTCTGAGCTTTAAAATACTCTCAATGACAGTCATAGCCTATCAATTAAAATTGGTGGTAGACAAAAGTCGTCCCGTGAAGACATCCATTCAAAGTAAATTCCTGTAATAATAAAGATGATGCGTGAATGTCGGGCTTTATTCTAAGATACGTTGGCGGATCAACACTACACATGCAGCGCTTAGCCATATGCACTATGGTAAGCGTCATAGAATTGCACAGATGACACTTCAGAATTACTATCACCATCTGTCAGTATTCTCCTGTACAGGTATGTGTTTACATAAATAAATAAAAATATATCGAGGTTTTTCGGTACCAGTCTCAAAGGGCCTATATCGAGCTGGTATCAATATGTTTAAGATATTTAACGAAAGGGAAAGAAAAAAGTGTCACTTTGTTTTTTTGTCAAGTATAGCTGCGAGTCCCAGATATTGCGCATGTAGTTAAAAGATTCTCAAACGTCAAAAAATTACGAATAAAATAATATAAACAAAATGCGGACATTTTTCACCCCTGTTGTATGTGCAATGTCTTAATTTCACCCAAAATTCCTGTTCTGGTGAACGAAATTGAGTAAATTCGTTTTGTTTGCTTTGGTCACGTGATATCCACCCCCGGCTGCAACGTTCGCAGTGCTGTTATGGACTGGGCATTACTTGCATGTCATATACCTTAATCACGCGATGAAACTATACAGAACGTTATACAATGAGTATTGTTTTAATTTTGGGAACGAAGGAAAAAAAATCTTGCACTCGCCGCTGACAACTGAGCCTTCTTCCACCCGTTGTGGCGAACGCCATGAGGCGTTCCCATAACGGTCGCGAGCGAACTCCAACTGAAGGCGCACTCTGACATCTAGCGCTGCCAACAGTCGCGGCAGAAAAAGCGAATTAAAGATGCACCAACATGAAATGAGGCAATTGTCAAAACAAATAAAATTGCGAATACAAACGCCGTGCAATATTTTACAATTAAAACTAACATCAGATATGCATGTCACGCGAGCGAATAAAAATAAGAGACAAGAGATCGTCTTTCGAGGCTTTACGGCATCAGCCTAAAGGAGCTATATCAAGCTGATATCAGTACCGAAAAGATATACTCTTGCTTGTAGTCATTACAGTGGAACCCCGTTATTTCGTTCACGGTTTTTTACGTTATTCCGCATAATTTGTTCATAAATAAGGTGATCATGAAATGTACGTTTTGGAGTAAAGACCATTTTTTTTAAAACAAAGTGATGACATATTATTTGCGTTGTAATTAGGTTGCTTTGTAATTTGAATTTGCACTGTTTTCACAAATAATTAATACGTCCACTGCAACCGAAAATCTCAATAGGAATGAGTATAACTCACAAACCGCCCAGCCGATGGTGTTCAAACCCGTATCCTTAGGTTGGTAATTTTAACAATGTAAAACGACTTGAGTAGAGAAAACGCGATAATTTTCGCTTAAGAAATGAATTAAATTTTGGTGATGCCTTTCTGTATGTGTCCCTTTTTATTTAGTGTACCCTCTGGGTCACTTCTTTAATAAAAACTGTATGGAAGCACTAGTATATATATATATATAATCGTGTCGGAAACAACAAGGTCAGATCCTGTCTGCCCAAAAGTGAGCGACGTCGATGGCGTTAATCTATCAGGTCTTCCTGGGTGCAGCTACTCGGACACAGTACACACTCCAGAAGGTGTGACAGGGTCTGCTCCACGCCACAGTCACATTCAGTCGGTCCGCTGTAAAACTGTCAGGCTTTCATTTGTGTCCTCGTTTTGCATACTCCGGTCCGAAGTCTGTTAAGGGACCTCCATATAATTGGTCGTGTCCAGGGACTAGGTTCTCTTTCGGGGCAATCCAAGCATTCTCCTCAGTTGAACCTCTTCACTTGTTCAGCCACAGGGTGGACTCAGGTATCACCAGTTCCGTTGTAGGAAACTTCTTCTTGATTTGAGCCGTGTGGTTATCTTTTGATACCCAAACATAGGGTGAAGTGTGTCGTGGGTTGCTTTGGAGAGCTCCTTCTTGGTGATGACTTCTCGCCGTATGTGAAGCACTAGTGAGGAGTGCATTGTATCCGGCGTTGCATAAAACTTAGTATAATAATGCCATTCAAAGACAGAAAGTGATGGATTTTAAATCATATTTATTTATTTATTTCCATTAAATTTGACGTGTAAATTACCTGTATTTTTACAATACTTTAAGTACTGAGTAAACGAGCGTAATTATCGTATACGTAGTACAAAAACGCACTAGGAAAAGTGCTCCATTAGTAATTTAGATACAAGGGTGTTATACGAACAGACAGCATAAGTGTTCGCAGTGTTGTACTGAACTGGGCATTACCTGCATGGCATATATCACAAATCACGCGATGGAACAGCGACAATTTAACTGTGATATAAATAAATATATATATATATATATATTAATAATAAGAACCACCTCAGAGAGACGAGCCCGATGGATTGGTCACATCATCCTCTAGTGACTTGGACTTTTTCAGGGTGGACCTTCCAGCATTTCGCAGATCCCTCTACTAATGTACTAGATCTGTTTTTTTTTACTCATGTTCATGTTTTGTCTAAATGTATTGTCTTAGCTATTATATTGTTCTGTTTTACCATTTCATTTATTGTATTTTCTATTTTAAAATCGTATGTATTGGCCTAGGCCGTTAATAAAATAAAATAAATAAATCATGCGCAACGATGGTCTTCTTCACGACACTGTGGATGTTTGAACGATGTTAGATGTTGATGTTGGTGTGGAAGATGTGGATGATGAACGACGTGGATGTTGCAACGATGGGTGAGGGTAGAAGCTGCAGAGGGCTCCCTAGACGGGAGTTTTTGCAGCAAGTGTTCGAGGACGTGAGTTGCAGCTCCTATGCTGAGCTAAAGAGGGTTGCAGAAGATCGAGAAGCAAGATTTTGTTGCTGCAAGCCAATCCACCGGATTGATACTACGAAGAAGATAAACGAAAGCATGTATGTTATCATTTAGCGATCGCCACGTGAACTGACACGTGAGCATGCAATATTTAATGAAGGTTTTTTTCTGGTGTCTCAATTTCGCACGCGCATTAGGGTGACCGATTGCCAAATAGGGTGACCCGCGCATGGGAATACCCTCCAACTAATCGTCCGGTAATAACTCGGTAATAGGGCGACATATCGGTCACGGTTGCACACTGACTGGGGTGCGAACGAGTGCCACATATTGGCATAACGTTGGGAACATATTTGGTTCCCGACGAACTTATATATCCCCACGAGATTTATTTGAATAATATTTTGGTTGATTTGTTAAACAGATTTTTCAATAAGATGATATCCCGGCGGGTACAGCTTAGTGGTTAAAGCGATTGCTTAAATAACCGAAAGTCATGGGTTCATTCCCCTAAGGAGATTACAAAAATAATTAAAGGATTACTAAGCTCTAAAATATTGTTGGTGTGAATTTGATCGCTCACACATAAAATGCCAGTTAAAGCATATTCATGAAAATTGGTGGTAGACGAGAGTTGTCTCGTGAGCTCCACCTATTCATAGTAAATTCCTGAAATAATTGAATGATGCGTGAATGTCGGGCTGTAGTCTATGACGTTGGAGGATCATCACTCGACATGCAGCGCTTAATCATGTAACATAGTGAGCGTCATAGGATACACAGATGTCAAATAAAGGTCACCCAGCGTGCTATGGAGAGATCCATGCTCGGAGTGTCGCTAAAAGATAAAATCCGAAACGAGGATATCCGTAGAAGAACTCAAATAGTGGAGGCTACCCAACTAAGATGTACACTCAAGTGGCAATGGGCAGGACAAATATTTCGAAGAGACGACGGTCGATGGGGAAGAAAAGTATTGGAATGGCGCTCAAGAACTGGCAAACGAAGCATTAGCTGACCCCCTGCATGATGGAATGAGGACATAAAAGGAATAGCGGGAGTGACCTGGATGCGGAAGGCGGAGGATCGAAGAGGATGGAGACTCACGCGGGAGGCTTACGATCAACAGTGGACGGATATAGGCTGATGATGATGATGTGATATTTATATTTATTACTACTTTATTTTTACTATCGATATATCCCTTCGATAGACGCAACTTAATTTCATTAGCGGAACACATAGAAGAAGAGCACTCTGCCAATTTATTCTTCCGGTACATTTGCTTGAACATCCACTGAGTCTATTCCCCTGTATTTGGGGGAAGAACAACAAAAAGAGGCCATCAATGTAATACATGTTGACAGCTGTAATATATTGCTTTCGGACACAAGAAGACCTTTTCAATTAAGGACACGAAAAACGTTATTAATGCTATAACTTAAATTATAATTTACAAAAGAAAGAAAAATCCCAGCAGAGGACTCAATTATGTTTATTTCGGTATTCTCCTGTAACTGTTGACGTGTTATTGTAACATCATCATCCGCCTGTGTCCGTCCACTGTTAAGTGTAGGCCTCCCGACCGAGTGAGTCTCCATCCTCTTCGATCCTTCGCCCTCCACATCCAGGCTGCTCCCGCTATTCTTCTGATCAGTACACCTCGCATTGTGTCAACAAACATTCCATTTGCTAGTACTTGTGCGTCACTCCAGCACTTTTCTTCCCCTTCGAACATCATCTCTTCGACAGAGACACTTTATACACCGGCAAGCTTTAAATCCCGCCGGTTGGTGTGAATTTGATCGCTCACCCGTAAAACGACAGTCATAGCCTATTAATTAAAATTGGTGGTAGACGAAAGTCGTCCTGTGAAGACCACCCATTCATAGAAAATTCCTGTAATAATAAAGGATGATGCGTGAATTTCGGGCTGTAGTCTAAGACGTTGGCGGATCAACACTCCACATACAGCGTTTAGCCATATACACCATGGTGAGCGTCATAGAATTTCACAGATGAGACTTCAGAATTACTTTCAACGGTTGCTCTCTTACGAAAGCAAGCTCCATCAACATCCTTGGAGTATCAATCTCGAAAAATGACAAATATTACGAGTCAATTAAGTATAAAGCCGGTATCGCTTCCAAAAAACTAGGTGCATTATATAGATCACTGAGGTATTTCAACGATAAACAACTTCTGCCTCTATATAAAGAACAAATCCGACCTATCCTTGAATACGGCAGTCGCTTATGTGTTGAGACACAAAATACCTTCTAAACTCAATTCACTCAGTTCAAAGAAGAGCGATTCGCTTGATAAACAGTGACACTCTTACGTCTAACCTGCAATCAATGGAACACAGGCGTAAGATCGGATCACTTAGTCTTTTCTACCGTTATTACCACGGTCACTGCTCTTCGAAACTTAAAGAACTGATTCCTCTTGCACTTGCCGAACATCCATACGTGAGTACGGAAAGTTTCTGTATCATTTAAACCAGTTTACAACTCAATATAACTTAATTTAAAAATGAAAAAAAAAACACTTTAAATACCTTGCATAATTCACTAGCATACATTCATTAGTGTGACCCAGGCTATGTATAGGAAAATATTTTTTTTCGAAATGAAATCGGCTCACCCTCTATTTTTATGTGGTTTGGTCCTAGTAACTCACAAAATAAATTTTATTGCAATCGGACAATTTTTTCTGATAGCGACTTGATGTTGAAGTTTTAATATAAATTTTGTATGAAGGCCAAAAGCAGCTTTTGAAAACTTAATGTTTATTCAGCAAATAAAACCCTGTTTTATCTCTATCTTACGAATATTAAGTATCTATTATGTGAATATTATTATCTATTACAAAAAATAAAAATTAAAAAATGCTTTTTATAATCAGGGTTCAGCTTTCGCGCGCCTTAAAATTCTAGTATTGACATGTTCCGATGCAAGTCGCTATCTTTTCCCGTGGTTTCAATGACGTGAAACTTTTTTTACAATTATTTGGACATGATTCACACAAAACGAGGGGGTGAGCCTTGAAAAAAAACTAAAACAAGTTTTGGGACCTAGTATACATGTTTAAAAAAAGTGTCATTGGAACATAAAGCCGCCACAAAATCAACGAAGTATAGTAGAGTCAAGCCCTCGAAGGAAGGGCAGAGGAAGATGTCACAAGATTAATAATATTCAGAGACATTATATTTATTACGACGTATTTGATATATCGTCGCATAAATCTGCGTCCCCGTTTATGTTCCACCCCAAATGGAGGACTCTGTCCCCTAAATTGACTCAAGGAGAACGCTATTACAATCCCTTGTTATTGCAAATGTTTTCGATTCAAAACAATATTGAATGTAAGTGAATGGAAAGCGTTTTGATACGCCATTTTGTAAGGCCAATAAATAACAATGCAAAAGATATTTAAATATTTTAAGGTAATGTTTTTTTATTACTTTAATATTTTACAAAACAATGAGGTTATATGCATAAACGTTCAACATAAATATATGAATGCTAGGAGTAACCCTAAAAGATGCGAAATAGTTTGAATACCTTGGAAGTACGATCACCTGGGATGGCAGAACAAAAAGAGTAGTCAACAGTCGCATACATCAATCAAGGCTAGCTTCAATAAAAAAACAATTCTTGAGTCAAATAATATTAATTTAAAGCTCCGCAAGCAACTTGCCAAAACAATTGTGTGGAGCGTCTTGATGTACGGCTGTGAGACATGGTGCTTATCTGAAAGTGATAAAAAAAAGACTGGAGGCCTTTGAGATGTGTTCATGCAGAATAATTCACGGAATTTCCTGTAGAGACCACAAGCAATGAGTTTCTCAGCATAATCAAGGAAGATAGGCACCTAGTAAGAACCATCTCAGAGAGGCGATCGGTCACATCATGCGCCATTATGGTCTTCTTCAGGACATTGTGGAAGGGATGGTTGAGGATAGAAACTGCAGAAAGCGCCGTAGACGGGAGTATTTGCATCGACCGACCGTCCCACTGCTTGTATAATCAGATAGCCCCAACACCCAGACTGAACTCATGAAGCAGCTTTCTGAGATCCACACAACCTCTCACATCCGGCCTTGAAAATAAGAGACTCCAGCTCTGGCAACAAATCGCATCAGAGGATTTCATTACTCCAAAGGAAGGCCTCCCAACTGGCAAGAACCTTGACTGGCTGACCTGGAAATCCCTGAAAAGATTATGAACTGTATATACCTGAACCGGAGTTGGTAGAACAAAGAACAACCTCGAACGGTGGGGAATACTTCGGCAGGGAAACCTGTGGAGACCTGCAGATTGCCTCACACCTAACATCCTGCTCCATGTGCTCAACAAGCTGCACACCTCAGGACCTAATCCTGTGCAACACACGGGCTATCGATTTTGCAAGATACTGGGCAAAAATAATTTGACGTCGCTGACACGAAGAAGAAGAAGAAGATCGGAAAGCAAGGGTTAAAAAAATGAAAATAAATTTAATCGAATTTTCTTGCTAATAGCTTTGAAAACGGTAACGTTGAAATTTAAAGTCTTTTCGTTTTGTAATCACATTATAGGCGGACTTTTAACTAAAGGCACCTTATATATATATAATATATTGCAGGGACTGTAAAAGGCGAAATCTCTAGCAATATCCTCTAAGGCAGGACAAAAGGCAAAAGATAACGCGATGTTATCATACAGTATACGAAGTGCCTCAAACCAAAACATTCTAAATATTTAAAAAAATTAAGGTATTGATAAAATTCCGATAACTATATATTATACTAACATCCTCCTCTCTCTCAAAAGGTTGTTATTCAGTCGCGTGATGGCAGGATTAGGAGAAGATTGATAACACAGACTTTTTCAGAAGCACATTGCCATATATTTACGATAAACTTTACAAACTTCCGGCCCAGGCGATATAACGTGCCGGGCCGGCCATAATGCGCCCTTGACGGTCTACTAACTCCCACTGAGGCTGTCGCCCAGCGCTTAAGTGGCGATCTATGTAACTAGTCCAAAATGCCAATATGGCGACATGTAGGACAAGCGAGCGAGAGATAAGAGACGAAAGATTGTATATCGAGGTTTTTTGGTACCAGTCAGCAAAAGCTATATCATGCTCAGGAAACGTGTATTGTGTTCGTGTTCGTGTGTGGGTTGGGGAGGTTGCAAGTGTAAATTTATCTGTATCTTCGAGATCCAGATTATAGGAAGGAGTAAACACAGACGCTGGAAGAGCATTCCATAGCTAACCGGTGGCATTAAGGAAGGAGCTTTGGAAGCTGCCAGGTCATGGTCGACATATATATACATAAAATTACTTTATGATGGTGCAAAACATTAGTCAACCAGGCGATCATTTGAAATATTACAAATTTTAATTAAAATAAATTATTTAGTTAAAAAACCAAGTAACTTGCTGATTTTTTTCAAGTATAGTGAGCAAAATCAATGTACTTGATATAAGAATTTAAAGAATTTACTATGTTTTAGAGAGAGTCGTGATACCTAAAGAAAGAGCAAGACTAAACGCGAAAAACGAGATGGAATTTAATTACGCTAAAAGCATCGCTTCCGTCGCCGTCCTAGGCTTTCCCCATACTTTCCCATCCTGGTCCTATCCTCCTCCTTTCACATCCTTACCCTACCCTTTCTTTCCTAGGACGAAATGTTTTTTCATTAGAAAAAAAGCAGAAATACTGTATTGTCGTGTATGATTTAATCCAGTTCTTAACAATCTTTAAAGCAAGACGATCTTTTGAGCGATTTTTTTAGCCGAAAATTTAGCACACTTTTTTATACCATATCCACAAATTATGTAGTTTTCACAGTTTTTCATCCTTGAAGTATCAATCTCAAATAATTTCAAATATTACGAGTCAATTAAATGTAAAGCTGGTCTCGCTTTCAATAAGGATGATGCGTGGATCTCGAGCTGTACTCTATGCCGTTGGCAGATCAACACTCCACATGCAGCGTTTAGCCATATACACCATGGTGAGCGTTATAAAATTTCACAGATGAGACTTCAGAATTACTTTCAGAAGTTGTTCTCTTCCAAAAGCAAGCTCCATCAACATCCTTGGATTATCAATCTCGAACAATGTCAAATATTACGAGTCAATTAAGTGTAAAGCCGGTCTCGCTTCCTAAAAACTAGGTGTATTATATAGATCACTGAGGTATTTCAACGATAAACAACTTCTTCTTCTATATAAATGACAAATCCGACCTATCCATGAATACGGCAGTCACTTATGTGTTGAGATACAAAATACATTCTAGATTTCATTGACTCTCAGTTCAAAGAAGAGCAATTCGTTTGATAAACAATGACACTCTTACGTCTAACCTGCAATCAAAGGAACACAGTAGTAAGATTGGTTCACTTAGTCTTTTCTACCGTTATTACCACGGTCGCTGCTCTTCGGAACTTAAAGAACTAATTCCTCCTGCACCCACCCACAACCGACAAACTTGTCTTACACTCGCCGAAAATCCATACATGGCTAATATGTGTAAACCAAGAACTAGCAGTTTCCAAAGTTACTTCCTTTATGCCACCGGTAAACTTTAGAAAGCTCTTCCAGCATCTGTGTTTCCTTCTTCCTACAATCTGGTTCTCTTCAAGAGACAAATATAAATATACACTTGCAATATAGCTTTTTCTCATGAAATGTTTTGTGTTTCTGAATTTTTGTTCGGGATATGGCCGTAAAGCATTATATTTATTATTTATTCGATTTGATTTATCGACCCGATTTATACGTTGCCTGTAGAGAAGAGTGAAGAGAAAATAAGAGAAAACAAGGAGATTAAAGAGAGAATAGAGAGATACGCATCATCGGAATCTAATTTACGGGTATGTCTTGCACAAAAAATAGATTCGGTGATAAAAAAAGATTAAACAGAGAAAAATGAACATGGGTAAATCTTAAAAAAAAACAAATAAATAATGTAAAATTATATTTCTACACATCATTATCATTTTAACATCCATATGCGGTTAATGTTTTCCCAGACTTTTGATCATATTTCCATTGGAGAAACACAAATATAGGTTGTAAACGACTATACCTATCTGGGACAAGTAATACAACTAGGACGAAGTAACTTTTCAAAATAAATCGACAGGCGTATACAACTGGGATGGGCAGCATTTGGAAAACTAAAGTACATTTTTATTGCGAAAAGTGCGCATTGTCTTAAAACTAAGGCGTTTAACCAATGCATCCTGTATTAACTTGAGGCGCAGATACGTGGAATCTAACAGCAAGTCTTACACATAAAATAAAGGTCATCCAGCGTGATATGTGGAGAGATACATGAGAGGAGTGTCGCTAAAAGATACGAGAATATACGCAGAAGAACTCAAGTAGTGGATGCTACCCAACGAATAGGCACACTCAAGTGGCAATGTAACATATCTGTCGAAGACACGGCGGTCGATGGGGAAGAAAAGTATTGGAATGGCGCCCAAGAACTGGCAAACGAAACATTGTCCGACGCAAGATGGACTGACGACATCAGAAGAATAGCGGGAGTGACCTGGATGCGGAAGGCGGAGGATCGAAGAGGATGGAGACTGACGCGGTAACAGCTTACGTTCAACAGTGGACGGATACAGGCTGATGATGATGACACGATTAATGTGTGAAGACCAAGAACTGTCAGTTTCCAAAGTTGCTTCCTAAATGCCACCGTTGAGCTTTGGAATGCTCTTCCAGCGTCTGTGTTTCCTCCTTCCTACATTCTGGATCTCTTAAAAAATTAACAAATATACACAATCTTCCCAACTCACACACAAGCACAAACACAACCTAACCTAACCCAACCTAAGGATTTGTCCAGTGATCGAATAGTCCAGACATTCGTTTGTCTCGTTAACGAAATAACTTTTAGGTTAGGTAAGCGAGACATCCAGTGTGCCAGTTGTCCCGCGCGTCAAATTTCTCGTGCACCAGTCATCCAGTGCGCCCCACGTCGTTATCATAAAGTTGCTGAACGAATTGTTTGTGAACGAAATGCAAAAGAGACCTATACAGACAGTCGTGTATGTACTGACATCAGCATGATATAGCCCTTGCTGACTGGTACCGAAAACCTCGATAAACAATCTTTCGTCCCACATTTCTGTTCGCTTATCATACATTTATGTGTTGCCATATAGGCATCTTGGACAAGTCCACTAACGGGTGTGTGATTTATATTGTTTTGCCACCGACGGCGCTGGTGACCGATCACGGGCCGCACGAGTCAATTATGTGTTGCATCGAGAAGGTCGCATTACGGCAGGCGGCATGTCATTTCGCGTGGCCGGAAGCTTGTAAAGCTTTAACGTAAATATATGTCCATGTGTTTCTGAAAAAGTCTTTTTTTTGCTGAACTGCTACCTCATCATGCCCTCACGCGACGGAATTACACCTTTTTGAGAGAGAAGAGGATGTAAGTAGTCATATATATTGATATCCTCCTCTTCCATTTAGGACATCGGTTTACTGGTTGAAGGATGCAGGATCAGGTTCACATTATAAACAACTTGTTTCTATTTCACGATACACGTTTATTCATCAAACACTTGCTACAAAAAAGACCGTTGTGACCCACGCCATATAGGCATGGCCATCACGGTCGCGAGCGTTTGTCCAACTGGCGCTCTCACAACTCGGCGGTACCAACCGCCAAGATGACAGTCGTACCAACTGGCAAATGGGCCAACTGTCATCACAATTATTTGGCGTATGCAAACACCGCTAACATTATATAATTAAACTAACATTCGATGTAGATGTCAGGCAAGCGAACCAAAATAAGAGACAAAAGATCGTTTGTCGAGGCTTTACGGCATCGGCTTTGAGGAGCTCTACAAAGCTGATATCAATATTTTATATGAAACCTTGTATTTTTTGTTTTGGTTGTAAGTGTATTGCGGGTAAATACATCGTGATATAGTATGAAATCATAGGTGCCACGATGCTCAGTAGCGTGCAAGGGAGGCTGCGAAGCTATCCGTCGTATTGTGATAGCTCTAATTGAAATATAGACCCGTCAGCAGCGGGGTCGATCCCTCGTTTAGGCAACAATGAAAGCAAGATTGATGGACTGCGCCACGTCAGACACATACTACAGCGATGATCGAGCTAAACTGGCTGATCATATACAGTACATTACATTTTATGAGTTGAGCCGCCCTTTAGGTTAAAACAGTGCAGGCCTCCAGAGCGTCGGGCTAATTAAGTGGAAATTATTTCCTTTAAAAAAAAATGATTAACACCTATTTTAAGTACTTGGACTTATTTTCTAGAAGTTGTCGGGAACCGTATATCGCCGGCGGGTATAGCTCAATGGTCAAAGCGTTTGCTTTGCAAGACAAAGGTCATGGGTTTGATCCCTAACGGAGATTAAAAAATATATATTTTAATCGATTTTTGAGCTATAAAATACTCGGTTGGTGTGAATTTGATCCTCACCCGTAAAATGCCAGTCATAGTCTATTAATTTAAATTGGTGTTAGACGATAGCCGTCCCGTGAAGACCACTCATTCATAGTAAATTCCTGTAATAATAAGGATTATGCGTGTACCTCGGGCTATGTCAGTCTACGACGTTAGCGGATCAACACTCCATTTGCAGCGCTTTTTTTATTTTTATATAAACACATACAGGAGAATACCGACAGATTGTGAAAGTAATTCTGAAGTCTCATCTGTGGCATTCTATGACGCTTACCATAGTGTATATGGCTAAACGCTGCATGTGGAGTGCTGATCCGTCAATGTCTTAGACTACAGTCCGAGACTTAAGCATCATCCTTATTATTACAGGAATTTACTATTAATGGGTGTTCTTCACGGGACGACTTTCATCTACCACCAATTTCAATTAATATGCTATGACTGGCATTTTACGGGTGAGGGATCAAATTCACACTGACGGTATTTTAGAGCTCAGAAATCGAATAAAATTTTATTTTTTTATTTTTGTAATTTCCGTCGGGGATCGAACCGTCGACCTTTTGTCTTGCAAAGCAAACGCTTTGACCATTGAGCTATACCCGCCGGCAAAGAGTCCTAGAACGAGACTTCTGCTCTGGAGGTTGTCGGGAACCTTATATGTTCCCAAGTTGACCTTCCAGATGCAGATATGTCCTAGAACGAGGAACGGACAGTGACAGCTAAAAGAACTGAGTGGGGCAATATGTTTAATATATGTTTCAGATATAGGAACGGATATGAAAAGAAGAAGAATAATAAAACATTTGAATACAATCAGATGATAAGACTGATGCTAGTCGAGGATAAATATATTTTCAGATATGCCACTTTGCTTCTGGACGTATGAAATAATTCTTTCAGTGAGAATTTTTAAATTCAAATTTAAATTCAAACGTCATTTTTATGTGAACTTAAGTAACATTTTACAAATACAGTGGAACGTCGTTATTAATAAAGTTCGAAACAATTCAGAAATAAGCGCGCGTGGAGAGACACTCAGATCGGCTAGAGCAAATAGAAGCACCCTGCAGCTGACGGGAGGTAGTCCTAGCACGGTCTTTGACGATCGGGCTTTCAGCTACGCTGCACCAATGGCCTGGAACTCACTACCGGAAAGCATAAGAGAGCTTAAAGCGGAGGCATCCTTCAGAAGCAGACTCAAGACCCACCTTTTTACTCAGAGAGGCAAAGAAGCGCTTTTGGAATGATAATTCGGTCATAAAAGAGCGCTATACAAATACTAATATAATAATAATAATCTGGATAAAACATTTTTAAAAATCGAAACGAGCTTATTATTTTTTAATGTATGACAAACAATTAGTTCTTTTTTACTAGAAAGCTGTCTATAGACATTTGTTTTAACCGACTCTTTAAAATTTGATGAAAATGTGACAACTCCAAACTCTCAAAAAATATATACAAATAACGTCTGCACATAAGTTAAGAAAAATGTGTGTTCACATGCAACACTAACGTGCTAACGGTACGAGTGCTAAACACAGACTGAGGCAGAAATCCCGGTTCACAAGTGCGTCATACGTTATGCGAATTCCCTTTTCTGCGTTACTCGTTATGCGAAATGTCGCTCGTTAAGGGAGAAATTTTTTTCACTTTTTTTTGCTCTTTATGCGAATTTCTCGTTATGAGAGGTGATCGTTATGAGAGGTTCCCCTGTATATATATATATTCAAATATGCCACTTTGCTTCTGAACGCATGGAAAAATACTTTCAATTAGAATTTTTAATTTAAATTCAAATTCAAATATATCGTTCGATTTTGACGTTCCATGATTGATCGACGCGAAGTTGGTTGCGTTCGAATTGATAACAATGGCGGCGGTTTTGAGCGAGATTAATGAAAAATGAAAAGCGATCGTTCGACTGGAAAATATCGAATATTGATTTTTAAATTATGCAGAAGGGCGCTAGATATTTGACGCTGACTCTGAGTTTTTTATCTGAACCTATAAGGGTGCTGCGACAGAGAGAATCGTTGACGTGCGAGATTTTTATATCTTATCCTTCTCCCGTTGCCACCATAGCTAGCATAATACGTTTTCAATACCAAACACGCTCCATATTTAGAGTATATAGACACCGCAAACAGTTGTGTAAGCTCAAATTGTATATGCCTTGTCCAAGAACACCTGTGTATCCACAAGTCTGCATAAAAACATGGATGGTTCCTGAGAAACTCCAGGACAAGAGCCTGCGAATTTTGCATAGATTTCGTAGTACCAGAGAAATATATATAAATAATCAGCTTTTTTTAAGAAGCTGATGATCAACCCGAAGCTATCGACGTCTCGACAACTTTGTTTTGTCCTATATGGGGTTGGTCTTATTGGTTGGGTATTATCTTAGCCATTAAAACGTTTGCTTGTCGAGGGTTCGATTCCCAAAGGAAATAAAAAAAAATCTTAGCTCTAAAATACTCTTGGTTGGTGTGAATTTGATCCCTCGCTCGTAAAATGCAAGTGATATCATTTTCATTAAAATTGGTGGTAAACGAAAGTCGTCCCGTAAACACCACGCATTCATAGTAAATTCCTGTAATAAAAATATGCAACAAAAATATCAAGCTGTATTCTATGACGTTGCTGCATCATCACTCCATATCTAGAGTCATATGTAACATGGTATTCGTCGTAAAGCAAATTTCGATTAATTGCTTTCATAAAAAAAGCTTTTGGAGAATCGAACCCGTGACTAGTCGCATAACAGTCGACCACCTTAACCCACGACCGCACCCTTCGATTCACCACTGATGATAATCGTAGAAAGCAGGTCTACATGGCTTGTTTGCATTGATAGTAACCATGGTACCAGACATGGAAATACCATGGGTAGGAAGTGCAAGAAATGCCCATAAGAAAACCATTGCATATTCAAAGCTTCCCGACTAGAAAGGGCGACTTTAATACTGCCAACCACTATTTATACAGTTAATAAAATGAATAATATTCAACAACTGATACACATACAAATTCTCAGCAAACATCATCTTATACGACATTTCACAAATCATCGAATCGGAGATAAATAAACGGAAATGTTAAATAAAAAATACGCAGAAGAACTAAAGTAGTGGATGCTAGCCAACGAATAGGCACACTCAAGTGGCAATGGGCAGGACATATCTGTCGAAGAGACGACGGTCGATGGGGAAGAAAAGTATTGGAATGGCGCCCAAGAACTGGCAAACGAAGCATTAGTCGACCCCCTGCAAGATGTACTGACGACATAAGAAGAATACCGGGAGTGACCTGGATGCGGAAGGCGGAGGATCGAAGAGGATGAAGACACATGCGGGAGGCTTACGTTCAACAGTGGACGCATACAGGCTGATGATGATGATGAAACGGAAAAGCTGGGAATTGAACTACGAACTTTTGCAACCATGTTCGTTACATAACCCAACGCTGGACACTCTTGTCTGAGCAGTCTAGAAATTAACATGTATTATTGAAAATTATACAAACTCCAAATGGGAAGTGTGCTTGGCACTAGAATCATACTTCGTAAGAGAGTAAGATGTATCGGAAGCATATTGATAAAATAAGATGACGCTTCTGAGTTTTGGACCATTCGGTACAAAACGGCGGCTCAACGCAATCAACGATAGGAGTAAATGATCTGTACAAATTTCAATCACAAAGCTATGATAGGGTATTGTCAAACACCCACTCTTCAGCCCGGACTTAGCCCCAAGTGACTACCATCTCTTCCCTGACATGAAGAAGCACCTGGGTGGAACGCATTTCGGCGACAGAGAAGAGCTGGAAGAAGCGGTTCTCGGGTATCTGCGTGGCTTGGCGGCAGATTTTTCTGACTCGGGCATTCAAAAGCTCGTATACCGCATGCAAAAATGCATTGACCTCAGTACTATGTAGAGAAATGGGTTAAAATCTGAACTTTTCAAAAATGTACGCATTAATGGAATTAAACATGTTTTACACTGTGAAGCATATTGAAACATATTTAAGATAAAGATTGACAACAAACTTTCGGTCATCTGTCCGGGGCGGAGCTTACTGCTTCAGGCCCCGGACAGATCTCAATTGACGACTGGCCACTCCCATAGTGGGAGACAGTCTAGCGCCGCATAAATGCGTACATTTTTGGAATTAAACATGTCTTACACTGTGAAAAATCACTGGGAATCTTATATTACGGATAACCCTCGTGCTATTATCGTCAGCCGGTAATGATATATTTTTAGATAGTATTTGTGTCGCATCGCATTAATGTATTTTTATTAAGTGAGTGACGTGTTCCCCGAGAGTCTGTAATCTTGAGGAAATGAGGTGTCGACGTGGCGGACATATGTGCCCTCTTATGATGTATGGATATTAATAGAAATGCAGAAAAAAATGTTAAAAAATGTCAGGCCGGTGTAATATGTAAGAGATATGTTTCTTGGGGTGATATATTACATACAGGGCGAACCGAAGGTAACTTATACAGTATATTTATTTATTTATTTATATACAGAATCGAAATTCCAATTTTTTACAAATATTTAGAAACATAGAGTATACATAAATATACAATAAATAGAGAAGATAATAAAAAATAAAAATAACACAAAAGAATAAGAAGATGACACGTGTCAAAGATCACAGAGATCAAGTAGAACAATACAGGAGACAAAAGAGGAAAAGGATGTAAGAAAAGGATCGAGGTGTGCTGGTAGGCCATTTAGGAGCGACATTGCCGTTGTAGCAAATTGAGTGCTTGAAGCTCCACAAGCATCGACTGGGATCAAAAACAATGGATGGCTACGAGCACGGGTGTACCTATCTGGAACATAGAAGTTAAAACATTCAAGAATCCCAGGGTTGTAAATTGAACCGCGAAGAAGAAGCAATGAATGTTTGAGTGCAGCAATTTTCCTCCGTGACTCTAGCGAATGGAAAGAAAGCATCCCTAGAAGAAAAAGAGATGGGTAATGTTGGGAATTAAATGAATTGAATGGCTAGTTACCGTAAATATAAAAATAGAGACGTCGGAGAAATTTTTTATGAATTTTTTCGAGCATGAAAATGTATTTGGATTTATTGGGATTCCAAACTAAGCTCCCATATTCCAGAACAGATAGATATTATAGATATATATTGATATCAGCTTGAAAGAGCTCCTTTAGGCTGATGTCGTTAAGGGCGTAAAGCACAGTTGCACAGCGTTTGCATGCGCCATCTTGTTTGTTATGACAGTTGGTCCATTTCATGTTGGCCACTGTCATATTTACTTCGCTTGTCTACCGCGACGATTGTCAGAGACGAGATGTCAGAGCGCGCAGTCAGTTGAACAAAGCTCGCGACCGTTATGGGCACGACTTTATGGCGTGTGCCACAGCGGTCTTTTTGTTGCAAGTGTTTGGCAAATAAACCGTGATAATATAGTGAAACAAAAACAAGTTCTTTATATTGTGAACCTGATCCTGCATCCTTCATCCAGTAAATCGATATCGAATAAGAGAGGAGGAAATTAATATATACAATCGTGTCGGAAGCGACAGGGTCAGATCTTGTCTGCCCAGAAGTGGGCGACGTCGATGGCGTTACTCCCGGTCATCATCAGGTCTTCCTGGATGCAGCTACTCGGACACAGCGCACATTCTAGAAGGTGTGACAGGATCTGCTCCACGCCACAGTCACATTCAGTCGGCCCGCTATAAAACTGCCAGGCTTTCATTTGTATCCTCGTCTTGAAGTCTGTTGAGGGACCTCCATATATTCCACCCCTGGTTGTGTCCAGGGGCTAGATCCTCATTCGGGGCAATCCAAGTATTCCCCTCAGTCGCGCTTCTCCACATGTTCAGCTGCAGGGTGGCCTCAGGTATCACCAGTTCCGTTGTCGACCGCAAGAAAATTTATTTTTGATTTGAGCCGTGTGGTTGTCTTTTAATACCCAAACATATGGTGGAGTGTGTCATGGGTTGCTTCGGAGAGCTCCTTCTTGGTAGTGACTTCTCGCCGTATGATTGATGGGGCGATGCCCAAGAGTTGATAAAACTTTGATATACCATTGAAAATGTATGATATTAAAATTCAAAACTTAATATTTGTGATTTCATTGTTTTTAAATTTTTGCATACATAATTGGAGACGAAATAAAAAATTCAATTATCTATCAAGTGTCATTGGTTTTTTTTTAAATCGAAAATTCCGCAATGTCTTAGAACTAAGGCTTTTAACCAATGCATCCTACCTGTATTAACTTATGGCGCAGAGACGTGGAATCTAACAATGTCTTAATCATAAAGTAAAGGTCACCCAACGTGGCATAGAGAGATCCATGAGAGGAGTGTCGCTAAAAGAACTCAATTACTGGAGGCTACACAACGAATAGGCACACTCAAGTGGCAATGGGCAGGACATATCTGTCGAAGAAACGACGGTCGATGGGGAAGAAAAGTGTATTAGAGTGGCTTCCACGAACTGGCAAACGAAGCATTGTCGGGAGTGACCAGAATGCGGAAGACGGAGGATCGAAGAAGATAGAGACTCGTGTGGGAGGCTTACGGTCAACAGTGGACGGATACAGAAGAATTGGAACGATACAAGCAAGATCAATTGTTAGTAATAAAAGTGATGGACGAGGAAGGTAGTTTGTGTTTAGCGTGTAGCTTCCGACGGCATCTGTTGGCGGTGCCGGAAATTGACGATGAATTAATGCCTTCCAAACTACACAGTGGTTCCTTTGAGAAGAGTGGAGAAACGTATAAATAGAGCGACGGCGTCATTAGACTACCGCTAAACAGGGGTAAGGAATGTGAAGAACTGTCATTAAAAAGCCAGAAGATATTTTTTACCGATATGGTCAATCCGTCTTTTAACACTATTCAAAACGTTATTTGAATGAAATAATTTTATATATGACATCCAAAAGTCTGGAAAATTAACCGTCTTCCGGCTAGTACGCGACGTGTTCTTGAATCCTGATATTTTGTTGGAAATCGGTTTGTTTGTCCCTGACATCTAATATCTAAGGATAAGGAGGCACAGATTGTTTGTTCTTCCTATAAGTATTTTTCACGTGCCAGACTATGCCTCTTGGGAGAGTGATCACACTGTTCAACCATATAGTCTCGAATATTGATATATTCCACTTGAGAGAAGCCTAGTTTCGACATGAGCTCCACGAATTTATTTATCAAAGCAATTTCGTGGAGTCTTCTGTTTAGCGGGCTTCGGGGACTTCTAAATAATTATTGTTAATAATAGTAAACACCTAATTGTTTCTCTTGTATTATATCTTATTTCAGGATCGTAATAAAAATATTTGTATTTGTAACGTTTCTGAAAGAAGTAAATTAAATAAATTAAAAAAAAAAAAAAACAAAGCTCAGTGTAATTCATGTTTAAGGTACGAAATATTTATATTGTTAATGATAATTATTTGTCGGTGAAATATAAACGTACTCTTTACATTACGACTATCATTGTAAGGGACAAAACAAAGCATATATAAATTTAACTGGAATAGTTGTCGATAACTGTCTCAGTTAATTTTAACTGCATTTTCGGTGCGGGTGTTAATTCTCTTACAATGAACCCAAAGCTTTAACCCCCCAACTAACTGAAGCGTTTAACTGTTGGTTCTTTCATGGTTACAAACACAAAATAAAGAATGCCACTGTTGAACAAAAACTATTTTGAAAACAATGGGAAACGCTTTAGTAGAGATTTACCTAATTAGAACGCTACTATAAAAACATTCAAAATAATGTAAAAACATACAGGAGAATACCGACAGATGGTCGTAGTAATTCTGAAGTTTCATCTGTGGAATTCTATGACGCTTACCATGGTATATATGGCTCAGCGCTGCATGTGGAGTGTTGATCCGCCAACGTTATAGACTACAGCCCGAGATCAAATTCACACCAACCGGGGATATTTTAGAGTTCAGAAATCGATTAAAAATCATATTTCATTTTTAATACCCGTCGGGGTTCGAACCCACGACCGTTGGCTTTCAAAGCAAACGCTTTGGCCATTGAGCTATACCCGCCGGTGACTTTTTTTTCAAAAAAACAAAGACATTTTCAAAAAAAAAGTAATTGAGATGTTAATATATATTTATTTAATTATTTTGCTTTTACATGGAGCACGTTAGGTCAGGCCTCTGTTTAGAAGAATGCAATTATCTCTTGACAGTGATGGACTGAGTAAGGCTACGAGTTAGTCGAAACTGCAGTCTACTAAACAGAGGCTATACCAACATGATCTATGTAAAAACAAGGTAATTAAATAAATATATATTAATATCTAAATTACTTGTTTTTTTAAAAGTGCCATTATTATTTTGAAAAAAAGTCACCGGCGGGTCTTCTAAATATTTAAATTTCTTGCATTGACTTTCCATTGTAATAATAAATACATAAGAATTTCTTAAATTATTTTAATATGGATCATAATCATGGAGTACTGTTCCACTTGATGGTAGACTGCAGTTTCTCGATCTGTGAAAGCTTCATCAGTTCCTACGTGCACGAACATACTAACGTGTTTTTTTATGCAATCACATACAGAAGAACACAACCAGTCGACACCAGTGCACTCTATGACGTTCAGGTGGACTGGACGCTGCATGAGAGAAACGTGTGTTGTGTTTGTGTGTGGGTTGTGGGGATTGCAAGTGTATATTTATCTGTTTCTTGAAGAGATCCAGATTGTTGGAAGGAGGAAACACAGATGCTGGAAGACCTGGTACCTTAAAATGGATCACACTGATGTACGAAATGTTAAAACAAGGTATGACATACTTATTAGGGTGTCCCAAAATTTTTTTTTTTCGTTTTTTTTCAAGTCTCACCCCCTCTTTTTGTGTGAATGATTTCCAAATAATTGTAAAAAAAGTTTCACGTCATTAAAACCACGGGAAAAGATAGCGACTTGCATCGGAACATGTCAATATGTACTAGAATTCTAAGGTGCGCGAAAGCTGAACCCTGATTATAAAAAGCATTTATTTTTTAATTTTCTGTAAAAGATAATAATATTTACATAATAGATACTTAATATTTGTAAGATAGAGATAAAACAGCGTTTTATTTGCTGAATAAACATTAAGTTTTCAAAAGTTCCTTTTGGCCTTCATACAAAAGTTTATATTAAAACTTCAACATCAAGTCGCTATCAGAAAACATTGTCCGATAGCAATCAAATCTATTATGTGAGTTATTAGGACCAACCACATAAAAATAGAGGGTGAGCTGATTTCATTTCGAAAAAATATTTTATATATTTAATATTTAAATGGATCTCAAAGTGAATGCTAATAATATACCGAAAAAAAATAACATACGTTTATATATAAGCCCTTCTCTTTCTGTAAGATTTTATGTCAGTCATAAAATCCAATAAAATGCTCCATAAAATTGCTTCGAAATTGTTTATTGTTTACGTGTTTTTTATTCGATGTTTTTTACCCCACAAGAAGAAAGACGTAAACAACATATAAAACATAATACATACAAGTGAAACATACTGTAAGCACTTATATATGTATATTATGCCCCTTTCCCACGGACGTCCAGTTTTGCAGGATCGCTTTTTTTACTGGATACCGCAAAAATCATACCTGTGTTCACACACAGAACTTTGCATCCTGTGTCTTCAAAAATTACGCGTCTCCAAACATAAGCCAAAGATTTAGTACAAGATTTTTTTTTAAATTGTAAAATATTTATATTTTTTTGTGTATACTAATTAGTAGGCAAAAAACATGCATGTTTTTTGCAGGATTTTTGATTTGAAAAACTTCTTAGGGCCCTTTCCCACTGACGTCCAGTTTTGCAGGATCAGCTTTTTATTGGATGCCGTAAAAATCATAACTGTTGATATCAGCTTGATATTACTCCTTTAGGATAATGCCGTAAAGCCTCGAAAAACGATCTTTTGTCTCTTATTTTGTTCGCTCGCCTGACATGTACATTTTTAATCGTATAATGTTGCACGGCGATTGCATGCGCCATCTTGTTTGTTATGACAGTTGGCCTATTGCCGGTTGGTACGACTGTCATATTGGAAGTTGGTACCGCGGAGATGTGAGATCGCGCCGTGGGCTGTCAGTTGGACAAACACTCGCGACCGTGATGGCCATGCCTATATGGCGTGGGCCACAACGGTTCTTTTTTGTAGCAAGTATTTGACGAATAAACGTGTACCGTGAAACAGAAACAAGTTGCTTGTAATGTGAACCTGATCCTGCTTCCTTCATCCAGTTAATCGATATCTAACTTTAAAGAGGAGGATATCACTGTGTTCACACACAGAAGCTTGCATCCTGTTTTTTACGGAATAGCATTGGCAGTCGGAGAAGAAAATTCAGACGCAATGGACGTCAATACTCTTCTGACATTATACTGGTACTTTCGCCGTCAAAAGCAATGTAGTTAAAGAAGATTTTGGGTTCATCCGATCCTAAAGCTACGATCGACATTAGGCACATTTCGTAATATCATGGGTGATTTCATAAAGGATGAATCCAAATTTTTTAACTGCTTCAGATTGTCCATGACCACGTTTGACAAACTTTTAGAAGAAGTGAAGAAAAAATATTTAAATATTTATCATCTTGGGCAGTGCCGGTTTAAGGGCGTGGCGAAATGAGTCGGTGCCCGAGGGCGTCTTATAAGCTAGGGGAGCCGAGGGCAATCAATCTTGTATAGACTTTTTTTTAATATAAGCAATATTGGGGGCCAGAAAAAAATGCCCTATGGCGCCGTAGGGTCCAAAGTCGGTACTGATCTTGGGTTCATTTTCACGGGCAAAAATCCTGCAAGCAAATGCTACTTTACAGCTGGTTGTAGCGTACATACGAGCTACGAGCATATATGTAGTAGCTAGTAATGTATTTTGAATGTAAGCGATCTATAGCACAATGGAGCATTAGCTTGTACGGAAATAGCTTGACTTCACAAGCCCAGGAGGAAATTAGGCTCAATGTACAGGAATACTTGCGTGCAACACTACATGTAAATATAAGTTAACCACAACAACTAATACACATACGAATTTGCGTCAAAAATATATTTTATGTAATTTTGAGGAATAACCAACTCTTTCTTTCCAACCATCCAACACTTATTGACGTGGAAAAAGACGAACTCCGTGGACTTTCATCTCACGCAAGCGTTTACAGGACACGGAATTTTCAGAGAATTCCTAAAAAGATTTGTCCTCTCTTCTTGCGACGCATGTCCATGTGATCCAGGCATGCAACAGACGGTGAGACACTCTGTCATGGAGTGCATCGTCCATGAGAACATGAGACGCATTCTGTGTTGTCGCCTGGGAGTCTCTACCATTTCTTGGGAGGAATTTTCCTGAACTGCTGCTTACTTCTGACGGTCCCTTTCTGTTAAACTTCATCAAAAAATCATCGGGACGACATGCGCGGTTAATGAGGCTGACATGGAATAGGCTCCTACGATATTCAACTATTTCTCAGACGTATATCTTGTGTGTAACTTGCAGGGTACAACACACAACTGCATATTTTTTTCTACATTTTTTCAAGATAAAAAAATACATTTTACGGTATACAGGTGTTCTGGGACAAGGCATAAGACAATCTGAGCTTACAGAACTGTGAAACGGCAATTTGCGGCGTATATATGCTTCAAATATGGAGAAAATATGGTAAGAAAAGAAGAACAAATATGTTACATGCGCTATATAAATAGTAATATCCCACTAATTTATATCTCTTTAGCCTAGCCATCGGCCCTCCTTGTGCACATTTACCATGTCTCTGTCCTGCGTTGCATTCTCGGTCAAACCCAGAGTTTTCAGATTCTTTTTTACAGTTGCTGTCCAGGTTGCCTGTGGTCTTCCAGGTCTTCTTCTCAGCGTGGGCATGTTGAGGGCTCTCTTCACCATGTGGTCCTCATCTCTCCGTGTCACATGCCCATACCATCATAGGCTTTTTCCCTTATCTTTTTCAGGTATAGGGGCCACCTGAAATTAACCCCGAATATGCTCATTTCGAACTCTGTCCACTCTAGTCACACCGCCCGCCCACCTCAGCATCTTCATATCTGTCACATGAAGACCACCCATTCATAGTTCCTGTAATAATTAAGGATGATGCATGAATCTAAGGCTGTAGTATATAACGTTGGCGAATCAACACTCCACATGCAGCGCTTAGCCATATAAAGCAAGGTGAACGTCATAGAATTCCACAGATGAGACTTCACAATTATCCTGTATGTGATTACATAAAAATATATATATGTATGGTGATATCACACTAATTTGAATTTAGATCAAAAATTACGTGTTGTATTATTATAATATTACTAATTATTTCATTATGCCGAATGTCATATAATTAAATATACAATCATCATCATCATCATCATCAAAATGTTATGATCACGCAAAGTTTAATGTGATAATTCTGTTTAATAATACTATGGCATGCTTTACTCCGGTTTGATACGTAGTGAATGCTCCAAATGAACATGTGTTGGTGAAACGCATTCAAAAATGCATTAACTACCACACATGGAACTATAGCATACAGGGGCTCATATAACAAAACATCGTAAAAACAATTAAAAATATTATTTTTATTAAAATAAAGGAAAGTTATTGGATCGCGTGGTGGCGGTATGAGGAGTAGATGAACCATAAAAAGACTTTTTCAGAAGCAAAAATAATCTCGATAAACTTTCGGCCCGGACCTAGTCACAGCATTCAGGCCGGGCCAACCACAAAACGACCTCGCCGCTGTCGGCACAAAACTGACTGGGATTCGTGGTCGGTGACACCCAGCGCCGCATGTCACAATCTATATAACTCGTCCTCCTAACTGAATTACAAAATGACAACACATGCGTGTCCGATGAGCGAACAAAAATAAGAGACCAAAGATTGTACATCGAGGTTTTCGGTACCAGTCAGCACGGGCTATATCATGCTGATGTCAGTATTAACATCCCCTTTGCTTAAAGAAAAACGACTTTACGTCGCTGGGAAAGTTATCGGGTCGCGTGGTGGCGGTATGAGGAGCAGATGAACAACACAAAGACTTTTTCAGAAGTACACATATTCTCGACAAACTTGACAAACTTTCGGCCCGGGCGGAGTTAATTTTTTTATGTAAACACATACAGGAGAATACTAACAGATAGTGATGGTAATTGTGAAGTCTAATCTGTGGAATTCTATGGCGCTTACCATGGTGCATATGGCTAAACGCTGCATGTGGAGTGTTGATCCGCCTACGTCATAGACTACAGCCCGAGATTCACGCATCATCCTTTATTATTACAGGAATTTACCATGAATGGGTTGTCTTCACGGGACAGTTTTCGTCTACCACCACTTTTAATTAATAGGCTATGACTGGAATTTTACGGGCGAGGGATCAAATTCACACCAACCGGGGATGTTTTAGAGATCAGAAATCGATTAAGAATCCTCCGTCGGGGATCGAACCCACGACCTTTAGCTTGCAAAGCAAACGCTTTGACCATTGAACTATACCCGCCGGCCATCTCAAGACAAACTTACATTAGTTTTGTTCAGTTTGTGCTGATGAAGGAGAGTTGTATTAGTAACTGGTATATAAAGAAATAACAAAAAACTTTTTTTTTCCTATTTTCACTTACCCTTTTTTAAATCCGTTATTCTTAGTATTTTTTACAGTGTTTTCAAAACAGCCTTACCTGTAAAGAAGGAAAAAATAATTAAGAAACTTGTAATTCACCTTCAACTGAATAACATAAATAACAAGGTGAATCAAAGATTTTATTTATTTATTTAACGGAACCGCAGTTCCAAGGTACAGAGAATAAGAAACACAGAGTATAAATAAACATACAATAAATACAAAAGAGAAAAAAACATAAAAGAAGAAGAAGGTGACACGTGTCAAAGATCACAGAGATCTAGGAGAACAATACCATCGACAAAAGAGGAAAAGGATGTAAGAAAAGTAAAATTGAGGTGAGCTTGCAGTGCATTTAAGAGCGCCATTGCCGTTGTACTAAATAGAGTGCTCGAAGCTCCACAAGTATCAACTGGGATCAAAAACAATGGATGGCTACGAGCACAAGTGTACTTATCTGGAACGTAGAAGTTAAAACATTCAAGAATCTCAGGGTTGTGAATTGCACCGCGAAGAAGAAGGAATGAATGTTTGAGTGCAGCAATTTTCCTCCGGGATAACGAATGGAAAGAAAGCATCGCTAGAAGAAAAATAATTGGGTAATGTACGGAATTAATTGAATTGAATGGATAGTTACCGTACATATAAAAATAGAGACTTTTTTATGATTTTTTTTCGAGCATGATTATAATGTATTTCTATTTATTGGGATTCCAAACTAAGCTCCCATATTCCAGAACAGATTGAACAAGTGAAGAATAGAGGGTACGAAAAATTAGAGGGTTAAAGAATCAAATCACACAAAAAATATGTTTCCATTTCATTGTGGAAGAAAACTGTTTTACAGTGTTTTACTGTGAAACACTTCAGTGTTGGTTATATCCAAATTATTGCCAGCGCCGGTAACCATCAAAGCACTAAGCCCACGCGCTTCTGAACGGTTTTGTATAAACAAGCTGGTGGCGAGTGATCAAGCCGGTCATTTGCGAAACAACCGGTAACGACCAACGAAATAACTGCGTTGATACAAATATTTTAGAACGAATTTGTGGAATTGGAGTGTATTTAGTGAATTTGAGTCTACAACGCGCCCAAATTCTGTCACATTACTCCAATACTACACCGATTGCATTGATTGAGAGTTTCGGCTAGAATCCAGTACAAATTATGCCTCTTAGCTTACAAGGCACTCAACGGAACTGCACCGGGCTATTTGACAGAACTTATCAAGCACAAGGAGATAAGCGCGCGTAGAGAGACACTCATATCAGCCAGAGCAAATAAAGCACCTGCAGCTGACGGGATGTAGTCCCAGCAGTGTTTTTGGCAATCGTGCTTTCAGCTTCGCGGCACCAATGGCCTGGAACTCGCTGCCGGAAAGCATAAGCTCTCTTAAAGCGGAGGCATCCTTCAGAAGCAGACTCACAACCCACCTTTTTACTCAGAGAGGCAAAGAAGCGCTTATGGAATGATCATTCGGTCACAAAAGAGCGCTATACAAATACTAATATAAAATAAATTTGAAGATCTGTGGTATCATATTTTTGGGTTATTTTTCAATATATTTTTTTAGAAGTTCTAATTGTTAGTCAGACGCTCTGATGGAATGGACTATTTGGTACTTATAGGCGGTTAAAATCTAAAATGTACACTATACAAGGGAAAGTTATATGAAAAATAAGAATCACTGCAAACGCTATAGGAAATATATACTGATATCAGCTTGATATAGCTCCTTAAGGCCGATGCCGCAAAGCCTCGACAAACGATCTTTTGTCTATTATTTTTGTTCGCTTGCCTGACATCTACATCGAATGTTAGTTTAATTATATTATGTTAAACGGTGTTTGCATACGCCAAAATAGTTGTTATGACAGTTGGCCCATTGTCAGTTGGTACAACTGTCATCTTGGCGGTTGGTACCGCCGAAATGTCAGAGCGGGCAGGCAGTCGACGCGCGCCCGACATCGTGACAGGAACGCCTAAGGGCGTCCCTATAACGGGCGACGTTATTGACGAATAAACGAGTGATATGTGAAACAGAAACAAGTGTTTGTATTGTGAACCAGATCCTGCATCCTTCATCCAGTAAAAGATATCCATAAATGGAAGAGAGGAGGATATCAGTACATAAAAGTCTACGTTATAGGAGATGGATATACTGTACATGTGGCGCTTTGAATATTGTGTTTTTTTTGTAACTTTTTAGTAGCTCGGTGGTTAAAGCGTTTGCTTGATAAGCCGAAGGTTGTAGGTTCGATTAACGAAGAAGATAAATAAAATTATAAAAATAGACTTCTGAGCTCCAAAATACCCCCGCTTGGTGTGAATTTGATTCCTCACCCGTAAATAGCCTACTAATCAAAATTGATGGTATACGAAAGTCATCCCTTGAACACCACCCATTCACAGTAAATTCCTGTAATAATTGGATGACACATTAATGTCGGTAGTTTATGACGTTGACGAATTAACACTCCTCATGCAGCTATTACATATACACTCCAGCATGGTAAGCGTCATAGAATTCCACAGATGAGACTTCTGAATTACTATCACCATCTGTAGGTATTCTCCTTTATGTGTTTACATAAAAAAATAACCACGTCCGCTCCTCAAATTGGAGAATATGGTCATTACGAGGCTTCACCGCGAAGCTCTGTCAGCCACCATAGTCCTCGCTTCATCCCATGTCAGCTCTGCCTCTCACGAGTACATTCTTAGTATATATAATAAGTCTGCCCGAAGTGGTCATACACTACAGAAGGTGTGACAGTTTCTGCTCCACGCCGCAGTCACATTCAGTCGGTCCGCTGTAAAACTGCCAAGCTTTCATTTGTGTCCTCGTCTTGCATACTCCTTTCCGAAGTCTGTTAAGAGACCTTCATATATTCGACCCCTGGTTGTGTCCAGGGGCTAGGTCCTTTTCGGGGCATCCAAGCATTCCCCTCAGTTGCTCTTCTCCACATGTTCAGCCGCAGGGTGGCCTCAGGTATCACCAGTTCCGTTGTCGACTGTAGGAAACTTCTTCTTGATATGAGCCGTGTGGTTATCTTTTGATACCCAAACATTCTAAGTATACTGCAGTATCATCAATCGAACCACTAGCTTCCGATTTAAATGCGTTTCGCGTCAATATTATCGCAGCATCTGTGTTTCCTCTCTGTCAACACTATCTGGAGCACTTAAATATTGTATAAATATACACTTGCAATCTCTTCAATACGTACGCATTGAATATTGCACAATAACAACATAAACATTCCCAATATATCAATTCTAACAAACCTAACCTAATTTTAAGTATTCAATCCTCCTATAATATACTGATATCCTTCTCTCTAATTTAGGTATCGAATTGCGATTGAAAGTATGAGGAGCAGATTAACAACACAAATACTTTTTCTGAAGCACATTGACGTATATATTTCGATAAATTTACAAATTTCTGGCCCGGACCTAGTTACAGCATTCAGGCCGGCCCAAAAACAATACGATCTCGCCGCCGTCGGCACACAACTGCACTGGGGACCGGACGCCGTGGCGATCTATATAACTAACGTCACACACATAACCGGACAAATGCTAATATGGCGACACATACATGTACGACAAGCGAACATAAATAAGAGTCGAAAGCTTGTACATCGAGGTTTTCGGTAGCAGTCAGCAAGGGCTATATCATGCTGATGTCAATACTTTTTAAAGCGAGAATTTTTCCTATAGTGCTTACGGCAATCACACACGAGAGAATACCGACAGATGATGATAGTGAAGCAAGAATCCAATCTTTGGATTATATGACGCTTGCCATATTACAGGCTAATAACTGTTTGTGAATTGTTGATCCACCGACGTCATAGACTACAACCCGACCTAAGGATTTGTCCAGTGATCGTAGAATCTAGAGATCCATATGTCTCGTTAACCAAATAACTTATATGAATGGTTAGGTTGGCGAGACATCCAGTGCACAAGTAAGGTTAGGTTAGGTTTTCATTTTATGTGTTACCATATATATAATCGTTTCGGAAACAACAGGGTCAGATCCTGTCTGCCCAGAAGTGGGCGACGTCGATGGCGTTACTCCCGGCCATCATCAAGTCATTCTGGGTGCAGTTACTCGGACACAGCGCGCACTCCAGAAGGTGTGACAGGGTCTGCTCCACGCCGCAGTCACATTCAGTCGGTCCGCTGTAAAACTGCCCGACTTTCATTTGTGCCCTCGTCTCGCATACTCCAGTCCGAAGTCTGTTAAGGGACCTCCATATATTGCACCCTTAGTCATGTCCAGGGGTTAGGTCCTCTTTCGGAGCAATCTAAGTATTCCCCTCAGTTGCGCTTCTCCTCATGTTCAGCTGCAGGGTGGCCTCATGTATCACCAGTTCAGTTGACGACTGTAGGAAACTTCTTCTTGATTTGAGCCGTGCGGTTATCTTTCAAAATTATTTAAAAAAATAGTCTACTGCTGATTAAATTTATTTAACTTACTGTCAAAACCATGAATTAGTTACTGAAGTAAGAAATAAAGGCTTTACATTATTAAGTCAAGGTTAAGAGGGAAAGATGGACATGGTCGGAATTTTTTTAGAGAGACACGTTCCACGAAGCAACAGATATTTATGCAATAAAAAAACGAATAGCTTGTTTGTATTCTTTTGTGTTTTAAACACCCCATTAGCTAATACACTTAAATCTAATCAATACAAATATTTATTTCTATTTTTATTGCTACTATTTTATAGATGGCCCATAAAAACTAAGTGCTTATATTGCCAAACAAATAAAAAATAAATTCTTATGAAGCTACTCATAGTCTTTTTTAGACCACCCAATATACTTGATTCTTAGCATAGTTGTTGGCTGTTGTTAGTTAGCATGTTGCCGGCTTCTGGAGCAGGATAAGGAGGTCCAACAACATCATCATCCTGGCTGCTTCTGAATGGCTCAACTCCTCCCTGAGCCATCGATGGATGGAGATGGTGCACAAACCACCATGAAATACTATTTTATTTTATTTTAACTTTTATTTTATCCTCACAAAATTAAAACTTTGTTCAATGCTATGTATTTAAAAATATGGCAGATTGGGTATTGCACAACCCACCCAATCCTGCTGGAATAAAAACTTTATTATTATTATTATTATTATTATAGTCAAGGAAAATAGGCACTAAAACCACTGTTTATTCAATTTTGCTACAAAATTGTCAATCAAGTACAAAGCCGGTCTCGCTTCCAAGAAACTAGGTGTATTATATAGATCACTGAGGTATTTCAACGATAAACAACTTCTTCTTCTATATAAAGGACAAATCCGACCTATCCTTGAATACGGCAGTCCCCTTTGGATTGGAGACACGAAATACCTTCTAAACTTAATCGACTCAGTTCAAAGAAGAGCAATTCGTTTGATAAACAATGACACTCTTACGTCTAACCTGCAATCAATGGAACACAGACGTAAGATTGGTTCACTTAGTCTTTTCTACGGTTATTACCACGGTCGCTGCTTTTCGGAACTTAATGAAATAATTCCTCCTGCACCCACCTACAACCGACAAACTCGTCTAACACTTACCGAACATCCATACACTGTTAATGTGTGTCGACCGAGAACTGGCAGCTTTCAAAGTTTTTCCTTAATGTCACCGGTAAACAATGGAATGCTCTTCCAGCGTCTGTGTTTCCTCCTACATACAATCTGGATCTCTTCAAGAAACAGATAAATATGCACTTGCGATCTCCACAACCCACACACAAACACGAAACCAACACACGATTTTTTGCATGCAGTGTCCAGCCTCCCTGGCTGAGAGTCACAGAGTGCACTGGTCTTGACCGGCTGTGCTCTCCTGCATGCGATTATATATAAAAAAGCTTTTTTGTCACTCCCTGTACTTGTAAATATATATTAAACGTATATTTAAAAAAATAAACTTTGATCGAACGTGAAATGCATCGTTACAACGTATCATGGTCGCTATACACGGATAAGAAAAAATGAATTAATTGTAAAGTGTATATCTAATTACCGATGATGGATACGTTCACGTTTATCTATTTGAGAAGCGCTGGTCTAACCGAGTATAGTCGTAAAGCATCTCAACTCTATCACTGTCAGTTGAGCTGATAAGATTGTTTTTTAATAGAGACACCCCGATACAGGCGTTTAACCAATGCATCCCCCCTGTAATAACTTATGGCGCAGACACGTGGAATCTAACAGCAAGTCTTACTCATAAAATAAAGGTCGCACAGCGTGCTATGGAGAGATCCATGAGAGGAGTGTCGCTAAAAGATAGAATCCTAAACGAGAAAATACGCAGAAGAACTCTAGTAGTGGAGGCTACACAACGAATAGGCACACTCGAGTGGCAATGTGACATATCTGTCGAAGAGACGACGGTCAATGCGGAAGAAAAGTATTGGAATGGCGCCCAAGAAATGGCAACCCTGCAAGATGGACTGACGATATTAGAAGGATAGCGGGAGTGACTTGGATGCGCAAGTCGGTGGATCGAATAGGATGAAGACTCATGCGGGAGGCTTACGTTCAACAGCGGACAGACACATCCTGATAATGATGAGAGACACCACATACTCGTTTTTTTATGTAAACTCATGCAGCAGAATACCGACTGATGGTGATAGTGATTCTGAAGTCTCATCTGTGAAATTCTAAGACGCTTACCATGTAATATATGGTTAAGCGCTGCATGTGGAGTGTTGATCCACTAACGTCATAGACTACAGCCCGAAATTCACGCATCATTCTTTTTATTATTTAAATTTACTGAGAATGGGTGGTCTTCACGTTACGAAATTGGTTTAACACCAATTTCGATTAATAGGCTATGACTGGCATTTTACGGGGAGGCATAAAATTCACATCACCCGGGGGTATTTTAGAGCTCAGAAATCGATTATAAATATATATTTTTTAATCTCCGTCGGAGATCGAACCTAAGACCTTTGGCTTGTCAAGAAAACGCTTTGACCATTAAATTACCCGCGTTAAATTACAAAATGAACATGCTTGCAAAGGTTCGTGGTTTGAATCCTAGCGTGTGCATTGACGAGAGAAATGTGCTGTAAATTTGTATGTGTGTTTAAACATATTGAATATTTCTTAAGCTTCGTCGGGGGATCGAACCCGTGTTATTGTAAGCAAGTGCTTTAATTCTAAGTCACACCTGTCGGTAGTATAATCTGTTAACGTATGTCCGAGAATGGCAACAGAGCGAGCTCCTTGGAATTTTACGAGTTTACGTGGGATCGGAACCCAGACCCTCCAACATAATTGTTCAGTCATTAGAGGCAGTGCTCATGTTTGCCAAGCACTCGAACGGCGAACCCTTTAGTCGGTACTACGGCACTCTACCCACTCAGCCATCGCAGCGTAATAGGTGTGTCTACATTGAATAATGACTCGACGAGGATGCGAAGATGGCAACACAGATGCTGAAAGAGCATTCCACACTACACCAGTGATGTTAAAAAATATTTTATAAAATGAGCGGTTTTTGGTTGAACTTTGTCATTTGACCAAAACTTGGATGGGTCACCACCCGTTGCTAACCGCGTGTCGATTCAAATGGTCTAGTTTACTGATTGAAAAATAAATTCCTTGACTTAAGGTAACCAACTTAACACTCTGACATCAGCATGATATAGCTCTTGCTGACTGGTACTAAAAACCTCGATTTACAATCTTTCGTCTCTTATTTCTGTTCGCTTGTCAAACATGATGTGTCGCCATATTGGCATTTTTGACAAGTCCGGTCACGGGTGTGACGTTTATAGACTGCCGCTTGTGGCGCTGGGCGACAGCCCATCACGAGCGCGAGAGTCGAGTGCCGACCATCGGCGAGAGCATATTGTATTTTGTCCCGGCCTGAATACTGTGACTAGGTCCGGACCATTAGTTTGTAAAATTTATCGTAAATATATGTCAGTGTGCTTCAGAAAAAGTATGTGTGTTATTAATCTGCTCCTTAACCTGACACCACGCGACTGAATAACAACCTTTGAAAGAGAGGAGGATGTTTACACGTTTCTTAAGATTTTAGGTGAGTCGAGGGGCAAGGCTTTCTCACTTTAATCATGTTAAAAGAAAATAGATGTTATAGGTTGTTAACCTTTGTCAAAATTATGTCGGCTTACCAAGGATTGTAATATTTGTAATGGGATGTTTTGTTAAGCGAATATTCAATATTTGTATTAGCGATTAGCACGACGTTCCTACATTTTAAATACGTTTGTATTTAAAGTTAAGGTTACCCATTTGGGGCATATTCCCACCACTAATTACGAAAGAACGTTCAATTGCCTGTACACATGTGAATTTTCTATCTTTGGCTTAATGGACTTGAAAGTAAAAATTAGCTGAGTTTGTTTTTCGAATCAGTAGCATTATTTTCAAAGCCTTTTGAAGTAAATTAGTATCAGAACTGTTCTATGGAAAAATACAATACACGAGGGTAATCCGTAATATAAGATTCCCAGTGATTTTTCACAGTGTAAGCATATTTAATTCCATGAATGCGTACATTTTTGTACAGTTCAGACTTTTACCTATTTTTCTACATAGTCGCCACTGAGGTCGATGCATTTTTGCATGCGGTATACGAGCTTTTGAATGCCCGAGTAAAAAAATCTGCCGCCAAGCCACGCAGATACCTGAGAACCGCTTCTTCCAGCTCTTCTCTGACGCCGAAATGCGTTCCGCCCAGGTGTTTTTTCATGTCAGGAAAGAGATGGTAGTCACTTGGGGTCTAAGTCCGGGCTGTAGGGTGGGTGTTTGACAATACCCCATCCAAATTTTGCGAAGAGCTCGTTGGTGGCGTCTTCGGTCAACATTCTTGGTACCCACCTCGCGCAAACCTTAGATGCTCTGTCAAAATCTTGTCAATAGTGGTTTTGCTGACATCAGGGATCATTTCGGAGAGCTTACGAACCGTCACTCTTCGATCTGAGAGCATCGCTGCGTCCATTTTTGCGATTGTTTCGTCAGAAACAGATGGCCGTCCGGAACGCTCCTCATCATGGACGTCAGTACGCCCGTTCTTGATTTTTTTACTGATCACACATTTTAACAAAAATAATTATGTTCTCAATGATATGTATGTGCAACACTCGGGTTTAGCCGCCCTTTTGGACCAATTGGTCTTCCGCAGCGACAGGAAAATCATGAAATCTCGATTAACAAATCATACAAAAATTTGCTGCCGTGCACTATTGGTTGCAGAGATGGATGTCTTGGGACAAAGTATCATTATCATCATCAGCCTGTATCCGTCCACTGTTGAATGTAAGCCTCCCGCATGAGTCTACATACTCTTCGATCTTCCCCCTTCCGCATCCAGGTCACTCCCGCTATTCTTCTTATGTCGTCAGTCTATCTTGCAGAGGGTCGGCTAATGCTTCGTTTGCCAGTTCTTGGGCGCCATTCCAATACTTTCTTCCCCATCGACCGTTGTCTCTTCGACAGATATGTCCTGCCCATTGCCGCTTGAGTGTGCCAATTCGTTGGGTAGCATCCTCTACTTGGGTTTTTCTGCGTATTTCCTCGTTTCGGATTCTATCTTTTAGCGACACCCCTCTCATGGATCTCTCCATAGCACGTTGGGTGACCTTTATTTTATGTGTAAGACTTGCTGTCAGATTCCACCTCATTGCGCCAAAAGTTAATACAGGGAGGATGCATTGGTTAAACGTCTTAGTTTTTAGAAATTTCGGAATTTTCGCTTTAAAAATGTACTTTACTTTTCCAAATGCTGCCCATCCCAGTTGTATACGCCTGTCGATTTCTTTTGAGAAGTTACTTCGTCCCAGTTGTATTACTTGTGTTCAAAGTATGGGAATTGCCAACTAACAGAAATAATTGGCGGTAATATACGGTGACCATATGTGCCAGAAATGGAACGAATTTAGAAATAGGAATAAAAAAGTGAAAAGTTCGATCATGTTTGATGGTAATAAAAGACGTTAGTAATAGTATTGAGCGGACCAGTGTGCTTAGACTATTAGTGGGGTAATATTTCCCAACAAAGCGGACTGTAGCGCAGCGTATCGCATCAATTACGGCGCTAATGTTGCCGGATTAACTGACAATATACTGAGGACTAATCAAATTGTCAATGCCCTTACAGGGCCGCATTAGGAAAACATCAAAAATCCATTAAAAATATATTAATTCTTTACATATTTTATATACCTGTATATATACCTGTATATACCTGTATACTGATGTCAACTCGATATTGCCTTTAAGGCTGGTGCCGAAAAGCCTCAATATACAATTATTTGTCTCTTATTTTCGTTCGCTCATCGGACACGCATGTGTTGTCATTTTGCAATGCCGTTAGGAGGACTAGTTATATAGATCGCCGTGGCGATGGGTGCCACCGACCATGTCGCCTGGGTGCCTAGTCAGTGTACCGACAGTGACGAGGTCGTATTGTGGTTAGCCCGACCAAGCGTTATATCATGCTATATATAAACATGTCGGAAATAACAGGGTCAGATTCTGACTGCCCAGAAGTGGACGACGTCGATGGCGTTACTCGCGGCCATCATCAGGTGTTCCTGGGTGCAGCTACTCGGACACAGCGCACACTCCAGAAGGTGTGACAAGGTCTGCTCCACGCAGCAGTCACATTCAGTCGGTTCGCTGTAAAACTGCCAGGCTTTAATTTGTCTCCTCGTCTTGCATACTCCGGTCCGAAGTCTGTTAAGGGACCTCCATATATTCCACCAAGGCTAGGTCCTCTTTCGGGGCAATCCAAGTATTCCCCTCAGTTGCTCTTCTCCACATGTTCAGCCGCAGGGTGGCCTCAGGTATCACAAGTTCCGTCGTCGACTGTAGGAAACTTCTTCTTGATTTGAGCCGTGTGGTTATCTTTTGATACCCAAACATAGGGTGGAGTGTGTCGTGGGTTGCTTTGGTGAGCTCCTTCTTGGTGGTGACTTCTCTCCGTATGTTTGGTGGGGCGATGCCAGAGAGTTGATATAGCTTTGATATTGGGGTAGGTTTTAAGCACCTCGTAACCACCCGCTTTATCACGTAATATCATGCTGATAAATTTGTGAATTAAATATTATTCCTAGATGTGGTACTGTAGATTTTAGGCCAATATAAGCAGTTAGGATATAAACCTTGTTTTTTATTGTCTAACTGACTACAAAGTTGATGTTATCTTAATTGTTCAGAGTCACGAACGTCAGAGATGGAGAGTGTCGCGACACTTTACTCTATTTGTGTCAGACATTTTTTTAATTTCAACCAACATCCACCTCCCTTTAATAGTTATTGAATTGCGTGGTGGCAGGATGCGGGGCAGATTAACAACACAAAGACTTTATAATGAAGCACATTGACATATATATTTCGATATGTTTACAAACTTCTGGCCCAGATCACAGCATTCAGGCCGGGCCAACCACAATACGATCTCGCCGCCGTCGGCACACAACTGACTGCTCGGTGGTCAAAGCGTATGCTTTGCAAGTCAAAGGTCGTGGGTTCGATCCCCAACGGAGATTACAAAAAAAAAATTAAGGATTTTTAATCGATTTCTGAGCTCTAAAATACCCCGATTGGTGTGAATTTGATCCTTCACCTTTAAAATGCAAAGTCATAGCCTATTAATCAAAATTAGTGGTATACGAAATTCATCCCGTGAAGACTATCCATTCAAAGTAAATTACTGTAATAATAAGGATGATGCGTGAATATTGGACTGTAGTATATGTCGTTGGCGGATCAACACTCCACATGCAGCGCTTAGCCATAGGCACTACGGTCAGCATCATAAAATTCCACAGATGAGTCTGTCGGTATTCTCGTGCATGTGTTTACATGAAAAATAAAATGCCAGGTAACGGATATGGATGTAGGAGCTTCAACCACTGCACTACGGAGCTTTTTACTTCCTAATTAATCTGATTGAGTGCGCGGACGACGTCCCACTGTGAAAGTTACGAGTATTAATGTTTTCAATGGGTTAAGTGCTCAGCTAAGTGATTAGGCGGACGGAAGTCCCGCGGTGAAAGGGTTAAAGACCACCCAACGCAATGGACATATGCTCCAAAATATCTGTGATTTTTTATAGAAGAAGATTGGCCTGCAAAATGCATCAATCAAAAAAAATATACTAATGTTTTTTTGCTTGTCCCTATCGCATCGGTTATCAGCATATGCCGACAAAGATTCCCGACCATTGACATCGGTTGACGTGATATATCGTTTTGCTACTTTCAGTACTCATTGTGACATCTACGGTAGGAACTTGAAAGTGCAGTCATTCCCTTTATTAACCTACATGTATTCTTTAAAGGAATCTGTAAAGCATGTAAGTAAATATCGTAAGATTTCGTCACAGGAGCGATTTTTCTGTAAGCCACATGTGTCAATGCCACCGCATGTATGGAGTTACATAATAAACGTTTGTTAAATGTAATAGTTTTTTATGCATCATCTGATAGCTAAAGTATACATGAACCAATGTGATATATGAAAATAGGTCAGATAAGTTCATTTATGCTCAAATACTAGTTTTAAGTAAAAAAAAACCGAGCCGTAACGAAAGGGTTTAAAAGCAAGGCGTTTAACCAATGCATTATCTCAGTATTGACTTATGGCACTGAGACGTGAAATCTAATAGCAGGTCTTACACATAAAATAAAGGTCACCCAGCATGTCATGGAGAGATCCATGAGAGGAGTGTCTCTAAAAGATAGAATCTGAATCTAGGATATCCGGAGAAGAACTCAAGTAGTGGAGGCTACACAAAGAATAGGCACACTCGTGGCAATGTGACATATCTGTCGAAGAGACGACGGTCGATGGGGAAGTAAAGTGTTAGAGTACCATCCAAGAACTGGTAAACGGAGCGTAGACCGACTCGACCTGCAAGATCAGTCTGCCGGCGGACATGGCTTAGTGATGAAAGCGTTTGCTTACCAAGCCGAAGGCCGTGGGTTCAATCCCCGATAAACATTAACAAAATATACGATTTTAATCGTTTTTTAGCTCTATAAATATTCCGCAGGTATATTTTATCACCCGTCCGTCAAATATCTGTCATAGCCTATTAAATAAAATTGTGAGTCGTGAACGAATTGTCTGGGGACGAAATGCGGCGGAACCGAAAAAATCGCGTAAAAGTGATACCGGAAAAAAATCACGTTAAAAGAGGATAGGGTGTAGGGTTAGTTTCTTATATATTCCAATATTATTATATTTAGTAGCTCATAGGTACGAAATAACTTAGGTTTTGTTATGTAAGGTAAGGTTAGCGAGACATCCAGTGAACCAGTTGTCCTGTGCATCAAATGTCTCGTACACAAGACTTCCAGTGCGCAATACGTCTTTACCGATGATTCATTGAACGAATTGTCTGGGGACAAATGCGGCGGAACAGATAAGATCGTGTAAAAGCGATATCGTGTAAAAAAATCGCATTAAAAGAGGATAGAGCGTATAATTAATATCAAAATTCCAATATTATTAAAGTAGCTCTTAGGTAGGTGTGTATAAAAAATGATGAAATTGATAAAACGATCCTTATCCTTATAAAAGATCGATTTCTGATACGAAAGCCGCTACCCAGGGATGGGTGCACGTATTAATTACCAACTGTGCAGCTCACCCTTTTGCTCTAAGTGCTATTAATTTAATTATTTTTTATCATATCCTATGCCGCATCAAAATAATATTAGAAGGGCACTATGCACGGTCATTGGTAGCAAAAGCGGAATTTCAATTTCAATTTTTTTCCCCTTACAGAAACATTACAAATTTCAACCCTGAAGTACAAAAATTATTAATCATAAAATAAAAATAAAGCAATATATAAAAATATAGGTACTTATGATAAGGTACTAAGAACAAACAATAAAGACAAGCAACAGAAGGTCCCAATGCTCATCAAACAGACGACTCCAACAAATTATTCATCCAAAGAAACTCGTGGAGTTCATGTCTGAATTGGGCCTCCCTTACGAGAAATATATCAACATCCGAGGCGATTTGGTTAAACAGTCTGATCCCTTTCCCAAGAGGCATAGTCTCTTAAATGTAGCAAAAATATCGAATTCTGGAATTGATTTAGATAAAATACTTCTTCTTCCCGTATCCGTTCCATGTCTGGATCATATGATTATCACAAAATTGTTGCTACTTAGTTCTGCCGACTAGCATTGCCCATTCCTTGTTATAGAATCTAGATTCTAGAACATATCTGCACCCGAAGAATACCGACAGATGGTGATAGTAATGCTGAATCCTCATCTGTGGATTCTATGACGCTTACCATGTTACATATAGTTAAGCGCTGCATGTGGAGCGTTGATCCGTCAACGCCATAAACTACAGCCCGATTGTTATATGAATTTAATATGAATGGGTGGTCTTCACGGGACGACTTTCGTCTACCACAAATTTTGATTAATTAGCTATGACTGGCATTTTATGGGTGAGGGATCAAATTCACACCAACCGGGGATATTTTACAGCTCAGAAATCGATTTAAAATACGGTTGGTGTGAATTTGATGTCTCACTCGTAAAACGCCTGTCCTAGTTTATTAATTAAAATTGGTGGTATACTAAAGTCGTTTACTGTAGTGAATAAATCACTTTCATTCACAGTGTATTCCTGTTAAAATGCGTAATGCGTGAATGCCGGTCGGTAGTCTATGACGTTGGCTGTTGAACGGCCCTTCTAAAATGATGAATGGCCAAATCTACAAATGATAAGCGTCATAGCGTGAGCGTCAAAGCCACAATACTCAGATGACATTTTTCCATTACTATCTTTATCTCTCGGTATTCTCCTTAACCCTTTCATTACGGCTCGGTTTAAATACAAATTATACTGTCAATTATAAAGCTAGTATTTAAGGCATAAATGTACTTATCTGGTCTATTGTCATATATCACATTGGTTCTTGAACCCTTTAGCTATCAGATGATGCATAAAAAACTATTATATTTAACAAACGTTCATTATGTAACTCTATACATGTGGTGGCATTGACACATGTGACGAAACCTAACGATATTTATTTACATGCTTTACAGATTCCTGTAAAGAATACATGTAGGTTGATAAAGGGAATGACTGCACTTCCATTTCACTGCTGTATATGTCACAATGAGTACTGACAGTAGCAAAACGATATATCACGTCAAACGATGTCAACGGTCGGGGAATTTCATGACGGCATATACCGACAACCGATGCGTGAGGGCTAAAAACTCTCATTAACAAAAAAATCGGAAGAAATTAACAGCGAATGCGGGGATTCGAACCACGCGATGACAATTTTTCCAATTACTTAAATAAATAGATTGTCGGGAAGAAAAATATTTGTGAGTAAAATCATTGTTTAGGATAACCTATGACTGTATGGTTTACCCTCCACACGTAGGGTCGATTTTTAGTATGGGCGTGACTGTAGGGAGAAGTCCATTGCCTAATTGCCGGCTTTAGACGTTATTAATATCGAAATAATGATTTATCACTTCACCCCACCATGCGAGATAATACATGATATTTAACCCAAAATATATATATATATATACAAAATATATCATAAATCTGGGACAAGTAATACAACTAGGGCGAAATAACTTCTCAACAGAAATCGACAGGCGCATACAACTGGGATGTGCAACATTTGGAAAACTAATGTACATTTTTAAAGCGAAAATTGCGCAATGTCTTCAAACTAAGGCGTTTAGTCAATGCATGATACGTGGAATCTAACAGCAAGTCTAACACATAAAAAAAAGGTCATCCAGCGTGATATGGAGAGATCCATGAGAGGAGTGTCGCTAAAAGATACGAGAATATACGCAGAAGAACTCAAGTAGTGGATGCTACCCAACGAATAGGCACACTCAAGTGGCAATGGGCAGGACATATCTGTCGAAGAGACGACAGTCGATGGGGAAGAAAAGTATTGGAATGGCGCCCAAGAACTGGCAAACGAAGCATTGGCCGACCCCCTACAAGACGGAATGACGATATAAGATGAATAGCGGGAGTGACCTGGATGCGGAAGGCGGAGGATCGAAGAGGATGGAGACTCATGCGGGAGGCCTACGTTCTACAGTGGACGGACACAGGCTGATGATGATGATATCATAAATCCAGAAGTAAAAGTAATTTTAAGATTTTTATTTTATTAGGGTAGCTTGATTGAATTTCTAAGCTTGATTGACTCGGTTCAAAGAAGAGCAATTCGTTTGATAAACAATTACACTCTTATGTCTAACATACTGACATCAGCATGATATAGACCTTGCTGACTGTTACCGAAAACCTCGATTTACAATATTTCGTCTCTTATTTTCGTTCGCTCGTCACACACGCATGTGTTGTCATATTGTAATGCCGTTAGGAGGACTAGTTAAATAGATCGCCAATTGCGCCGTCAGTTGTGTGCCGACTGCGACGAGTTCGTTTAATGGCCGGCATGTTACTCTGTTGGGGCCGGAAGTAAAGTTTAGCATGAAAATATATGTGCTTCTGGAAAAGTCTGTGTGTTGTTCTTATGCTCCTTATCCCGCCACCACGCAATATTATAACTAACATAGAGAAGAGGATGTCAAAAGTTTTTAAGACATCTAGATGTTAAATCGATGCTCGATGACGATCTATGAACATCGGAGTAAGGCATTTCTGGGAAGCCAACTATGACTAAGTAGGTGTACATTAGGTGTCCCAAAATTTTTATAGTTTTTTTCTTAAGGCTCACTCCATCATTTTGTGTGAATGATGTCCAAATAATTGTAAAAAAAGTTTCACGTCATTAAAACCAAGGGAAAAGATAGCGACTTGCATCGGAACATGTCAATACTAGAATTCTAAGGCGCGCGAAAGCTGACTTAGGATGGGCTCTTTAATACAGGTTTGTTCTATCAGGATATGCATTGTTTTCATTCAGTCAACATTAATGTGTAGTAATAAAGTTATAAAAGGAGAATATTTTATAAGAGGACATAAAACATTAAATTACTGGTCCAAATCATACCTTTCATGAAATACAATTTTAAAAAATTTCAAAATTTAATATTAGAACTTCAACATCAAGTCGCTATCAGAAAACATTTTCCGACAGCATAAAATTTATAATATGAGTTATTACGACCAAATGACATAAAAATAGAGGAAGATCCGATTTAATTTCGAAAAAAAAAAACGCCCTTATAGCCTGGGACACCCTAGTGTACATGTAATACTCTATTTTAATACTCTTTGTGACAATTGTATTTGTTGTTTGTTACATTGGTGACAGTTTATTAGAGCAGACTAAAGGTGCGCTATGGAGCGAAGGGTCATTGACGTTTCACAAACGCTTGAGAGATTTATGGTGTGCGCCCACCACGTCACCCCGAACAACACGGGAGCTGTTATATTGCCAGGTGTAGTCAATTGAAGACCAACGACAATAGCACATTGCAAGCGCGACTTTTAAGAGGTAACCGAAGTGGAACGTGGCTTTAAGTTTCTAGCATTAATTTTAAGATTGATTTTATAATATTAAATAAATATATTTAATCGTTTCGGAAACAACAGGGTCAGATCCTGTCTGCCCAGAAGTGGGCGACGTCGATGGCGTTACTCCCGGCCATCATCAGGTATTCCTGGGTGCAGCTACTCGGACACAGCGCACACTCCAGAAGGTGCGACAGGGTGTATTCGACCCCGCAGTCACATTCAGTCGGTCCGCTGTAAGACTGCAATGGATTTCATCTCAATTTTTTGATAATATTTTTTAATTAAATCAAAAGCAACCGAGAATGAACCATTTGGTTCTCAGAAGCAACCCATTTTTTTTTTGTATAAACATATACAGCAGAATACCGATAGATGGTGATAGTAATTCTGAAGTCTCATCTGTGTCATTCTATGACACTAATCATGGTGTATAAGGATAAGCGCTGCATGTGGAGTGTTGATCCGCCAACGTCATACACTACAGCCCAAGATTCACGCATCATCCTTTATTATTACAAGAATTTACTATGAATGGGTGGTTTTCAAGGAAGACTTTTGTCTACCAAATTTTTTAATTAATAGGTTTTGAATGGCATTTCAAGGGTGATGGATCAAATTCACACACACCAAGAATATTTCGGAGCTCAAAAATCGATTGAAAATCCTTTATTTTGTAAATCTTCGTTGGGGATCGAATCCACGACCTTTTGCAAAGCATACGATTTGACCATTGAGCTATACCGGCCGGCTAAAATAAAAAATAATATACAATTAAAAAAAAAAATATTTTATCAAAACATTTTTAAAACACCTGTCATAGACTATCTCGTTACAAAACTAAAGCTAGACGCGCCAAATTAATCGCGACAAGCTCGAGCTGCTCCCCTGTGATTTCGGCCATCTCTCTCTAACACATAGGCTTTCCAATAGCGGTCTGGTATAGCTCTCTCTGTCGCACTCGCTTCCCATTCGTCGGCAAGCCAGTGATGCATTCAAAATTGATTAATTAATTTTTGAATTTTTTATCGGCCCATAAAATAAATTAAATGCTATTATTTTGCGAAAATTGTGAATATCGACAATGTAATGTTGCAATTTCAAGCATTCTTTATAATTTCGACGCAAAAAATATATACAAGAGAATACCGACATGAATTCACGCCATAAAAAGAGCATATCATCATCATCATCAGCCTCCATCCATCCACTGTTGAACGTAGGCCTACCGCATGAGTCTCCACCCTCTTCGATCCTACGCCTTCCACATCCAGGTCACTCGCGCTATTCTTCTTATATCGTCAGTTTATCTTGCAGAGGGTCGGCCAATGCTTCGTTTGCCAGTTCTTGGGCGCCATTCTAATACTTTTCTTCCCCATTGACCGTCGTCTCTTCGACAGATATGTCACATTGCCACTTGAGTGTGCCTATTCGTTGGGTAGCCTCCACTACTTGAGTTTTTCTGTGAATTTCCTCGTTTCGGATTTTATCTTTTAGCGACACTCCTCTCATGGATATCTCCATAGCACGCTGGGTGACCTTTATTTAATGTGTAAGACATGCTGTTAGATTCCACGTCTGCGTACATAATGCATTTAAGGTTGCATTTTGTGGCTGTACCCATCTAACTTTATACGGGGTATGTTGGGATACAATGAGTTGAGAACTAGAAGAGATGTGTGCTTGAGTATGCATTTCTTTCGCCTAGTGCGTGGCGTGTTCAGAAATCGGTTTGTTCGTCTCTGACAATTATTTAAGCATAATGAGGCACAGATTGTTTGTTCTTCCTAGGAGTAACACTAACCTGCCAGAGACTGTGCCTCTTGGGAGAGTGATCAGACTGTTCAACCACATCGCCTCGAATATTGATATATTCCACTTGAGAGAAGCCCAGTTCAGACATGAGCTCCACGAATTTATTTATCAAAGTAATTTCGTGGAGTCTTCTGTTTAGCGAGCTTCGGGACTTTCTAATAATTGTTGTTAATAATCATAAATACCTATATTTATATATTTTTTGTATTTTATCTTATTTCAGAATAGTATTAAATAAAATGTGTAATATTGTGGTTTTTGGGTTTAGCCGTGTGTGGCGAACTTCCTTCAACTAATATTTCGACCGCTATTGCAGGCGTCTACTTCAGGAATGATAATTTATTTAGTTGTGAGTTGGTTTATTCAGATTATGTTTTTCAATTGCATTGGCTCTTATCTCAACGTATATTTACTTCCCAGCTGCCTTTCAGGACAGTGCGAGCCCGGGAGCTTGAAGAAAACACACCCGTCAGAAAACACGGCATAATTTCTCTATAATTAAAATAAATAAATATTTTTCACTTGCTCCAAATACGTTTTAAGCAAAGATTTCTTCTCGAAGAGTTAACTCGTCCTCCCACGGTTAAATGCACCAGTTAAATTCATACCCGGAGGCCATAATCCGGTTAAAATATAACCGGGACCATTTAGGGCAAGCATAAAATATAAATTATTAGTGCATTATCAACGTAAAACAGATATGTTGACCATATGTTCCTCAAAGTCTCTATCTCCATCTTGCGGTGGACGAATATATACGGGAGGAATATTTTTTATCGATTAAATTATTATTTTCATCTCCGGGGAGACAAACATATGTATATATCCCGTAAAATGCCAGTCATAGCCTATTAATCATAATTGTAATAAATAGATAGTACGTTAGAAACACATTGGAACTAATGACGTCTTCATAGATCGCTAAACTGCAGTCTTTCAGCAAGTGAAACTGTGTTTAATGTGATCAATATTAAAACAAGGTATAAAATGCTTATTAACGAGTATTTAACCCTTTCGGTACCCGATATATGCCGTGTAAGATTCCCCTACCGTTGACATCGGTAGACATGATATACCGTTTTGCTACTTTCAGTACTCTTTGTGACATCTACGGTACGAACTTGGAGCTGCAATCATTCTCAGTATCAACCAACATGTATTATTTACAGGAAACTGTAAAGCATGTAAATAAATGTCGTTAGGTTTCGTCACAGGAGCGGTTTTTCTGTAAGCCACATGTGTCAATGCCACCACATGTATGGAGGTACGTAATTAACGTTTGTTAAATAAAATAGACCAGATAAGTACATTAATGCTTTAAATACTAGTTTAAAGCAAAAAAATGGTTTAAAAATTCACGCCGTATTAACAGTATAATTTTTACTCCACCGAGCCGTAACGAAAGGGTTAACAAACAAATTTTTAAACAACAAAAATACAGAAAGCGGCAAAAAAAAACTGACGGTTTTCGTCATTGTTTTGATTTCAAACCTTCAGTGTTTTTTGCTGCTCCCTGTACATTATCTTGTCTCATCAATTATTTTATGACTTTTTAAACAATGATTAAATTAATTACTTAATATACCACAATCAAATGCTTACTACTATTGGGACACCAATTTTTAATTTTGGAGACCAATCGAACATTTAAGAGTAACACCCCAAAATTAAAACCCACCAATCATACAATTGACGCTTATACTGGACAAAATTATACGCTTCATAAGAGACAGCTTATTTCAGCTGTAACAAACCTTTAATCCATAAAAAGGAACATTCCGTAGTGCACATCTGCCGGCGGGTATAGCTCAATGGTCAAAGCGTTTGCTTTGCAAGCCAAAGGTCGTGGGTTCGATCCCCGACGGAGATTAAAAAAGAAGGATTTTAATAGATTTCTGAGCTCTACAAATACACCGATTGGTGTGAATTTTATACCTCACCCGTAAAATGCCAGTCATAGCATATGTCCCTTAACAGACTTCGGACCGGAGTATGCAAGACGAGGACACAAATGAGGGCCTGGCAGTTTTACAGCGGACCGACTGAATGTGACTGCGGCGTGGAGCAGACCCTGTCACACCTTCTGGAGTGTGCGCTGTGCCCGAGTGGCTGCACCCAGGAAGACCTGATGATGGCCAGAAGTAACGCCATCGACGTCGCCCACTTCTGGGCAGACAGGATCTGACCCTGTTGTTTCCGACACGATTATATATATATACAGCATATCAATTAAAATTGGTAGAATTAAGTTGTCCCGTGAAGACCACTCATTCATAGTAAAATTCCTGTAATATCAAGGATGATGCGTGAATCTCGAGCTGTAGTCTATGAGGTTATCGGATCAACACTCTACATTCAGCGCTTAGCCATATACACCATGGTAAGCGTCATAGAGCTCAACGATGAGATTTCAGAATTACTATCACCATCTGTCGATATTCTCCTGAATGTGTTTTCATAAAACAAAAAAAACAACACAAATCCTAATAACATGAAGAGGCGGGATCTGTATTATCAGAGGAATATTTTCGGTTAATTGTGTATATTTTTTTAATCAAGATCGGGTGAATAGCCCGACGACCATTTAGTACCCATTCATGTTTCGGTCAGCCACTATTATGGATTCTACTATTTTTTAAGCTATATACCTGTAATAAACGGGTGTATATTAACATCCTCCTTCTTTAAAAGGTGTTACTCCGTCACGTGGGGGCGGGATGAAGAGCAGATTAATAACACGCGCACTTTTTCAGAAGCACATATATATATATATTCACGATAAAGACTTGGTTTCCTCGATCGATCGGGACTTTGTTGGGAAATTGTTTAAACAATGCGATCTCGCCGACGTCGGCACACGACTGAGCGCGCTCGTCAGCGCTGAGGCTGTCACCCAGCGCCCAAGTAGCGATCTATTTGACTAGTCTAAAATGCCAATATGGCGACACATACATGTACGACAAGCGATCAGAAATAAAAGGCGAAAGATTGTACATCGAGGTTTTCGGTACCAGTCAGCAAGGGCTCTATCATGCTGATGTCAATATTTTTTTAATTGAAGGTAATCGAATCTGCGATCGTACGCATGAGAGTAAGCTGCGTTAACCACTCGTTCATGAAAAGGTTCGGAGTGACCCAAAAAATAATTACCCATTATACACGGTGTTAGAGTAAAATGCAGCAATTACGGATATGGAGGCGTGAGATTGGAGGCAGTTCTTAAAGTACTCTCTTTAGTTACAGGCAATATCAAAAAATTGATTAAACTAATACGAAAGAAATCGAAAGGCGTATACAACTTAGATGGGCAGCATTTGAAAAACTTGATTACATTTTTAATGTGAAATTAACGCACTGTCTTAAAATTAAAACTAAGACGTTTAGCCAATGCATTCACACAGTATTAATTTATAGCGCAGAGACGTAGAATCTAACAGCAGGTCTTACACATAAAATAAAGATGATTTAATGAGACATGGAGGGATCCATGAGAGGAGTGTCTCTATAAGATTTAATCAGAATTTTTGATAAACGAATAAGAACTCATGAAACCTACCTAACGAATAAGCACACTCAAGTGGCAATGTGACATATCTGTCGAATGATGGTCGATGTGGAAGAAAAGTGCTAGACTGGCGTCCAAGAGCTGGCAAACGCAGCGTTGGCCGACACCCTGCAAGATGGATTGACGATATCAAAAGAAAAGCGGGAGTAGCTTGGATGCGGAAGCCGGAGGATCGAAGAGGATGCGTACTCATGCGGGAGGCCTACGTTCAATAGTGGACATGGGCTGAGATGTTCGTTGCTAAGAAACGGGATTACGCTGCTTTTGAGCGCTTCTACGCGTCCGTCTGCAAGAGTGCAGACGCAAGTAATGACTCCTAACTGATGTCCGCTATCTGCAGAATCCATTTCCCAACCTCACCATTTCCTTATCCATTCCCACGTATTTCTTGGTTAACAACGTGTTACCAAAGAAGGCGATTCGAGACTCGCTGTAGTATACTAACTTCGCAGCCTTAGACTGAGGTCTATTTGACATCTAACTGATGCACCTAGAATCACGGGAAGGCCTTCAGCCACTCTCAAACAAGTAGCTTTTTACGTGCGTCCAGTAACAGTAACTGGGTCTCCAAAAACAGGACGGGACAGGTGGGGTTTTCACCTAGTGAGTTCATGTATGCAGCGTCAAGCCGTTCTAGCTGATTATTTAAAAAAATAACCCCAAGCACTACAGAAAAAAGACTTACAAATTTAGAAAAACATAAAAAAATAGAGTGCGTTATATAGTAGGGCTGGCTGTACTATGGTGTTTTGATGAGTTCGACGGTGACCCTGATGGGTATCAATGGTGTTATTAAAATGTCAGAGTTGTTATGGTGGGGATTTATGGGACCAGCATAATTTGACAGCCGGCCGCGGGATTTGAGACGCCAATTGCCACGAAAGGGACTCACAGCCAATTAAAACCCCCGCACTAATTTGTTGAACGTACTCGGCGGAGCTTCGCGACGAAGAGCCAACCTAACACCGAAAGCAAGAATATTTTTTTACCATATCCGCCGCATATATCGACCTCGTTGGGACATATACTTCGGATTCCGCAAGACAGCATAAACAACAGCTTCAGTATTTTATTCAATCCTTCGGGCTTGCGCCATCTTAAACGGCTGTCGGCAACTATACATATAACTATACACACAGACTATTGTTGGAAACGTTGGAAACTTGAAAAAGAGGATAAAAGTGGACCAAGATACATATATTGCCTTTGTGGACATTGAAAAAGCATTTGATAAAGTAGATTGGGGAGAGGCTCTTCGATGTCATGAAAGAAATTGGAGTCAAATACAAGGAACGAATATTTTTACTTTACAAAGAAGAAGCTGCCATAATATCACTTGGAAATGTCCAAAAGGAAGCAAAAATACGCCAAGGGGTGACACAAGGATGCTCTCTGTCGCCTGTACTCTTCAACGTATAAATACAAAATGCAATAAATAACATCAGGGAAAAAATGGGCCATAGAGAGGGGGTTAAAACACACGGCCAAAAGATTGATATGATAAGGTTTGCTGACGACATTGCTCTGATTGCTGAAACTGAAGATGAACTCACTGAAGCGCTGACATCCATGGAAAACATATTTAATTCCAACTACAATATGAAGATAAACAGCACGAAAACCATATACCCCATTTAACATGCGTGAGCGTGACCGTATGGTCACCGTGAGCACTATTGTCTATTAATCCCTACTACGGTCCCTTTTCTATCTGAACAATGTATCTTTCACTCACTTTCAGTTAACAAGTGTCTCCATCACAGTTATTTTGCAGCCGCGGCAACGGAAACAGTTACCAAGTATCCTTGTGAGTTATTTTATTTCGGGTTGAATTTTTTTTCTACGAAATGCATACTTCAAAAGAGTAAATAAAATATTCAATATTTTAAAAAAATATTTATGTAATTTTTACTAATTCATTTCGTATAACAATATGTTGATCTAAGAAGGACATATCATAAATATTTTTTAATGTGGTGTAGCTGTATTTCAAACCCCAAAGGAATCCATACAAAAAACAAAATAAAGAATAATGTTTCATACAAAATAAGTAGTCAATAGAAAGTATTAGCGTGACCATACGGTCACATAGCTTTTCTACAAGAAAGCATAGTGTATAATTTTTAAAATTATTTTTGCTAGATGAAGAAGATGACTCAACTAATGACCGGGCACGGCGCTTTTAATAACAGATTATACTCATTCAATTTAGTTTCAAACCCTAGTTGCCCATGTGGCGCCCCCTTCCAGACCTCAGAGCACATTCTCTGGGACTGTCAGTTCCTCTCGTTAGAAAGAGGAGTCCTTTTCGATGCAGTTCGAGGGAATCGCCTCGGCCCTATCGGGCATGCAGACTTTGTGGCCACTAAAAAAAAATTTCCACGCATTTACAATCTTTGCTCGTATTTTCGGTGAGAGAATCTATCTTCCATCTCCATCTCTTTACAACCCATGAATGCGATTCTTTCTTTTAGAACTTCTGTGCAGTGGCCACAATTGTTCAGAGGGGACTCCCACTGGACTTATCAGTTGCTAACTGATCATAATCTGAATGAGCGCTTCATCAAGGAGACTTAACTGTTCTCCGGTTTGATGCGGGTGTGAGGCGGGCAAAGTCCAATCCAGTCCAGTCCAGATGAAGAAGATGATAAAGTAAAGCTTAAAACTTTAGTTTTTATCAAAAAAAAAAAAACATTCGTCTCCGGAGGGTTAAAAGAGTGGAGATGGTGATATTTTTGACGATTGCCATACATTAAGCATGAAATCAAAAGTATGACACTGTAAACATGTTTAAATTGTAAGCATGGTACAAAAAAATAATTTAATTCAAATTTTAATCATGTATTCCATTCATCAAATTTTAATAATTTTTAATTGGCGCACTGCGGCTATAAATAAAACGATTCTAAACAATAGACGTACAAAAATAATAATCACCAAAGCTACGTGAAATACAAACGATTTAATTTTTTGAAACAATTGGCGATAGGACGCGTCGGACGTGAGGCGAGATCCGCATACGAAATGAGATGGTCGATAAATCACACGCGCGAGAATTTTCATGTCCCACGGCAATTTTTTTCGAAAGTTATTATTCAGATATAAAAGGCGAAGCTCGCCGATTTGATTTGCATAATTGTTGGCGCGGGATGCGGCTGCAGGGGATCTAAAAGCATCTATCATCAAATATCATTTTTTGTGTAAAAATAAGATTTTTCACTTTTTATAATACGGCAGCCACCTTTGAGTTGGCGCTCCGCAATACATAGACTAACAATTATCCGTCTCACACCTTCATCACAACATAAAGCAATAAAGTCTCTTCGATGATGCGCTTATCCGCCTAAGATGATATGGGGCATGGAGAAATGAGGACCACATGGTGAAGAGAGCACTCAACATACCCACGCTGAGAAGAAGACCCGGTAGACCACAGGCAATCTGGACTATAACTGTAAACAAGGATCTGAAAACTCAGGGTTTGACCGAGAATGCAACGCAGGACAGACAGACATGGCGAATGGGCACAAAGAGAGCCGACCCCAGATGATGGAAAATGGCTAGGATGAAGAAAAAGATGATGCGCTTATCCAGATTTTCATTAGTTAATAACTGAGGGTCCTCTCTGAACAATTATGGCAACTGCACAGAAGTGTTCAAAATAAAAAACCTGTAAAAGATATAATAATCGCATTTACGGGTCAAAAAGAGATGAAGACGCAGGCCAGCCAGTTAAATAATAAAAACGCAGCGGCACGACTAGTGTATAACGCGCTTAAATTCTGTCACATTACTGATACTACACCGCCTGCTGCGGTTGAGAGTTCCGGCTACAATCCAGTACAACCTGTGCCTGTTAGCTTATAAGGCACTCAACTGAACTGCACCGGGCTATTTGACAGAAATGATCAAGCACAAGGAGATAAACGCGCGTGGAGAGACACTCAGATCAGGCAGAGCAAATAGAAGCACCCTGCAGCTGACGGGAGGTAGTCTTAGCAAGGTTTTTAACAATCGTGCTATCAGCTACGCGGCACCAATGGCCTGGAACTCGCTGCCGGAAAGCATAAGAGAACTTAAAGCGGAGGCATCCTTCAGAAGCAGACTCAAGACCCACCTTTTTACTCAGAGAGGCAAAGAAGCGCTGCTGGAATGACTATTCGGTTATAAAAAAGCGCTATACAAATACTGATATAATAATAATAAGAAGGATTCTCTTACTGAAAATACGAGCGAAAATGGTAATGGCGGAAGATGACGCCGGAAGACATAAAAAAACATGTTTTTGGTCAGTTTTATGGGTCAAACATACAATGTGTCAAATCATTCACATCATGCGCCACGATGGTCTTCTTCACGACATTGTGGAGGGGATGGTTGAGGGTATAAAGTGTAGAGGGCGCCCTAGACGGGAGTTTTTGCAGCAAGTGTTCGAGGACATGAGTTGTAACTCTTATGCTGAGATGAAGAAGATTGCGGAGGACCGAGAGTTGTTACGAATCCGAGAGAGCGGATTGATACTACGAAGAAGAAGATACAATGTGATATATCCTTGATGACACCTGCATTTCGCAAGGTGCAGTCAGGTTTCCAGGCGGGGTGAAGTGGACAAGATGAAATTGCCGCTGACGGGACCTGAATAGGTAACACACGGTGTCTGGACACGTACCTTCAGCAATAATTATATCAATTATCTATGTATTAAGTTGTATAAAAAAAATTTTTTTCGTTTTTCTCCAATGCATGATTTATTGCATTTTCCACACTCGAAACACTAAAAACTAAACTTTACCCGCCTCACACCCGCATTTAACCAGAGGACAGTCAAGTCTACGTATTTTCTTCTAGGGATGCTTTCTTTCCATTCGTTAGAGTCCCGGAGAAAAATTGCTGCTCTCAAACATTCATTCCTTCTTCTTCGCGGTGCAATTCACAACGCTGAGATTCTAAAATGTTTTAACTTCTACGTTCTATATAAGTACACCCGTGCTCGTAGACATCCATTGTTTTTGATCCCAGTTAATACTTGCGGAGCTTCGAGCACTCGATTTAGTACAACGGCAATGTCGCTCCTAAATGGCCTACCAGCACATCTCGATCCTTTTCTTACATCCTTTTCCTCTTTTGTCGATGGTATTGTTCTCCTAGATCTCTGTGAAGTTTGACACGCGTCATTTTCTTTTATGTATTGTATGTTTATGTATACTCTATGTTTCTTATTATTTTATTCTATGTACCTTAGAACTGCAGTTCTGTTAATTAAACAAATAAATAAAGATACGAAACAAACCTATAATCTCCACAGCTTCCATAAGGTTGCTCCGGCGGTGCTGGCAAAATATCCCTCAGATTTATCCCGCAATGATTTCTCCCATCCTTTTTAAACCCATCCCCATCCAAAACAGATCCATCCGAATAGTGATTCCCATACCCGGGTACGTATCCACCCCGTCCCGTATGATAGACAGGCAAATTCGGATTACTAAAATTACCCCGCGTGTGATTTTCGTGATAGTTTCCAGATCTCTGGACGTCCAAGTTCGGATGGGACACGAAATTCTGCTGAACGTTTATCGGGTTCAAAAAGCTCCCCTGAGCCGAACGTTCGTAGCAGTTGTTTTCTCTCGTGATGAACGTCTCGCAGTTTTGAGATTGTTCGCCGTATTCCAATCGGCAATGGCGCTCTTAAATAGCCTACCAGCACACCTCGATCCTTTTCTTACATCCTTTTCGTTTAAGTCGATGGTATTGTTCTCCTAGATCTCTGTGATCTTTGACACAAGTCATCTTCTTTTTCTTTTATGTTTTTTAGTTTTTTTTAAATCTTTTTTAAATGTATGTATTCTTTATGTTTTTTATTCTTTATTATTTTATGTACCTTGTAACTGCGGTTCTGTTAAATAAATAAAAAAAAAAAAAAAAAACTCCTTGACGATACGTTCATTCAGATTTGATTCACATACATATCAAACGAATAGCTCTTCTTTGAAGTGAGTCAATTAAGTTTAGAAGATATTTTGCGTCTCAACACTTAAGTGACTGCCGTATTAAAGGATAGGTTGGATTTGTCCTTTATATAGAAGGAGTTGTTTATATTATTACTTAAATATACATATACCATACATAAAATTCTTTTTTCAACGCGTCAATCCAAGCACAAAAATAACGGCAGAAGCGGGATGCGAACCGCGGACCTTGGAAACCAACTATACCCAGGTATTCATACCGCTCGGCGAATCGCGCCATTGCTATGCCCAGACTGACCTGCGGTGAAACTAGTATTTATATCATTGTTAGCATCGTACGACAGATGTCGCCATAGTATATATTCAAAGTATGTATATTTTTATTATTATTCTATCAGTCTTCATTTATTCACAAGCTTAATATTATTATTTTCCGGCAGTCTATTTATTTAGTTGTTTATAGTTGAAATACCTCAGTGATCTGTATAATACGCCTAGTTTTTTGGAAGCGAGACCGGCTTTATACTCATTTGAAATTATTCGTGATTGATGATCCAAGCATGTTGATGGAGCCTGCTTTTGGAAGAGAACAACCGTAGAAAGATACAGGATCCATAGCAGTCTCCATGGTGGTGAAAGTGCACGATTGGGTTTTGGTAATGTTGAAACTGACGAGGTTAAGGTAAGTAAAATATCAACGTGATCTATATAAAACACCCTGTTTTTTTAATGCGAGACCGGCTTAAGACGTTTATATACATATTATAAGAGCTTATCCGAGTTTGATACTCTATAGATGATGATGCAGCTATGCTAGTTACACATCAATGTCAAGTTAAGCCTAAGAATGTTATTTTTTAAATTTTATTTCTATGATTTAAAACGCATAATAAGCGATCTTAAAATAGATTCAGCGAGGTCTCTACTTGTCTGGCAGGTCCTTGCTGTATCAGTACTCAAAGCACGTCCTCTCACAAGTGTCAAGGGAGAGGAAGTGGGCAATAAAGTTGACGTCTGGCTATGACGGCTGCCACCGTCTTCCCTTATGCTAATGCGTAGCCGTCTCATTAAAAAACGTCACAGAGTCCACGAGGTGGTCTCGACGTATCAATACACACATGACTCATACTTATTACTATAACCTCTCCATAACTCTGGAAAACTAAAGTACATTTTTAAAGCGAAAATTCCGCAATGTTTAAAAACTAAGGCGTTTAACGAATGCATCCTCCCTGTATTAACTAAGCGACCTCTGGTGACGGCAATTCAAACGACATCTATGGAACATACAAGGGAAACATTAATAGACTTAACATAGATACAGAAATTGGTACAATTGATAAAGCCGAAGTCCGCCACAGCACATTTATGGAAATAAGCCATACATACCGGCAAAGTATTAGCTAACACATCTGTATGATGACAATTTATGCTGACCATATATAAGTAATACAACTAGGACGAAGTAACTTATCAGAAGAAATCGACAGGCGTATACAACTGGGATGGGCAGCATTTGGAAAACTAAAGTACCTTTTTAAAGCGAAAATTCCGCAATGTCTAAAAACTAAGACGTTTAAGCAATGCATCCTCCCTGTATTAACTTATAACGCAGAGACGTGGAATCTAACAGTAGGTCTTGCACATAAAATAAAGGTCACCCAGCGTGCTATGGAGAGATCCATGAGAGGAGTGTCGCTAAAAGATAGAATCCGAAACGAGGAAATACGCAGAAGATCTCAAGTAGTGGAGGCTACACAACGAATAGGCACACTCAAGTGGAAATTTGCAGGACATATCTGACAAGGAAACGACGGTCGATGGGGAAGAAAAGTATTGGAATGGAACCCAAGAACTGGCAAACGATGCATTGGCCAACAAGATGGACTGACGACATAAGAAGAATAGCGGGAGTGACCTGGATGCGGAAGGCGGAGGATCGAAGAGGATGGAGACACATGTGGGAGGTTTACTTTCAACAGTGGACGTTTACATGTAGCATTTTCATCATCATCATCAGCCTGTGTCCGTCAACTGTTGTACGTAGGCGTCCCGCATGAGTCTCCATCCTCTTCGATCCTCCGCCTTCCGCACCCTTTTCATGTAATAAAGCACATTGCGTGTAATTAGCAATAATTGCAGTCGAAACAATTTGTATTTCTACATTTTTTTATGTTGAAAAAATAATCATACAATAGGTGGCTGTTTTATTGTTGCTGTCGAGACATCTCCGATCGCAATCTCTACGTTCTTCTTCGCGTAATTAGTTACGTAATAGCAGGTCTGGCCTATCATTGTTTTCACGTCGCGTAGACGTATCTGGCATCTGGCAGAACAGGCTGAACACGTTCGAGTGTCGCGCTAAGATGCAAGGTTCGAATCCTAGCTACGCAGAGGCGTATATTGATAACATCTATTTGATACACGTAGAAGAAGCAATGGCTGCTCGTGAGGAATTTGTTAAAAGTCTTATTACGAGTATTTATATACAAAATTTAAATTCTTATAACTTTTAATTGCCATCAGCATGATGTAGCCCTTGCTGACTGGTACCGAAAACCTCGATATACAATCTTTCGTCACTTGTTTCTGTTCGCTTGTCAGACATGAATGTGTCCGCCATTTTTGGGACTAGTCATATAGCGCGAGAGCTCATCCCGAGCGCGGAGCGCAGTTGAGTACCTTCCGTTGGCGACAACATATTGTATTGTAGCTCGGCCTACTGCTGTGACTAGGTCCGGGCGACAAGCTTGTAAAGTTTATCATAAATATTTGTTAATTTGCTTCTGAAAAAGTCTTTGTTTTGCTGACCGTCTCCTCATCATGCCCTCACGCGACAGAATAACAGCTTTTTGAAATAGAGGAGGATGTTACAATGATTAATTTTATAATGTACTGTAGCGCACATATGTTATAGATATGTAACGGATATGGGAAGAAAAAAAATAAGACTTAATTTTTTATATATGTATACTTTATTAGGCATTTATCGTTTATTCTAGAGTCCTTTGAAAAACGTACAATCGAGGTTTCAAATCTTATTAAATAAAGGAGCACAAATTCTCATCGCATTTTTTTCGTACAACGAAGATATATTAAAAATTGAATATTTTGCAAGACGAAAAAAAACACAAGACATTACTTGTAAGCCTTTTTCTGTTTTGATCCGATAAGCCTGTTCAAAGGTGGCAGACGTATCCCGCCACTGGGGGATTCGCAAAGCAGGCTGTGTTATGCTGGCGCCGCAATTATCCGCAGCCCGGGCCGCCCACTGCACCGGAGAACGGCCTCTTGCCACGCGACGATTTACGTGATTTGTTAGGTGCGAGATTCGGTGGTGGATATATGCGGTTCGAAGCAAAATATGCAAAAAGCACTTACGTAAAAAAAGCATCATGCTGAGAAGAAGACCTGGAAGACCACAGGCAACCTGGACTGCAACTGTAAGCAATGCCTCTTAGCTTACAAGTCACTCAACGGAACTGCACCGGGCTATTTGACAGAACTTATCAAGCCTTCAGAAATAAGCGCGCGTGGAGAGACGCTCAGATCGGCTAGAGCAAATAGAAGCAGCCTGCAGCTGACGGGAGGTAGTCCTAGCACGGTCTTTGGCAATCGGGCTTTCAGCTACACTGCACCAATGACCTGGAACTCGCTACCGGAAAGCATAAGAGAGCTTAAAGCGGAGGCATCCTTCAGAAGCAGACTCAAGACCCACCTTTTTATTCAGAGAGGCAAAGAAGCGCTTTTGGAATGATCATTCGGTCATAAAAGAGCGCTATACAAACACTAATATAATAATAATAATAATTAGGATCTGAAAACCCTGGGTTTGACCGAGAATGCAACGCAGGACAGACAGACATGGCGAATGTGCACAAGGAGAGCTGACCCCAGATGATGGGAAATGGTTAGGATAAAGAAGAAGACTTAAGTAAGAAAAAAATCGCCCAGTATATATGTCGAAGAGAAACGGTCGATTGGGGAGAATAGGGTAGGAGTGGCGCTCGAGAACTGGCAAGCGAAGAGAAAATCAATTCATTATAAATTCTAAGTTGTTATATATATATATATGTGCAATACCGGTTTTAGACCCTGCGGCGCCCTGGGGCAATTTTTTTCTAGCGCCCCATATTGTTTGTATTTTAAAACACATCAAAAAGATTGCTTGCCCTCGGCGCCCTTAGCTTATTCAACGCCCTGGGGCACTGACCCACTTCGCCACCCCGTAAATTCGGCACTGTGTACATGAATGGGTTGAGCCGCCCCTTGAATACACAAAATAGTCCATGCCTCGAGAATTTTGAGCTAGTTAATCGATTTCCATAAATAAACGATTATTAAATTATCCAAAAATAGTTTATGATTTTTTTTTTCTGCGTATTTCCTCGATTCGGATTCAATCTTTTAGCGACACTCCTCTCATGGATCTCTCCACAGCACGCTGGGTGATCTTTATTTTATGTGTAAGACTTACTGTCAGGTTCCACGTTTCTGCGCCATAAGTTAATACAGGGAGGATGCATTGATTAAACGCCTTAGTTTTAAGACATTTCAGAATTTTCGATTTAAAAATGTACTTTAGTTTTCCAAATGCTGCCCATCCCAGTTGTAAGCGCTTGTCGATTTCTTTTGAAAATTTACTTCGCCCTAGTTGTATGATATGATGATGATGATTATACCATCAGTACAGCTGGACCTTACCCGCCTCACACCCGCATCACACCGGAGGACGTTTGAGCCTCCTTGAAGATGCGCTCATTCAGATTGTGATCAGTTATCAACTGATAAGTCCCGTTAGAGTCCCCTCTGAACAATTGTTGCCACTTCACAGAAGTGCTGAAAGAAAGAACCCGTGAAAGATATTAGAATCGCATTCACAGGTTGTAAAGAGATGGAGATGAAAAATTGTTGCGTTATATGTCCCATAGATGTAGCACCAATCACAAGTAGACATTGCCTTGTGAGAGTGAACGGGCCCTATATAAGAAGGTAACCACATTGGATCAGTCTTTATTCTCTGCGCTACTCATCAATAGCATTCTCCGACCTTCGCTTCACCGTTCGTTAGTCTACTACTGTCTGAGCATCGCTGTTTAACAACTACCGACGTAACTTCGCGACTCGCTGTCAAATTAATATCAGATCTTTCAAATTCTTAAAAAATAAATTCTTATTTTAAGTAAGCTTAAAATTCGCGAATCGTTTATCATTAACAATTTTTTATCATCAATTTTATATCAAGTAATTAACTGATCGTGTATTTAATTTAATATTTGTGTGTTTGACTGAACGCAGTATACCTTGCTGCACTTGTAGATTACAGCTGTTGTAGTTTGACGCGTAAATAGAACCGTGTGGGAGTCATTGGCGCCGCACTGCAAATATTATTATGTACGGTCATAGTATATCAATATACATATTGTATAATACATACCAATACAGGGTGATCCAGAGTACTGCTCTACCCAGTTTTTGACACGATATTAGGAATCAACATAATGAATCTTGGCGTACAGGTCACTGAGGACAGTGGCCTGCAAAATATACTATTATAAGCGCAATATCTGGGAATAGCAGGTTTACTCGATCAAAACAAATATCCGTGTATATATCGCTTGCATCGGCTCCATTCTACTTTGTGGCTGTGAATCTTGGCATCTCACCAAGAGCCAATGCAACCGTATACTATGTATCGAGACCATAATAATATTGGGGGTAATATATAATGAATTTATGAGTAAATGACGAGGTGAGAGAGCGGACAAGGCAGCCTTCCATACTACAGTCGGTCAAGAGGTGATGGTGGACCTGGTTAGGACATGTTTTAACAATGCAGCAAGAGAGCATAACAACAGCTGCCTTTAATACAACTCCACGGGCTTGCGCCATCCTGGAAAATCATTGAGACTTTTTTAGCGGTAAGTTACAAGCGTTGACCCATCCAAGTATTGATCCGCGTGAAATGATGCTTTACTCTAGTGATGTAACGAGAAATGCGCTTACAATGTGCTCTGAACATTCTAAAAGGGTGTTTAACTTAATAAAAAAAACACGCCGTGAGCCACACAGGCGGTGACCCATCCATGATTTGTTACACGCAAAAATTTGCTGAAATCGACAAAACAGATGCGTATAAATATCAAAATTCCTGTTCGAAAAAAAATGTATTAAAAAAATATCATTATAATCATCATCATCAGCCTGTATCCGTCCACTGTTGAACGAAAGCCTCCGGCATAGCTCTCCATCCTCTTAGATCCTCCGCCTTCCGCGTCCAGGTCACTCCCGCTATTCTTCTTATGTCGTCAGTCCATATTGTCGGCCAATGCTTCGTTTGCCAGTTCTTGGGCGCCATTCCAATACTTTTTTTCCCCATCGACGGATTATCACATTGCCACTTGAGTATGTCTATTCGTTGTGTAGTCTCCACTACTTGGGTTCTTCTGCGTATTTCCTCGTTTCGGATTCTATCTTTAAACGACACTCCCTCATTGGATCTCTCCATAGCACGCTGGGTGACCTTTATTTTATCTGTAAGGCTTGCTGTCAGATTCTCTGCGCCATAAGTTAATACAGGGAGGATGCATTGATTAAGCGCCTTAGTTTTTAGACATTGCGGAATTTTCGTTTTAAAAATGTACTTTAAGTTTTCTAAATGCTGCACTTCCCAGTTGTATACGCCTGTCGATTTCTTTTGAGAAGTTTAAAAATATAAACCGTTTGAAATTTATTCACCCAGTACATTTGAAGAATATAAACACTGAGGGGAGGCATGCCATAGCCTACCGCCGCACAAGCCCCGAGCGAACTGGTTCTCCGGGCGCCATATAAAGATAAACTTATCAAGCAGTTAAATACAAAATTGCCCATCATCAATCACATCGGCTATCAAAGACCGTTAACTCCATCTAAATCGAAATGTATTCGGTGGACTATTTGAATGCGGAGCTTAGTTTAAGCAAATCAACGCCTTATAACTTCACGAATTACTATATTTCTTTCATACGTTTGCGAAAAAAAAATTTGTCGGCGGGTATGGCTTAGTTGTAAGCGCATTTGCTTACCATACGATGGTCGTGGAATCGATCTCTTAGCTATTATATATAAATTCCTCCCATTGCTGTGATTTTTTCACTACAAAATAACGTCGTTTTGTCGGCGGGTATAGCTCAATCGTCAAAGCGTTTGCATTGCAAGCCAAGGGTCGTGGGTTCGATCCCCGACAGAGATTTAAAAAAAAACTTAATCGATTTCAGATCTCTAAAATATTTTGGTTGGTGTGAATTTAATCCCTCACACGCAAAATACCAGTCGTAGCATATTTATCAAAATTGGTGGTAGACGAAAGTCGTCCCGTGAAGACAACCCATTCATAGTAAATTTCTGTAATAATAAGGATAATGCGTGAATCTCGGGCTGTAGTCTATGACGTTGGCGGTTCAACACTACACATGCAACGCTTAGTCATATGCAGCATGATAAGCGTCATAGAATTCCACAGATGAGATTTCAGGATCACTATCACCATCTTTTTTTATGTAAACGCACTTTACGACGCTCAGCCAGGGAGGCTGGACGCTGCATGCGGGAAAAGTGTGTTGTGTTCGTATTTGTGTGAGGGTTGGGGAGATTGCAAGTGTATATTTATCTGTTTCTTGAAGAGATCCAGATTGTAGGAAGGAGGAAACACAGACGCTGGAAGAGCATTCCATAGCTTACCGGTGGCATTAAGGAAGGAGCTTTGGAAACTGCAAGGTCTTGGTCCACATATATTAACCGTGTATAGATGTTCGGCAAGATCTATCGGTATTCTCGAAATTGTAATGTATTTCTTTAATTTTATGATTTGTCGGGTATCGAACCTTTATAACGCAGTAGAGTGCTTTAACCCCTCGCCCATACTGGTCGATAAAGTGTTTTTTTGTATCGGTTACATACAAATTGAATTAGTACCAAAGTGACGCCTTATCAAAATACAAGGTAACACTTTTAATACCGGCAAAGATTTACGACCCGTCGTTAGGAATTTAATTATTATAATGTTTTTCGTATCAAGGATATGTATTTTTATATATTTACTAGCGACCATCGCACGTTGTAACGCCGTTTCTCGTTAGATCGCCGAAGTTAAGCAGCATTGAACGTAAATTTTTACTTAACTAATCAAAACTGTCAGTTTTTTGACAGACATATGATCCAGTTAACACGTTGTATGCCACGTAGGTCACCGGTGACCTACGCTGTTGTTAAAAAGGGCAACACGTAGGTCACCGGTGACCTACGGTACGGTCCAGCATTCACGCATCATCTTTATTATTATAGGAATTAACTATGAATGGGTGGTCTTCACGGGACGACTTTCGTCTACAACCAATTTTGAGTAATAGGCTATGACTGGGCATTTTACGGGTTAGGGATCAAATTCACACCAACTAGGGGTATTTGAGAGCTCAGTAATCGATTAAAAAAAAAAATCTCCGTCGGGGATCGAAACCACGATCTTGGGCTTGCCATTGAGCTATACCCGCCGGATCATATAATTCACAAATAAAATTTCTTACATTTTTTTTAAATTAAAAATATTATGTTTATCAATTTGAAAAATTAATTGTGAAATTTGCTTGATTTCGTTAAAAATATTTTTTAAGGGAATTGGATGATTAGCACGATGCTCTCGTAACTTGGAGTATTTGGTTCTAAGGGGTGACTCGACCCGTGAGTCTAAGAATCACTGATTCAAATGTATTCGTAGTTATCATTGCGTAAATTACGACTAACATATTTTTTTATGTAATCGCATGCAGGAGAGCACAGCCGGTCAAGACCAGTGAACTCTATGCCGCTCAGCCAGAGAGGCTGGACGCTGCATGCGGGAAACGTGTGTTGTGTTCCTGTTTGTGTGTGGGTTGGGGAGATTGCAAGCGTATATTTATCTGTTTCTTGAAGAGATCCAAATTGTAGGAAGGAGGAAAAACAGACACTGAAAGAGGATTCCAAGGCTTACCTGTGGCATTAAGGAAGGAGCTTTGGAAACTGCCCGTTCTTGGTCGACATGAATTAACGGTGTATGGATGTTCGGCAAGTGTTGTCGGTTATGGGTGGGGTGCAAGAAGAATTAGTTCTTAAAATTCCCAAAAACAGCGACTGTAGTTATAATGGTAGAAAATACTAAGTGAACCAATCTTACGCCAGTGTATCATTGATTGCAGGTTATAGACGTAAGAGTGTCATTGTTTATCAAACGAATTGTTCTTCTTCGAACTAAGTCAATTAAGTTTTAAAGGTATTTTGTGTCTCATAACATAAGTGACTGCCGTATTCAAGGATAGGTCGGATTTGTCATTTATATAGAAGAAGATATGGTTTATCGTTGAAATACCTCAGTGATCTATATAATACACCTAGTTTTTTGGAAGCGAGACCAGCTTTATACTTAATTGACTCTGAGAATTATAATACAAGCATGTTGATGGAGCTTGCTTTTGGAAGACAACAACCGTTGAAAGATACAGGATCCACATCAGTCTTCTTAGATATTTTTTTTTTAATTTACGAATGCTAAAAGTTTGAAGTGGGCTGATTTAATCCATGTGCATCTTTTCATCTCTGTCTTGTGGTAATGTATACGAGTTTCAATTTTATTTAACATTTATCTGTCTGGTAACACATCAACGCGATTGCTGAACCCTAATAAAGATGTTAAGATTCTTGGAAGTGTGAAACATAAGGTAAATTAAATTAAACCTTTCAAAATCGTAATTTTTTTTAACATTTTTTATTTAATACCGAACATGTGGAGAAAAGCAACTGAGGGGAATTCTTGGATTGCCCCGAAAGAGGATCTAGCCCCTGGACACGACCAGGGGTGGAATATATGGAGGTCCCTTAACTGACTTCGGACTGGAGAATGCATGGCGAGGTCACAAATGAAAGCCTGGCAGTTTTATAGCAGGCCGACTGAATGTAACTGCGGCGTGGAGTAGACCCTGTCTCTCCTTCTAGAGTGTGTGCTGTGTCCGAGTAGCTGCACCCAGGAATACCTTATGCTGGCTGATAGTAACTCCATCGACGTCGCCCACTTCTGGGCAGACAGGATCTGACCCTGTTGTTTCCGACACGATTATATATATAAGGCGAATCCAAAAAAAATAAACATCACGAAAATCTGTCCAGCCGTTCTTGAGTTATAAATGGTGTGATACTGCGCCCAAACTACAAAACGGCAAGTATCCCTTCTCATACAGCGATGGGTACCTGACAGTGCCTGGGCAGAGAGTGACCCAATAGTACTGACGGTCGCCACTTGGCGAACTATGACGTGCCACATGATAGGACTTGTCATAACAAACAAAATGGCGTATGGACATGCCGTGTCTTATCATCATCATCATCACCAGCCTGTATCCGTCCACTGTTGATCATAAGCCTCCCACATGAGTCTCCATCCTCTTCGATCATCCGCCTTCCGCATCCAGGTTACACCCGCTATTCTTCTAATGTCGTCAGTCTATTTTAGAAGTGATCGGCCAATGCTTCGTATGCCAGTTCTTGGGCGCCACTCAAATACTTTTCTTTCCTATCGACCGCTGTCTCTTCGACAGATATTTCCTGCCCATTGCCACTTGAGTTTGCCTATTCGTTGGGTAGCATCCACTACTTGAGTTCTTCTGCGTATTCTTTTAGCGACACTCATGAATCTCTCCATAGCACGCTGGGTGACCTTTATTTTATGTGTAGGACCTGCTGTTAGATTCCACGTCTCTTCGCCATAAGTTAACACAGGGTTGATGTATTGGTTAAACGCTTTAGTTTTAAGACACTGCGGAATTTTCGCTTTAAAAATGTACTTAAGTTTTCCAAATGCTGTCCATCCCAGTTGTCTCGCCTTATTTAATAAATTACTTAAATTTAAAACTTAGGGTAATATTTATATATTAGCGTGTCAGATGAGCGAACAAAAAAAAGAGACACAAGATCGTATATCGAAGCTTCTCGGCGCCAGCCTGAAAGAGCTATATCGAGTTGGTATCAGTATTAAAAAAAATAACTTACAGTAGTAATGTATTTTGTTATGAAAATACAAAGAGAAAGATGGTCAAACAGCTTACCTGTAAAAAGAAAGAAAAAAACATTAGAATCGTAAAAAATACCCTAAAATATTATATGTGATGACTTGATAACTACTATCATTACTAAGTTATTTATTAACAAGTGGTGGATTGAGAAAGGCTACGAGTTAGTCGACACTGCAGTATCCTATACAGAGAACTTATATTACGTGATCCATGTAAAAGAAGTTAAATAAAAAATATTAGTGACTATCATTACTCTATAATCATGAAAATCATGCGAATCTGAAATCCTGAATAAATCATGAAAAAATATTAAATTGTGTATACGCTGGCGGGTATAAACTTAATGGTGAAAGCATTTGCCTACAAAAAATATGATTTTAGGTTTTCTTTGCACTAATTCGCATGCCCTTTCGCAGAGAAATACCTATTATTTTGTCATTTGGGTACTTGAAGTGCTCCCAAGGTTTTGATATGTGACAGATTGATCTAGTGTATACTTTTTGATATTACGACTCACCATTATTTTTTTGTATCGTATGTCGTGTAGACTTCAATCAATCACAATAGACGTTGCTTTGTGTGAGTGTGCAGCCATCGGACCTTCAACAGCACTCTCCTAACTTCAGCTTCTTCCCGCCATAATAATTGCTGCCAGAATCGTTGTCAGATTACCGACGTAACTTCGTGACCCGCTGTCAAACGATTCCTTCTTAATCCAACCAAAAACACTCATTGAGCAATAATGGCGACCCGTTTAATTTTTGATTCGCGTTCAATGTTTCTTAATTTCAATAATTTAGCGAAAAACTGGTGCAGTGTGCTATTGTCGTTTGCCGTCTACTTATATTTGAATAATTGAAATGAAAATGGCATTAATCTTTAAAAGAGAAATGCGGAGAAATGATAAAAAGCGCGACAATTTTCGCATTTCGAAAATGCCAACGTTGAAACTTTCAGGATCCCAGAACAGAGTGAAAAAAAAAGACAATGAAGATGCGTGTTTACGTTGATCAGTGATAAAACCTGAGATCACTGATATTATTTTAAAATAAAAATAAAAAAAAGTAAAAGTGGTGTGAGTCATGTTTCATTCGTTGTGATATAATTAAATGTTTGTGTTTCGATGATGGTTTTTTTCATGTAATCACATGCAGGAGAGCACAGCCGGTCAAGACCATTGCGCTCTATGAGGCTGGATGCTGCATTTGGGAAACTTGTTTTATATTCGTGTTTGTGTGTGGATTGGGGAGATTGAAAGTGTATATTTATCTGTTTCTTGAAGAGATCCAGATTGTAGGGATCAGAAAACACGGACGCTGGAAAAGCATTACAAAGCTTACCCGTGGCATTTAGGAAAGAAATTTGAAACTGGCAGTTCTTGGTCAACTCACATTAACCGCGTATGGATGTTCGGCAAGTAAGACGAGTTTGTCGGTTGTGGGTGGGTGCAAGAGGAATTAGTTCTTTATGTTCCGAAGAGCAGCGACCGTGGTAATAACGGTAGAAAATACTAAGTAAACTAATCTTGTTCTGTGTTCCATTGATTGCAGGTTAGACGTAAGAGTGTCATTGTTTATCAAACGAATTGCTCTTCTTTGAACTGAGTCAATTAAGTTTAGAAGGTATTTTGGGGCTGCAATCCAAAGGTGACTGCCGTATTCAAGGATAATGTCTTCTTTAAATAGTTTTGTACTTAAAATAGAAGAATAAGTTGTTTATCGTTGAAATACCTTAGTGATATGGTAAAAAAAAATGATCACTGGCTCTGTCAACTAAGCTTAAAATCTGTCTCTAGAGTGGTTGCCGGTACTGAAAGTAGAGTTTAAAAGGATGCTGTATTAATTATACTGCGTCTCTTCACGGGGAAAGTCTCGCTAAGCCTTTTTTAATTTCGTTTGCAACCCTCCCCCATCTAGACTGGAGAAAATTTTCATCTAAAAAAAATTAAAGGACTACTTGCTACTGCCAACTGACAGTTTAACACTGCAAGCTTGTTGAGTTTTTTTTTATATTTCTTATTAAACATAAAATTATTTCGTACACTTTTTTTTGGGGCCTAACTGGGTAGCAGGATGCAGGAGTAGATAAACAATACAAAAACACTTGTTTTCGAATCACAATTTGCGTTTATTTTATTACATACTAGATTTCTACGCCCGACCGGTATGGAATTTCGCCGGCCGGGCGCCAGTCAATTGACAACTGCGGAACACTGTGACCTGCAAAAAAGTAAATTAAAGATGACAGTTGCACCAACGAGAAATGGCAACTGTCATAATAAATAAAATGGCGGATGCAAACGCCTGCGTGATATTATATAATCAAAACTGACATAATAAGATGTGCATGTTCAGAGTTCGCAATGAGCATATTCGGGGTTTATTTCGGGTGGCCCCCATACCTGAAAAGATAAGGGAAAACCGCCTAAGATAGTATGGGCATGTGACACAGAGAGATGAGGACCACATGGTGAAGAAAGCCCTCAACATTCCCACGCTGAGAAGAAGACCACAGGCAACTTGGACTGCAACTGTAAACAAGGATCTGAGAACTCTGGGCTTGAACGAGAATGCAACGCAGGACAGACAGACATGGCAAATGTGCACAAGGGGAGCCGACCCAGATGTTGGGAAATTGCGAAGTTAAAGATTATTAGATGTGCATGTCAGGCGAGCGAACGAAAATAAGAAACAGTGATCAAGATCGTTTTTCGAGGCTTTACGGCATCAGCCTAAAAGAGCTACATCAAGCTGATATCCATATTTTTAAGGGTTTCGTGAGTCGGCATGGCCCGAATCGTCCGATCTCGCTTGCGAAGCTCGCCCCACTGTGAAATCTGTCAAGCCTCATACCTGCAACGATGAAATACTGAGTTTTGTGACTGAAGCGACGTACTGTGAAATGAAAAACTTCACAGTTCAGGAAATGTAGATTTTCGACAAAAACTTTCAGGACGAGAAATTATTTTATTATAAAATAATAAGTTTCACTATTTTTTGGCATTGCGAGAGCTCCGTTAACATTCTAGGTGTGTCAATTACAATAAAATACATTGTATAAATCAAGTGTCTTTTTTTTATGTAAACACTAAGATGCTCCAAACAAGTGTTTTGGCAAGATGCTTGCGGAGCCCTAAAGTAATATTCTTTGACTCAAGAATTTTTGCTTTTTTATTGAAAGCTAGCCTTGCTTGATGTATGCGACTGTTGACTTATCTTTTTGTTCTGCCATCCCAGGTGATCATACTTCCAAGGTATACAAATTCTTTTGCATCTTTTAGGGGTACTCCTAGCATTGATATGTTAATTTTCTGCTGCTCATTGCGGCTTACTCTCATGACTTTGGTTTTTGTGCTGTATCTTAATGTACGGCTGTGAGACATGGTGCTTATCTGAAAGTGATAAAAAAAGACTAGAGGCCTTTGAGATGTGGTCGTACAGAAGAATTCTTGGAATTTCCTGGAGAGATCACTTCACGAACAATGAGGTTCTCAGGTTAATCAAGGAAGATAGGCACCTAATAAGAACCATCTCAAAGAGTCGAGCCCGATGGATTGGTCACATCATGCGCCACGATGGTCTTCTTCACGATATTGTGGAGGGGATTTTGAGGGTAGAAACTGTAGAGGGCGCCCTAGACGGGAGTATTTGCAGCAAGTATTCGAGGACATGAATTGCAGCGCTTATGCTGAGCTGAAAAGGGTTGCGGAGGACCGAGAGAAATGGAGATCGAGATGCACGATTCTGTTGCTGCAAACCTATCCACCGGGTTGATACTACGAAGAAGATGTAAACACATACAGCAGAATACCGACAGATGATGTTAGTAATTCTGAAGTCTCATTTTAAATTCTATGACGCTTACCATGATTCCTATTGGCCAAGCTCTGCGTGTGGAGTGTTGTTCCGCCAACGTCATAGAATACAGGTCGAGATTCACGCATCATCCTTATTATTACAGGAAGGAAGGAGAACGACTTTCGTCTACTACCAATTTTAATTAGTAGGCTACGACTGGCATTTTACGGGTGAGGGATCAAATTCACACCAACCAGGTACTTTAGAGCTCAGAAATCGATTAAAAAACATTTTTTTTAATTTTCGTCGGGGATCGAACCCACGACCTTAGACTTGCAAAGCAAACGCTTTGACCATTGAGCTATACCCGCCGGCAGCTTGTAAGCAGTAAGTAGATTTTTTTTCTCATAAGTAACATATGGTCGCCACAACCACCGACAGCTATAGTAACCGAGACATATTTCGAGTGATTTTTCAATCAGAGTGTTTAAGAAAATCTAATGATTAACCCGACGTTTCCGAAGCGTTGACCATTTGGTCCTAACGAGCGGCTAAATGTAGTTTTTTTTTTAAATTTGCATAAATGTATTTGAAGCATACTCTTGAATAATTTGTACATCATAATTTTTAAGAACATCGAATAACTTTCTGGGGCGTTGACCATTTGGTCCTTGTGAGCGGCTCAACGCAGGTAATATAATCGTTTTTGAATAAATGTTTATTAATCAATAATAATAATAATTCAATAATAAGCCCACACACTAGATTCACCTTAAGGTGGCGTGGTAAGCGAATCAAAAATAATATGTATATTTTATCACTACATATAATAATAATAACAATAATAAGCTTTTTATTCCAGCAGGATTGGGTGGGTTGTGCAATACCCAATCTAGTCTACAACGCGCCCAAATTCTGTCACATTACTCCAATACTACACCGACTGCACTGGTTGAGAGTTTCGGCTAGAATCCAGTATAAATTATGCCTCTTAGCTTACAAGGCACTCAACGGACCTGCACCGGGCTATCTGACAGAACTTATTAAGCCTTCAGAAATAAGCACGCGTGGAGATACACTCAGATCGGCTAGAGCAAATAGAAGCACCCTGCAGCTGACGGGAGGTAGTCCTAGCACGGTCTTTGGCAATCGGGCTTTCAGCTACGCTGCGCCAATGGCCTGGAACTCACTACCGGAAAGCATAAGAGAGCTTAAAGCAGAGGCATCCTTCAGAAGCAGACTCAAGACCCACCTTTTTACTCAGAGAGGCAAAGAAGCGCTTTTGGAATGATCATTCGGGCATAAAAGAGCGCTATACAAATACTAATATAATAATAATAATAAAAATCTGCCATATTTTTAGATACATAGATACATTTTAGATACAAAATAATAATTATATATATATATATAACTAGCGTGTACCCGGCATGCGTTGCAATGCCACTTAAAAAAAATAAACCGCGAGTTTTTATGGAAGCGCCTCGTCGGGAGCCTCTCGTCTTCCGATTGGATACGTTGGACTTGAGGCGTGACCGGAGCCAATTAGAAACAATCAACTTAGGTTATGTTGTTCTTACCTAAATTTGACAGTGGCGCCCGTATGTGTTTTTATTTATTGGAGTGCTTTTGTATACACAATGTTTTTTTGTTTTTCAGCCATCATTTACAGCTGCATCGCGTTAATGAATATACCCTTCTTGTATCACCCGATACCAACGTTAATAAAGGTTCGAGTGGTGAATGTAATTCTGGCAATTTCAATTTTCCACTCGTGCAACACATTCCTAGTGTTTCATTTTTAAATTTAAAGGCACTACAATACACGCATAATTTATCAATTTTTCCAATAACAATCTTGGGTGCAGACTGTATTCATAATTAGGATCGTAATGGAAAGCACTATGATTTAAATCAGCATGCAGAGTACGTCTGGTACGATCTACGCGTGCTCGATCTGTTTCCAATCTTGCTTCCCGTTGCTCATCTGTTTCAGATAAACCGGTGTGAGCAGTGTGTACTCTAACTGTTTGCAATCCTGCTTCCCGTTGCTCATCTGTTTCAGATGAACGGGTTTGAGCAGTGTGTACTTTAACTGTTTCCAATCCTGCTTTCCGTTGCTCATCTGTTTCAGATGAACGGGTTTAAGCAGTGTGTACTCTAACTGTTTCCAATCTTGCTTCCCGTTGCTCATCTGTCCAGATGAACGGGTTTGAGCAGCGTGTACTCGATCTGTTTCCAATCTTGCTCTCCTTTGCTCGACTGTTTCTGAAGCTCGAGATGCCCTTTTCATTCGTGCTTGAGTTGTACTCTTGACCTATTGCTTTTCGTTTGGGTGGCATAATTGATATCACAGTGAATGTTACGTTTTGAAATTCACTTTTGAAAAATAAAAATAAATTGATTGATATAATACTAACATTAAGGTTATCAACTGACAATACTTGGTGAACTAATTATAGTTTTAGAATTAATTTTAATTAAAAAAATATAATACCTAGTATTTCATAATATCTTTTTAAATTGAAAGCAAAAAAATATTATTGTATAATGTCTTAATACATTAAAACTAATCACATACCAATTAATTTAAAAAAATTTAAAACCTGTAAATATGTGTGTACTAATATAGGATATTGTCCATACCTATATAAGCCACGGCCTGTTTTTATTTTTTCATTATTGAAGATGGTCTTCAGGAAGGCCGAAACATGTTAGCATTAAAATAAATTGTGAATCAAAACTAAATATTTTAAATTTATTATTTTTTACTTAAAATTAATTATAAAATTTTAATATAATACTATCCGAAGCCGACCAGCAATTGGAATTCCAAAATTAACTCTTTCTACTGTATATCACACACAATTATTACGTTATATTTATTTTAATTCCATAAACAAAAAAGTCGTCAAAAATTCAAATATTGAAATAGTTTATTCGAAAATCGAATTTTGTTTCTTTACATATTCAGTACCTTACGTTAGTACCTACTTATAATAACTTCAGGTGAGTGAATTGTTGTTTACGGCGTTGCCAAGGAAACACAATGTTCTAAATTGGCCGTTCTGTATTACAATAGTCTTGTATGAAAACATGTTTTACGTAAATATTCAATTAATTTTTGTAATTAAATCAAATTTTGAGTATCTTATCTTTTTCCTTTTAATATCAGCAATAATTCGACAAAGTATTATCGCAATCGAGTTAATGGCGTCGGAATGCATCAAATACACACAGACAGACAGACATTGATTTTTATATATATAGATAATTCATTCATGGTGGTCGCTGCAACATCTCCATCCAGCGATGGCTCAGGGAGGAGTTGAGCCATTCAGAAGCAGCCAGGATGATGGTGTTGTTGGACCTCCTTATCCTGCTCCAGAAGCCGGCAACACGGTGACGCAATAATGCTGGGAATGAATGAACTCTAAGCAAACATGTCAGATGCGCTACAAAATCTAGGGAGTTGCATAAGTTGGCGATATGAATTATTATACGCAACTTTGAGCTTCTCCCACTCTCGTTTAGGATAGCTAAACCAGAGTTCTGAAGTTTATAATGCCATACAGTGTGCTTTGAATAGCACTTTCCTGACAGCATTACTACAATGGTAGAACCTCCGAGAAAGCATCCAGCTCCGAACGCTTATTGCTCTTCTCTGCCGCTCTGTCTTCAATGTCACGTAGGTCATCTGTGAGGATGTGGCCCAAGTATTTTACTGAAGACACTGTCGCTAGATCCCTGCCCTCAAGACTCACTGTGGGTATGATCAGTGGTTCATTATTGTGTTTGAACACACAAACGACTGATTTCATTGAGTTATATTTGAGGTCATGGGATTTAGCATATTTTTCACTAAACTGTATGCTGTCATAATCTTTATATTTTTTATATTTTAAAAATTTATATTTATTACGTAAATAATAATCATCATCATCATCAGCCGGTGTCCGTCCACTGCTGAACGTAGGCCTCCCGCATGAGTCTCCATCCTCTTCGATCCTCCGCCTTCCGCATCCAGGTCACTCCCGCTATTCTTCTTATATCGTCAGTCCATCTTGTAGGGGGTCGGCCAATGCTTCGTTTGCCAGTTCTTGGGCGCCATTCCAATACTTTTCTTCCCCATCGACCATCGTCTCTTCGACAGATGTGTCCTGCCCATTGCCACTTGAGTGTGCCTATTCGTTGGGTAGCATCCACTACTTTAGTTCTTCTGCGTATTTCATCGTTTCCGATTCTATCTTTTAGCGACACTCCGAGCATGGATCTCTCCATAGCACGCTGGGTGACTTTTATTTTATGTAAGATTTGATGTTAGATTCCACGTCTCTGCGCCATAAGTTAATACAGGGAGGATGCAGTGGTTAAACGCTTTAGTTTTAAAGCATTGCGGAATTTTCGCTTTAAAAATGTACTTTAGTTTTCCAAATGCTGCCCATCCCAGTTGTATGCGCCTGTCGATTTCTTTTGAGAAGTTATTTCGCCCTAGTTGTATTATTTGTCCCAGATAGGTATAGTCGTTTACAACCTCTATTTCTGTTCCTCCAATGGAAATATGATCGAATATCTGTGAAATATATAATAGTCGTATTTCACAGACGTAAATAATATTACTATATTAATTACATTATTATTTTATTATATAATTTTTTATACTATGAAAAAGGTCAGATATTTAAATATTTTCTTAAATCTGTCAAAATGACAAACTGTCTTAAATTTTAGAATTGATATTTTATCAAGGCATTTAAATCTGACGGTATTTACTTTACTAGTACGAGTATCATTAATAACATCATTGTAGCAGGTATGACGTTGTAATCGTCCGTTACTTGGCCGCGTAGCGACCGGACGCAAATCCCTCATGTAATTAATATCGATTGATGTTATCGTGACACTAAATAATATAAATTACACTTACGTAAAAAACCCTTTCTTAATTTTATTTTTATCTAGACACACATACAGGAGAATACCGACGGAGAGTGATTGTGATCCTGAAGTGTCATCTGTGGAATTCTATGACGATTACCGTGCTGCATATGCGCTACATGTGGAGTGTATATCCTCCAACCTCATAGACTACAACCCGACAATAACGCATATGATATTGTGGCTTTTGGGCTTAGCAGTGTGTGGCGAATTTCTTCTCTCCGATATTTCGACCGCCATTGCAGGAGTCTTCTTCAGCGTTGATGACTTTGTTGTGAGTTGGTGTCAGGAGGTAGTTTACCCGTCAGCCTAACGTACCTCCGCGAGCGTCATGTCGGGTAATGGTGTACGGTGGATATTTTCTAAGAAGAGTACCTCCAAGAGTAGCCCCACGGTATACATCGGACAAACATCACGAACCATTGCGAAAAGAGTAAGTGAACGAGAGCCACACACGGCTAAACCCAAAAGCCACAATATCAAATCTGGCCGTGAAAACCTAAGAAGTTATTTATTCACGCATATACATACATATTGAGATACATTTACATAGTGAGATGAGCATGATGTAGCCCATGCTGACTGGTACCGACAACCTCGATATACAATCATTCGTCTCTTATTAGGTATGGAGGATGTTAATAGGTAATCTTACTATTACTACGCTTACAATGTACTTATATCTTTGTTATTTATACAGCTTTTAAATTCATTAAAAAATACATTTTTAAGTTTCGTCGGAAATCGAATTCACGACGTGTGACATGTTAACCAAGCATTTTACCTCTAAGCCATACCCGCCTGAAATCTCATTCTTAAAAAGCACTTAATTATACCAGTTTCCCCTGCGGATTCGAACCCAGACAATCACACAATGAGTCTGTCTACCTTAATCCCCTACACTGAGAAATGAAGCAAGTTTTCAAATTTAAAGACATGTCTTTCAAAGTGATGCTGATCCTATTGTAAGACTCACAGATGACTATCAGCAGATAATTTAAATTCCAAATAAGTAATTGCTTTTTCCCATTTTTAATGCATATTGTCAAGACGTAAATATAAGGTTTATATCTTTCAGAAATGCATGCAGAGTCGTCACAGGCTGCCTCAAACCAAGACCAATTTCTAAACTATACCCCTTGGCTGGTATCGCACCACCAAACATAACACGCAAAGTCATATGCGCCGAAGAAATGCTTAAGGCAATCAACCAACCGTCCCACTGCTTGTATAATCAGATGACTTAAGTCGCGAAGCAGCTTTCTGAGATCCACACAACCTCTCACATCCGGCCCTGAAAATGAGAGACTCCATCTCTAGCAACAAGTCGCATCAGAGGATTTCATTACTCCAAAGGAAGGCCTCCCAACTGGCAAGAACCTTGACTAGCAGACCTGGAAACCTCTGAACAGATTAAGAATCGGATTTGGTAGAGCAAAGGACAACCTTGAGTGGTAGGGAATGCCTCGGCACTGTCACACAGTGGCTACACAATGAATAGGCACACACAAGTGGCAATGTGATATATTTGTAGAAGAGATGACGGTCGATGGGGAAGAAAAGTGTTAGAGTGACGCCTATACGAGTGACGATATAAGAAGAATGGCACGGGAGTGGCCTGGATGCAAAAGGCGGAGGATCGAAGAGGATGGAGACTCATATGGCAGGTCTACATTTAACAGTGGATGGACATAGGCTGATACGTATTTACTCTTAACATTTTTTATAGGCAATTGCTTGCAACGTTCATATTATACGGTTGCATTGATTTTCGTTGAGGTGCCAAGATTCGCTTGAAGGAAATGCGGTTGATACAGACGCTGCGTAGGCGGCATACCAATCCAGATATTTTAATAATATATATTGCGAAATCTCGCCTCTCCATCTAGTCGGCGGTCGGTTCAAAGCAGCAGTCCCGGGGACCACGTGACGTGTGATGTCCCACACGTCTGCAGGAAGAGCTGAGGAAGTGTGCAGGAGAAAGACGAGAGATGCGCGATACGAGAAGATTTATTATGGCGGCGGTCGGTGTGGGACTAAATACAAAGAATACGAAAAAAAAATGCGAAAGAAATGGAGTGTCCTGATGTTAAATTGAACGACAGTTTAACTCTCTCCAATAAAAAAATATTGCATTATATAAATATGCAATGGAAGAGTATATTGCCGGCGGGTATTGCTAAGTGGTTAAAGCGTTTTCTTGGCAAAATGAATGTCGTGAGTTCGATCCCCGAAAGAGATTTAAAAAAAAAATTGATTTCGTAGTCTATGACGTAAGTAGGGGAAGGCTGTTTAGCCCAATCGAATGGAAGCCTGGACCGGTTGGATATGTCGACCTCATCGCTACGGAGTCCAACTACCATGCCTTTTCTGTATACGCGGCAACCTTCTGTGAAGAAGGCAAAAAATTTAAATTTTAACGTCTGAACTACTAACTTTAACACTCACGTTTGGTGTTGCTCACCAAAGCCCGTTACTTGTATAACGAGAAAGTACTCTGAAAACAATGCCTTGGTAAGTGCTCCCAAGGAGCGCAGGTACATGGCGACCGGCCCGAGGGCCTTATGCCCCACAAAAAAAAATAGTCTATGATTTTGGTAGATCAACACTCCTTGGCAGATCAACAGCGCTTAGTCATATGCAGCATGGTAAGCGACACATAATACCATAGATGAGACTTCAGAATCATTATCACCATATGTTGGTATTCTTCTGTATGTGTTTACATAAAAATATATTTAACATAATTTATCGTTTTTTTTATCTATTTTGTAACTAACTAGATATTATTTGATAAAAGATACACTATGATATCCCCAGTCTAATTAGAGCGATTTCAGATCGCGGAATTGTCATCAGGATGCGTGGTGGATGGATGAGGAACAGGTCGCCAAAGCAAAGAACTCGTCGAGAAGCACATTTGACATTTGTTTTACGATAAACAAAAAAGATCTTCCGCCCGTGACACAGAAAATGCTGTTTACTTGACAGCGCCCGGGCGGCGACTTCCGACCAAAATTTCTGTGATGGAGCCCATTTTATCAAACGGTTGTGCTCTCCTGCAATCGCTTTCGTGAAAAAAAAAGTCTCGAAGTATTTTTTTTAAGAGCGGAAAGCTTCTGAGTCATGTTGGAATCGCGAACCTTGCCCACACACGTATTTCGCCGGTTCGAGGGTGGACCTGGCCGAGTAGATTTACAGATAGTTCACGAATGATGTGTTACCTGTGCTGTCAATGGCGGGCACGCACAGACAGGTGTGGGAGTCGTAAAACCAGAAACTAAAATATATTTGTTTTCGGTATGCAATGAACAAACAATCTTTCGACTTTTTTTTGTTCGCCCGTCGGACACGCATGTGTCGCCATATTGTTTGTTTGTCAGGTATAGTTCTGTAGATCGCCACTGTATTAATTGCGGCGCTGGGCTGTCTGCCACTACGGGCGCTCAGTGGCCAGTCGTCAGTTGTGATCTGTCCGGGGCCTGAATCAGTACGCTCCGCCTCGGACAGATGACAGAAAGTTTGTCAATCTTTATCTTATATTTACGTTCTTATAACTATCCCAGCGACATGAAGTAGTTTTCTGTAGTTTTCTGTAGTTTTCTGGCGCAGTGACTGTCACTGCCACCGGTCGGCAGTCGCCGCCCGGGCGCTGTCAAGTAAGCAGCAATTGCTTTCGTAAAAAAGTCTCGAAGTATTTACTTTAAGAGCGGAAAGCTTCTGAGTCATGTTCGAATCGCGAAACTTGCCCACTCACGCGTTTCGCCGGTTCGAGGGTGGACCTGGCTGAGTAGATTTACAGATAGTTCACGAATGATGTGTTACCTGTGCATATGGCGGGCACGCATAGACAGGTGTGGGAGTCGTTAAACCAGAAAGAGCAATATATTTGTTTTCAGAATGCAATGAACAAACAAGTATATGCAGATTGAGCTCATAAATTGTATCTAACCTAACCTAACCTTAACTTCACTATCGCCACTTGATCGCCACATTTTTTTTATGTAAGCTCATACAGGAGAATACAGACAGATGGTGATAGTGATTCTGAAGTCTTATCTGTGGAATTCTATGACGCTTACCATGGTGTATACGGCTAAACGCTGGATATGGAGTGTTGATCCGCCAACGTCCATATACTACAGCCCAAGATTCACGCATCATCCTTTATTATTACAAGAATTTACTATGAATGGTGGTCTTCACGGGACAAATTTCGTCTACCAACTATTTTAATTAATAGGTTATGACTGGCATTTTACAGGTGATGGATCAAATTCACAACAACCGGGGATATTTTTGAGCTCATTAATGCGATAAAAAAAAATCAAATAATGGTCAAAGCGTTTGCTTTGCAACCCAAAGGGTCTCGGGTTCAAACACCGCAGGAGATTAAAAAAATTAAACGATTTCCGAGTTCTAAAATACCCTGCCCCCTGGTTTATGTAAATTTGATCCCTCACCTGTAAAATGCCAGTCATATTAATTACTATTAAGCAGAATTGGTGGTAGAGGAAAGTGGTCCCGCTAAGACGACCCAGTCATAGTAAATTCACGTAATAATAAAGAATGATGCTTGAATCTCGGGCTGTAGTCTATGGACGTTGGCGGATCAACACTCCACACGCTTAGCCATATGCAGCATGGTAAGCGTCATAAAATTCCACAGATGAGACTTCAGTATCACTATCACCACCTGTCGGTATTCGTCTGTATGTGTTCACATAAAAAAATACATTAAAAAAATCTCGATCAACTGATGTAAAGTATAACGATAATTTATGATAATTTCATTGATGTTTCCGATAACGTACTACGTTTTTATGAATTGTATTACGTGTTCGGCGGGTCTTATGGATGCGGGGCCGGGTCGAGATGTAATCAGGAATCCATTACCGAGGACTCTATAACGCTTACGCAACCATTGAGGTTTTTACATTAATTTTCATACGCCCATTCAAGATCCACTTAGACCATCTTTCGTCTCGGCTGGGTATGAATAAAAATCGTATAAATCATACAAAAAAAAAATGTATTTTAAAAATTACGCCTGTTAGAGAGAAACATCATTAAATAGGAGGACTTAGCCCTTTTAGGACACGACCAGGGGTGGAATATATGGAGGTGCCTCAACAGACTTAAAGTATGCAAGACGACTGAACACGCGTGCCGACTGAATGTGACTCTCCGAGTAGCTGCTCCCAGGAGGACCTAATGATGGCCGCGAGTAATGCCATCGAAAAGCCCACTTCTGTGCAGAAAGATTTGACCCTGTTGTTTCCGATACGATTATATATATTGACATCAGCACGATGTAGTCCTTGCTGACTTGTACTGAAAACCTCGATGTACAATCTTTCGTCTCTTACTTCTGGTCGCTTGTCGTGCATTTATGTGCGCCACGTTGTCATTTTGGACGGGTCCGCTAACGGGTGTTGTTGGTTGGATACACCGCCGCTCGTAGCGCGGGCGAGAATCCATACCGAGCGTGGAGATAAATTTGGTCCCGCTTTTCGGCGAGAGATATTGTATTGTGGCTCGGCCTACTGCTGTGACGAGGCCGAGCCATAAATTCGTGAAGTTTTATCGTTAATATAATCAATGTGCTCCTAAAAGAAAGTCTGTGTTATCAATCTGCTCCTAATCCTGCCATCACGTGACGGATTAACACCTTTTTGAGAGAGAGAAGGACGTTATATAATCGTGTCGGAAACAACAGGGTCAGATCCTGTCTGCCCAGAAGTGGGCGACGTCGATGGCGTTACTTCTGGCCATCATCAGGTCTTCCTGGGTGCAGTTATTCGGGCACAGCGCACACTCCAGAAGGTGTGACAGAGTCTGCTCCACGCCGCAGTCACATTCAGTCGGTCCGCTGTAAAACTGCCAGGCTTTCATTTGTGTCCTCTACTTCACCCTATGTTTGGGTATCAAAAGATTACCACACGGCTCAAATCAAGAAGAAGTTTCCTACAGTCGACAACGGAACTGGTGATACCTGAGGCCACCCTGCGACTGAACATGTGGAGAAGCGCAACTAAGGGGAATACTTGGATTGCCCCGAAAGAGGACCTAGCCTTGGTGGAATATATGGAGGTCCCTTAACAGACTTCGGACAGGAGTATGCAAGAAGGACGTTAATATATTAACATTATCTAGAGCTTATAGCTATCACAAACTTCCGCCACAAAGCTATGTCAGCCGCCAAAATCTTCGCCGAGTACATTCTACATACAGGGTGGAGAGTATCCCTATTTATTTATTATAATGTTTACATCAGCTCTTTTTGAGAAAAATATGTCTCGACTGCAAAAGTGCGTTTCTCATCGACCAAGGAATGTCTAACTGACGGCGGTACTAGCAAAAAATTCCATAACCACAGCGTAATTCGAGCTTACCACCACTCCTTACAACACGTCACCACTTCTCACATATAAAAAGTAGGAAGCATTACAATTGAACTGAATTGAGTACGCAAACCTCCACAAGTACCAACTGGAAGAGAAGACAATTTATGCCTACGAGCTCGTTTATATAGGGTCCGCCATCTAACGTTTTTTTTTCAACTAGTGCTTATTTCGTGAATCGTAACACTTAGCTCATGTCTGATTTAACAGATAATTAGTTTTATCTTTCCACTGAACGAATATGGTTGTTTATACGCTTGAACAACGCTGAGAAATATTGCAACATTACTTTGAAAATCAGGCCATTTTTCTTCGAAAATGAGCAAGGAGTGGCCGTTACAGTCAATGGCGATCGTTATCGGGCCACTTTTGTTCCCAAAAATTGAAGAGGAGGATATTGCCAACATTTGGTTTCAACAGGACGGCGCTACGTGCCACACAGCCGAAGCTACACTCGATGTTTTGCGCCCCATTTTCAAAAAAAAAAAAGTTATTTGGCGGACCCGTTATGTATCCGGAACGTAAAAAAAACAGCATTCAATAATATTATTTTTTAATTCTTGCATTTCAATCTCATTTTCCAAGTACTCTCCCTACTTCGAGCAGTCAGTTCACTCCTTGGTTGTATATCAGAGCTGCTTGAAGGCTGGCGTAGGCTTTCAAACTTGTTGGAGTGGTTTTGTTTGACACACTCGATATATTTACTATGGAAAGATATGCTCGACTGTTTGGGAAGACTTGTGGGTTGCAAAAAAAAATCAACTGCAATCTTAAGTTGATGCAAGGTCTGAAAGGCCGTGCGGCATAATTCAGTGGTAAAAAAGTTTGATTGTCGTTTAGACGCTATCAGTTCAAATCCCGACCAAAGATGATTTTTAAAAATAAAAAATATCAAATCTTAGTTCTTAAACCTTTCGAATCGGTTGTCGGAGTATGCCGCCAAAGATTCCCCGACCGTTGACATCGGTTGATATGATATATCGTTTTGCTACTGTCAGTACTCATTGTGACATATACAGTAGTGAATTGGAAGTGCAGTCATTCCCTTGATCAACCTACATGTATTCTTTACAGGAATTTGTAAAGCATGTAAATAAATATCGTTAGGTTTCGTCACATGTGTCAATGCCACCACATTTATAGAGTTACATAATGAACGTTTGTTAAATATAATAGTTTTTTATGCATCATCTGGTAGGTTAAAGAATAAAAGAACCAACGTGATATATGAAAATAAGTCAGATAAGTATATTTATGCTTCAAATACTAGTTTTTTTAAGCAAAAGAAAATGGTTTGAAAAATTCACGCCGTATTGACAGTATAATTTGTATTCCACCGAGACGTAACAAAAGGGTTAACATGTCCCCGATGTATTGGTCGTAGTCAATGGAATAAATAAAAATACTAAGCGCCGCAAGTGGCGATCTACAGAAATAATGGCGCACCAATTACAAAGAGGCATGTACAACTAACGTCACACCCGTGATCGGACTTGTCAAAATACCAATATGGCGAAACATGCATGTCTGAATATAAACGAAATTACTTGGATTAGCTTAGGTTAGGTTAGGTTAGCGAGATAGTCAGTGCACCAGCTGTCCAGTGCGTTCCACGTCGTTACCGATGAATCGTTGAACCAATTGTTTGAGAACAAAGTGCGGCGTAACCATTCTGAACGACCTCCAGGGTAACTGTTCAAGGACTTGAAGAAATGACATTTCTAGTATCCGAAGCATCACACCGCTAGACAAGTAAGCCTCCTCGATGATGCGCTCACGCAGCTTGCGATCAGTCACACAAAAATACCTGTTGAAAGATTCTCGTATATATTTTTTGAGCGAAATTAAAATTTCACCTTAAGATATCAGATCGACGATTGCGCCCCGAGGGACGTGTTAACTAACATGCCCTCCTGCTTGAAATGCGCCGCGATAAGCGCCCGAGAAGAGGTGCAGCGACGATCGCCCACGCGGCATTCACGCCAAGTCCGCGAGCGGCGGCGTGGGAAGCAACCAGACCCGGTGCTCCACTTGATACGGTTAAGCTCATAATTATTACCTGGGGCAATTTGCAGAAGCTTGCAAAAAATAATTTAAATAATTAAAAACAACATTTTTGAATACACGAGTGTTATTGTTATTATTGATTTTTTCTTTTTCTTCAATGACATTACAAAATATACTATTTTAATTTGTTATTGAAGTACTAACGTAAGTGTGATGATGCAAATGTATTGACACATTTAGTGTCAATGACCTCACAACAAGTGTCTGAATACGCAGCGCAAATAGTTAAGATTTGTGACAACAATAACCAGCAATAACCAATAAACAATTAAATCGATTGCAGTCGTTACAAAACGCAGCGGCACGACTAGTCTACAACGCGCCCAAATTCTGTCACATTACTCCAATACTACACCGACTGCACTGGTTGAGAGTTTCGGCTAGAATCCAGTATAAATTATGCCTCTTAGCTTACAAGGCACTCAACGGAACTGCACCTGACAGAACTTATCAAGCCTTCAGAAATAAGCGCGCGTGGAGAGACACTCAGATCGGCTAGAGCAAATAGAAGCACCCTGCAGCTGACGGGAGGTAGTCCTAGCACCGTCTTTGGCAATCGGGCTTTCAGCTTCGCTGCACCAATGGCCTGGAACTCACTACTGGAAAGCATAAGAGAGCTTAAAGCGAAGGCATCCTTCAGAAGCAGACTCAAGACCCACCTTTTTACTCAGAGAGGCAAAGAAGCGCTTTTGGAATGATCATTCGGTCATAAAAGAGCGCTATACAAATACTAATATAATAATAATAATGTGATAAATATATCATGGTTGACACACAAATAACACGGTATTATTGTCACAAAATCACACGTCCAACATTTCGTATCCGTCCACACCAGCACTGAATCTGAAGATATTACACTAAATATGTCAATAACTTCACTCAAGTTGTGATAAGGACCTCACACTCAGAACAAGTGTCGGAATACGCAGCGCAAATAGTTTTAGCGAATTCAATCCCTCTTGGATGACCATCAGGAGGATTGTCAGCAGACGGACGCTGTCAACTTCTTTCAAAGTCGGGGTCATCGCGACTTCGCTGGAGTCTCTCATGGAGCCTGAAGTGTGGCCTGAAAAGACCATCGTTCAACCCTGGATACGTGCAAGACGAAAGAATCGCAGTGAACAGTGGTTGAAACCAACTTGAGGGAAGATATTGACATATTTAGTGTAATATTGCTTTAGATTCAGTGCTGGTGTGGACTGATACGAAATGTTGGACGTTTGATTTTGTGACAATAATGCCGTGTTATTTGTCTGTCAAATTTAATATTCTTATGACGTGGTTTTTATTGTCGCAAGTCCAACTATTTGCGTATCCCGACACTAGTTCTGAGTGTGAGGTTATTGACACTAAATGTGTCAATAAATTATAACGCCTCACTTGTATGTAAGCACTTCAATAATTAAATAAAATGTAAAATATTTTGTAATGATATTAAAGGGAAAAAAGATATTCCAAAAATCATTTCTAGAACTTGTCAATAAAATAGAACCTCTTTAATCATTCAATTCAATATAATGCAAATATTCAGTAACTTTTCACCTTTAATATTATTTAAATATCAAGCTTACTTAATGATATTAAATTACTCGTGACATTATACCGTGTTATTACTCCTTTTCATTATTGTTCGGAATGTCGGTGTATTTCCAGTGATCCCTTTCCAACACGCATAACAATTACTTCTCTGCTATCCACTGATCACTTCCACACACTCCCACATTCCGTAAAAAGTGATAAAATAGAGTTCTGACCCGAATTTTTCAGATACTTGATTATTCCTGAACAGATAATATCAGTCTCTTGGTCGGACTTCGCCATATATATTTAATTGCAGCAAAAATGCATTACATCAGTCACAGTGCATTCACGCAGTTGTGACACTTTAGATCGACTATCTTTATACTTGAGTGTGAAGTTGATAGTAAGATTGACGGTCTATAGATTTCGTTTATCATTCAATTCAATCTAATGTAAATCTTCTGTTATTTTTCACTTTTAAAACTGTTTAAGTATTAAGCTTACTTACTGAGTATACAGTGTTCTTATTACTTTTCTTTCTTGTTCGGAATGGCAGTGCATTTCCAGTGATCCCTTTCCAACGCGCATAACAATTCCTTCACAGCAATCCACTGATCACAACACTTCCACGACACTCCCACCATTGCGATAATATAATATGAATATTACCAATAGCAAAACATACCCCTATTAATATACTCTAAAATGTAGCCAATTGCGAATCGATATTGAATACAAATGCTCCGTGGAGATTTTTGGGTTCGAAACCGAGGCCTGCGATTCGCAGATAAGAGTGGAATTCACTAATAAAATATTTAGATATTATTAAATTGTTTAAATTATAGGACGACATCCACACCACAAAGTTTTCAACCCTGATGAAGACCCACTGCAATGGCGGTCGAAATATTGGAAGAAAATAAATCGCCCCACACGGCAAAACCCAAAAGCCACAATACCAAATCAGGCCGTTAAAATCTAAGAAGTTATTTAGGACGACATGTTTCGGCAACGTAGGAACCGCCACATTTCGTCCCCAGACAATTCGTTCAACGACTAATCGTTAACGACGTGGGGCGCACTGGATGTCTGGTGCACGGGACATTTGGTGCACGGCCCAATAAACTTCTCGGGTTCATCACCCGTCAAGCTAGTAAATTTCGAAACCTTTAATTTTTCGTACCTTCTATTCTACACATGTTCTGGAATATGGGAGCTTAGTTTGGAATCCCAATAAATATAAAATCATTCTCATGCTCGAAAAAAATTTTAAAAAAAAAATCTCCGACGTCTGTATTTCTATATTTACGGCAACTATCCATTCAATTCAATCAATTCCTTACATTACCCAATTATTTTTCTTCTAGGGACGCTTTCTTTCCATTCGTTAGAGTCCCGGAGAAAAAATTGCTGCTCTTAAACATTCAATCCTTCTGCTTCGCGGTGCAATTCACAACCCTTGGAGTCTTGAATTATATAACTTATACTTTCCAGATAAGTACACTTGTGCTCGTAGCCATCCATTGTTTTTGATCCGAGTAGATACTTGTAGAGCTTCGAGCACTCAATTTAGTATAACGGCAATGGCGCTCCCTAATGTCCTACCAGCACACCTCGATCCTTTTCTTACATCCTTTTCCTCTTTTTTCGATAGTATTGTTCTCATAGATCTCTGTGATCTTTAACACGTGTCATCTTCTTCTTCTTTTATGTTTTTTTTGTTATAGAAAAAATTATTCTAGAAGTGTTGGTTGTACGAGGGTTAAGTGTACATTATATGTATTGATAACGCTGGAATCTTTTAAAACACTCGTAGTCCTCGTTGATATTATTTCATACAATTCGCTGAGTTGCTATCTTTATATGAATCATAAATTATAATAATGGCCACGGAATGTACATCCGAGTCTTAATATCTGTGCGAGATAGGCTGTATGGCGGCTTATCGAAGGAACAACTCGTAAATATATACCAGGTATGGATGAGTGGGATGTAACAGGTTATTAGTATGTGAACTGGAGTCCATTGGTGGAAGTGCAAAGAGCTTATCGAACGTATGAAGTAAATTTATCAACTAATACATGTACCAATTAACAGCAACAGGTAATTTTAGTAGTAATAGTAATTAATTCAGAGGAATCACTCTTCTGAGCATCCCGGGATAAGTATTAGCCCATACAATATTGTTACGAAACAGATTATATGCCGGTTCTTTGAGCTATACCCGCCGGTAGATATAGCTCAATGGTCAAAGCGTTTGCTTTGCAAGCCAAAGGTCGTGGGTTCAATCCCCTACGGAGATAAAAAATATATTTTTAATCGATTTATGAGCTCTAAAATACGCCCGGTTGGTGTGAATTTGATCCATCACCCGTAAAATGTCAGTCATAGCCTATCAATTAAAATTGGTGGTAGACGAAAGTCGTCCCGTGAAGACCACCCATTCATAGTAGATTCCTGTAATAATAAAGGATGATGCGTGAATCTCGGGCTGTAGTCTATGACGTTGGCGGATCAACACTCCACATGCAGCGTTTAGCCATATTCACCATGGTAAGCGTCATAGTATTCCACAGATGAGACTTCAAAAAAAAAATTACTATCACCATCTGTCGGTATTCTCCTGTATGTGTTTACATAAAAAAAAAACGTATCAATTCATTCAGAAAAATATCGGCAGAAGCGGGATGCGAACCGCGAGCCTTCGAACCACCTTTGCCCAGGTCTTAATATACCGCTTAGCCCTCTCGGCTATTTCTCTGCCTGAGCTGACACGCGTTAAAACTTGTATTTGTACCATTGCTATCATCGTATAACGATATATCTCTCTATAGTATTTATTCACAGTGTGTATATTATTAGTTTCTATAATTCAATCTGTCAGCATTTATTCACAAGCTTTTTAATATTATTACTTTCCGACAGTCTATTTATTTTAGTAAGTTCGGGTCTCGAACCGAACTATAGACTGAATGGATGAGAAACAACTTCTTGTAAGTCCTACGCGGACTTTACAATCAGCCATTTACCTGTGTTACTGATGAACAATTTGATCTTCTTATTATTGTGATTTTATTAGTAATAGTAATCAATTCAGAGGAATCACTCTTCTGAGCATCCCGGGATAAGTATTGGTCCGCACAATATTGTTAAGGAACATGGTTTAAATGTAAGGAGTCCACTGGTGTAAGTGTATACAGCTTATCAAATGTATGAAGTAAAATAATCAACTAATACATGTACCAATTAACAGCAACAGGTAATTTTAGAAGTAATAGTAATGAATTCAGAGGAATCACTCTTCTGAGCATCCCGGGATAAGTATTGCTCCATACAATATTGTTTCGAAACGGAGGCTCGAAGAGGATGGAAACTGATACCGGAGGCTTAAGTTCACTTAATAAACAGATGGTCAGTAAAAAATCATCATCATCAGCCTGTATCCGTCCACTGTTTAACGTAGGCCTGCCGCATGAGTCTCCATTCTCTTCGTTCCTCCGCCTTCCGCATCCAGGTCACTCCCGCTATTCTTCTTATATCGTCAGTCCATTTTGTAGGGGGTCGGCCAATGCTTAGTTTGCCAGTTCTTGGGCGCCATTCCAGTACTTTTCCTCCCCATCGACCGTCGTCTCTTCGACAGATATGTCCTGCCCATTGCCACTTGAGTGTGCCTATTCGTTGGGCAGCATCCACTACTTGAGTTCTTCTGCGTATTTCCTCGTTTCGGATTCTATTTTTTAGCGACACTCCGAGCATGGATCTCTCCATAGCACGCTGGGTGACATTTATTTGTACTTATTACACAGTTAAAAATAATATTAATTTAATTTGATGGTAGATGAAATTCGTTCCTCGAGCACCACACCCATTAATAATGAGTTCCCGTTAAAATGGATGAATGCGTGAATGCCAGACTATATAGTCATTTTTTTATGTAAGCCCATACAGGAGAATACCGACAGATGGTGATAGTGATGCTGAAAAGCGTCATCTGTGGATTCTATGACGCTTACCATGTTAAATATGGTAAAGCGCTGCATGTGAAGTGTTGATCCGCCAACGTCATACACTACAGTCCGAGATTCACGCATCATCCTTATTATTACATTTACCACTAATTTTAATTAATAGGCTATGACAGGCCTTTTACGGGTGAGGGATCAAATTCACATCAACCATGGGTATTTTAGAACTATGAAGTCGATTAAAAATCTTTCTTTTTAATCTCCGTCGGGGTACGAGCCCACGTCCTTTGGCTTGCAAAGCAAACGCTTTGACCATTGAGCTATACCCACCGGCAAATTGAAAACTAAATTTTCTTGAGTATTGTCCGTTTGAAGCGTTCTTTTCTCATTTATTTCCTCTATGAAATATATAAAGTATTCATGGCTCTTGCGAGGTTTGGTATGTTTTATGACGCCTCCTTTTCGAGGCACTCACTCAGAAATGCACACTGCACTCCGCTTGCATAAAAATGCAGTGAAACACACGTACGGGAGTGGAAAGTACTCTTCTTCGCCGTCACTTTTCATTTATTCGCGAAACATTCGAGTTTTATGTCATTTTCGTAATAAAGGCGGAGCTGACATGAAATGAGAGAGGAGTATGGCAGATGACAAAGCTTTATAGCGACCATATGTTACAGTCATTTAAGAGGATATCTTCAATTAATTTTAATTTTTATAACTTTTTTACTATATTATTCTTTAACCCTTTCGTTACGGCTCGGTGGAATACAAATTATACTGTCAACGCGGCGTGAATTTTTCAAACCGTTTTTTTGCTTAAAACTAGTATTTGAAACATAAATGTACTTACTTTCATAGATCACATTGGTTCTTGTGTCATTTAGCTATCAGACGATGCATAAAAAACTATTATATTTAACAAACGTTCATTATGTAACGCCATACATTTGGTGGCATTGACACATGTGGTTTACAGAAAAATCGCTCCTGTGTCAAAACCTAACGATATTTATTTACATGCTATACAGATTCCTGTAAAAAATACATGCAGGTTGATAAAGGAAATGATCGCAGTTCCAAGTCCTTACCGTAGATGGCACAATGAGTAATTAAAGTAGTAAAACGATATATCACGGCTACTGATGTCAACGGTAGGAGAATCAAGGACGGCATATATCGTCAACCGATGCGAAATGGTTAAGGATTGTTTTCTCGAATTTTCGGCCGCTGGTAAATTAAGTGTATTTATATATTTTAGATTTTTTTTATTTATCGAGGTTAGAACTCGTGAATATTGGTATGACAAGCAAACGCTTTACGTCCATGTCATACCTGCAGACTATACTACATATAAGTGTTTGAGTGTTTGATGGAAGGTGACGCGGAAGGAAAGTACTTTGAAATCTCAGACAGAATTCGTTGCATATAAATGCACCGCGGATGCATCTTGTGAAGTGAGTCATATACACGTCATAAACTCACGCGAGAGCGTGGCTTAGTGGTGAAACACAGATTCGCTATGCGAGAGTCACAAGTTCGATGTCTCAAGTTGTTTTTTTATTACAGTCGATTCCGCATAATTGGGACACATCGGGACTTGGGCATTTTGTCCCAATTAAGCGGCTGTCCCAATTAAGCAAATTTCACATTTTTTTTTAAATTCATTTATTTGGTTTTGGCAACTGAGGCCATTAACCAGTAATACACACATATAATTAAACAATGCATATTTTTTTTCAACAATTTTATTTTAAAAACTCTTGGAAACTGTAAATAACATATAGGTAATATAAATTATCATATAAATTACAAATATGTAATATAAACTTTTAAGAAAAAATAACTAATTAAAATAATAAATGGGTAGGTACATACAGTTTAATTCAATGCAAAAATGTGTCAAGTGTAGTCTGTCTTTTGATGTTGTAACATTTCACTTCTACAAAATCAGCACAGATATTCAGTGCGGATGTAGGGCTCCCTTCATTTCTTTCCTGCATAAAATAACGCTGTAACACGGCCGTACATTTTTTTGCCTCCTGGTTAGTCACAGGCACAGGTGACTTATCATCATCATCATCGTCATCTTCGTCTAATATTTCATATTTTGATTTAATACCTTCTACAATTGAATCCTCACAGTCTTCATTATCATCGTAACATGGTAAATTGTTATCTAATTCTTGAAAATTCTTCATGGTTAATAATAGGAACTTAAATTTACTGTCCCAATCAAGCGAAATGTTGTCCCAATTAAACATATAAATTTACTATTGGTTTCTTGGTTCGGTTTCTGTTCTTTGAGATTTGTCCCACATAAGCGGCTGTGCCAATTAAGCGGTGTCCCAATTAAGCGGAATCGACTGTATTTTATAAATGTATGTAGTATATAGAATCCATGACGAAAATCAATATATGTAGATTATAAAACGTTACGTTTGCCATTTTTTAATATGGCGGTGCGCTATATGTGAAGTGTTGATCCGCCAACTTCATAGACTCCGGGTATAGCTCAATGGTCAAAGCGTTTGCTTTGCAAGCCAAAGGACGTGGGTTCGATCCCCGACGGAGATTGAAAAAAAAAAGCGATTTTCAATCAATTTCTGAGCTCTAAAATACCCAACCCACGGTCAGTGTGAATTTGATCCCTCGCCCGTAAAACGCCAGTAATACACCCATTCATAGTAAATTCCTGTAATAATAAGGATGATGCGTGAATTTCGGGCTGTAGTGTATGACGTTTATGAATCAACACTACACTTGCGGCGCTTAGCCATATGCGCCATGTTTAGCGTCATAGAATTCCACAGATGAGACTTCAGAATCACTATCACCATATGTCGGTATTATACTGTATGTGTTTACATAAAAAAAGTAGGATACTTGTGAACTAAATAAAACAATTTGAAAAGATAAGAATATTTTTTAAAGATATAACTAAAAATATATTACCATCCTCCTCTCTTTAAAGGGTTGTTATTCAATCGCGTGGTGGCAGGATGAGGAGCAGATTAATAACACACAGAATTTTTCTGAAGCACATTGACATATATTTACGATAAACTTTACAAACTTCCGGCCCAGGCGGAAAGACATGCCGGGCCGGCCATAATGCGACCTTCTCGGCACAAAATCGACACAAAACTCCGCGCGCTCGTCGGCGCTGAAACTGTCGCCCAGCGCCCAAGTGGCGATATACGTAACTGGTCTTAAATACAGATATGACGACACATACGTGTACGACGAGCGAACAGAAATAAGAGACGAAAGATTGTACATCGAGGTTTTCGAAACCAGTCAGCAAGGGCTATATCATGCTGATGTCAACAGGTATCGTGTATTCCTTACGAATTAAATAATTTACACCAATGAAGAGTTGTTTTTTTTACATTACAATTTGATATAGTATTTTTTAAATATAGTTGACATTACATTCATTGTACAATTCTCTGACGTTCCGAATTCGAATATAAATATTTCTTTTTCGATTTGTTTACGGTTATTGTGACAACTACGGCCATAACTTTAAAAAAGGCTTTTGGCATTTGTAATATATAAAGGACGTTTTCGGCCTCGCACAAAGGCTATCTTCCTTCTCAATCACTTTCCGTATTATCGCGTGAAAGCGAATGCCGGCAAAAAAAGAAACTATACGCATTGAGAATTTGAAAGAGGTTTTTTTTTATGTAAACACGTAAATAAGATAATAATGCGGGTATATCTCAATGGTCAAAGCGTTTGCTTTGACCATTGAGCCAAAGGTTGTGGGTTCGATCCCCGACAGAGATTAAAAATTTTTTTTTAAATCGATTTCTGAGCTATAAAATATTGTGAATTTGATCCCTCACCTGTAAAATGACAGTCATACCCTATTAACTAAAATTGGTGCTAGACGAAAGTAGTCCCGTGAAGACCACCCTTTCATAGTAAATTCATGTAATAATAAGGATGATGCGTGAATTTCGGGCTGTAGTCTTAGATGTTGACGGATCAACACTCCACATACAGCGCTTAGCCATTTATACGCCATGGTTAAGCGTCATATAATTTCACAGATGAGACTTGAGAATAACTATCACCGTCTGTCGGTATTCTACTGTATGTGTTTACATTGATTTTTATTTTTTATTTATTTTTATTTTTATTTTTATTCCGCCCTAACACCACGTGTAACGTCCCCATTCTTCTTTACGGCAGTTAATTTTGGCATCCATACCACTCCCGCTATTATTCTGATGTCAGCATTCCATCTTGCAAGGGATAGGCTAACGCTACGTTTGTCAATTGGCCAAATCCGACGAGCTTTAGGACAGAAAGCCGGGAACTTAAAGAGACGGCGGCTGTAGTATCAAGGCATATTTTGGTAGATTCGTTAATCGGAATTTTCAAAGAGATGGAAAGATTATCTTGATGCTCTCAAGCTATGTACCATTTAGTCCCAACAGGCTCTTAAAGCGACTGAAAAGACGTTGTGAGTGAACTTTGTCATCGCAATGTTGCCTAACATACGTGATATATCGAGAACCGCACTTACAACATGCTATTCATCATCAGCCTGCATCCGTCCACTGTTGAAAGTAAGCCTACCGCATGAATCTCCATCCTCTTCTCTGCCTTCCGCATCCACGCCACTCGCGCTATTCTACTGATGCTGTCTGTCCACAGTGTAGGGGGTCGGCCAACGTTCCGTTTCTCAGTTTTTGAACACCGGATCAACACTATTTTTAGTGTGCCTATTCGTTGGGTAGCATCCACTACTTGAGTTCTTCAGCGGATATCCTCGATTCGGATTCAATCTTTCAACGACACTCCTCTCATGGATCTCTCCACAGCACGTTGGGTGACTTTTATTTCATGTGTAAGACCTGCTGTTAGATTCCACGTCTTTGCGCCATAAGTTGATACAGGGAGGATGCATTGGATTAAAATGCTAGCGATTAACACTGTCTTGATTCGTCGGAATGTTTCTTTACTTATACGTGATGAGATCCGCACATCTCACGCATATTGTTTTCGTGTTGCAATCGCACATGTGCAATGCCAGTGTTCGATGCTGCACGAATTCCGTTATTACCTGGAATTCCACGTGTATATGACACGTGTATCTTGTTACACGCATTACTGTAGAATAAAGTACAGTGAAACCTCTCATAACGAGCATAATTCGTTCCAGAATCTTGCTCGTTATGTGAAACACATTCATTTTCCCATATAAATCAATCTAAAACACTACAATGCGAAACATTTTTTTAACGTTTATCTTCTTCGTAGTATCAATCCGGTGGATTGGTTTGCAGCAACAGAATCTTGCATCTCGATCTCCAAGCAATCATTTTTTGCTGATACATGAAATGTCTTTTAAACCTTTAATGTGGTATTTTCCCCTTTATTTCCACATCCTAATGCCGTTGACCATAAAGGTTCATCCGCCTTAGGAGAGCATTTACTCCCTCCAGGACAATAGAGTGCCCTAACCAGGACCTGATGAGGTCAGCTGGGTGTTAGCTTATTCCGGCCAACATTCGGTCCCTGTCTATATTGGCCGACGTTATATATATATATAATAATATTACATGCGTATAAATTGTTAAAGATCGTAACAACCTGGATTAAAATTATTATTGATTAATTTATGACAAGCAATTAATTATTTTTTACTAGAAAGCTGTACGGAGACATTTGTTTTAGTCGACTCTTTAAAATTTGGTGAAACGTGACACCTCTAAACTCTCAAAAAATATATACAAATAATGTCTGAACATAAGTTAATAAAAATCTCATGCAACACTAACGTCCTAACAGTACGAGTGCTAAACACAGACGGACGCAATGACGCAGAAGTTCCGGCTCACAAGTGCGTCATTATGTGACTTCCCCTTTCTGCGTTACTCGTTATGCGAAATGTCGCTTGTTAAGCCAGCAATTTTATCACATTTTTTTTGCTCGTTATGCGAATTACTCGTCATGATAGGTGCTCGTTATGCGAGGTTCCACTGTTCATCTCGTTAAACGCATGCGATCTTACGTATAAGTTTTTCTTGTCGTATTATATTTCAATTTGTGGTTTGAAAATGTTTTGCCAATCTCTTTTAATACTCGTAACTTTGTATACTTATACTCTTAACCCTTATATAGCGTTGAGCTTTACAACAAGCATTACAATAAAATGCATCAATTCATTCAGAACAATATATAGGCAGACGCGGGATTCGAAGAAATACGCAGAAGAACTCAAGTAGTGGAGGCTACCCAACGAATAGGCGCAATCAATTGGCAAAAGGCAGGACATATCTGTCGAAGAGACGACGGTCGATAGTGAAGAAGTATTGGAGTGGCGCCCAAGAACTGGCGAACGAAGCATTGGCCGACCCCTTTCCAGATGGAGAGTCGACATAAGAAGAATAGCGGGAGTGACCTGGATGCGGACGGCGGAGGATCGAAGAGGATGGAGACTCATGCGGGAGGCTTACGTTCAACAGTGGACGGATACAGGCTGATGATGATGATGATGGTTATGAGATATTTAAATAATTTGGGATTAATGTATGTATATTTTTTAAACAGAAGAATACCGACAGATGGTGATAGTAATTCAGAAATCTCATCAGTGGATTCTATGACGCCAAACATGTTACATATAGTTAAGCTCTACATACATGGAGTGTTGATCCGCCAACGTAATTGACCGACATTTATTTATCATCTGGCAAACGAAGCATTGGCCGACCACTGACGACATAAGAAGAATAAGAGAAGAAGAAAAAAGACTGCTTAACCAAATCTCCTCCGATGTTGATATATTTCACGTAAGTGAGGCCCAATTCAGACAAGAACTCCAAGAGTTTCTTTGGAGGGATATAAGGTTGGCTTCGTCTATCTGGAAGCATAGGGGTTTCTGAAAGGCAAAATAAACAAAATTGAAATTGAAATAGCGGAAGTGACCTGGATGCGGAAAGCTGAGGATTGAAGAGGATGGAGACTCATGCGGGAGACTTACGTTCAACAGAGGACGGATGCAGGCTACAGACATATTAAGAACCAAGTGTCGCAGGTACCAAGAGCGTCGGTCTAATATCATCACTTACTATATGACAAAGCAACTGACGAAACCATATATAAATTTTTGGTGCACAACACGTGTTCCAGATATGAAACGAATATGGAAGGAAAAAAATTAAGAAAATATTCTGAAAATCGTTAACGTTTCTGGCGCCTTGAAGGCGTCTCGAATCCGTTATTAGCCTAGCTAACGATCCGTTACCGGACAGTTCAATTAAAGAAACCCGAGCCTAACGACTCCCGTTATTTATTTTGTTTTCGTCGAAAATATCTTGTTACATCTCAATACAACAACATTGAAAGTCTATATAGGGACGCCGTTCAAGAAATGCTAGCAAAAATGCAAACCATAACTGTCGGCGGGTGTAAATTAGTGGTAAAGAAAGCATTGGCTTACCGTTCCAATGGTCGATGGTTCGATACGCGACGGAGATTAATATTTAAAAAGATCAATGCCTAAGCTTTTTTTATGTGAGCACATAAAGAAGAATACCAACATATGGTGATATAAATTCTGAAGATAAGAAGAATAAGTAAATCTGTTGAATTCTATGACGCTTACCACGCTGCATATGGCTAAACGCTGCATGTGGAGTGTTGATCCGCCAATATTGTGGACTACAGCTCGAGATTCACGCATAATACTTTATTATAACAGGAATTTACTATGAATGGGTGGTCTTCACGGGACGAATTTCGTCTAGCACCAATTTTTATTAATAGCCTATGACTGACATTTTACAGGTGAGGAATCAAATTCACGGAGATAAAAAAAATGTTTTCTGAGGTTTGAAATACCCCGGTTGAAGAGAATTTGATCACTCACCCGTAAAATGCCAGTCATAGCCTATTATTAATTAAAATTGGTGGTAGACCAAAGTCGACCCGTGAAGACCACCCATTCATAGTAAATTCCTGTAATAATAATGATGATGCGTGAATCTCGGGCTGTAGTCTATGACGTTGGCGGATCAACACTCCACATGCAGCATTTATCCATATGTAAAATGGTAAAGTGTCATGGAATCCACAGATGACACTTTATCAGCATCACTATCACTATCTGTCAGGATTCTTCTGTGTATGTGTTTACATAAAAAACAACTATTTTCTACAACTTAATAGTATCATGATTTTCATGTCTATGACGTTCGCGGATCAACAATCAACATGCAGCGTTTAGCCATATGCACTATGTTGAGCGTCATAGAATTCCAGAGATGAGACTTCAGAATCACTATCACCATCTGTCGGTATACTCCTGTATGTGCTTACACAAAAAAAATCTAAATCTCAGGGGCAGGCTAACCAACCAGCGAAATGTCAAGTCAAACCATCGCACCCCCCAGTATAATAATAAATGCTCAAAAAATTTTGGTAAGCGTCATAGAATTCCACAGATGAGACTTCAGAATCACTATCACTATCTGTCGGTATTCTCCTGTATGAGTTAACATAAAACAAAAAATGTAAATCTAAGGGGCAGCCCAACCAACCAGCGAAACGTCAAGTCGAACCATCTACTCCCCAGTATAATAATAAACGCTTAAAAATACGCTTGCTCAAAAAATTTCGGTAAGCGTCATAGAATTCCACAGATGAGACTTCAGAATCACTATCACAGTCTGTCGGTATTTAAATATATTGCTCTTTCTGGTTCTACGACTCTAGCTTCTGGTTTTGAAATCTAAGGGGCAGCCCAACAGACCACCGAAACTTCAAGTTAAACCATCGTAACCCCTAGTATAATAAAAAATGTTAAATAATTCGCTTCCTCAAAAATTGTCCCCCTCAAGTGTCAAAACGGCACGATCCAAAATAAACTATTACCTTTGGAAAGTTGCAAAAATATAAAAATCGAAAAAATAAAATGAAACTTTTTCCGACGTGCGATAATTCATTTTGATAAAGTTTTTCAAAAAAAAAAAGAATGAAAAGTGCCATTCTCCTTTGAATAATCGTCATACAATCCGCCAACGCCCCAAGCCTATTTCCCGCTAGAATGGAGGAGAAGAAGAACAAATGTGAAGCAGTTCAGAAGGTAATTTAAAGTTTTTCCGACACATCATTTAATTGTATTTAATTATCAACGAAGTCAGTTCATCGCCATCTATATATATATATCCGCCAACTAACGTTTTTTTTTTCAACTAGTACTTATTTCGTGAATGGTAACACTTAGCTCATGTTTGATTTGACAGATAATTAGTTTTATTTTTCCGCTAAACGAATATGGTTGTGTATACGCTTGAACAACGCTGACAAATATTGCGACATTACTTTGAAAATCAGGCTATTTTTCTTCGAAAATGAGCAGACAATACAGTCAATGGCGATCGTTATCGGGCCATTTTCGTTCACAAAAATTGACGAGGACGATATTGGCAACATTTGGTTTCAACAGGACAGCGCTACGTGCCACACAGCCGAAGCTACACTCGACGTTTTGCGCCCCATTTTCAAAAAAAAAAGTTATTTGGCGGACCCGTTATATAATCGTGTCGGAAACAACAGGGTCGTATCCTGTCTGCTCAGAAGTGGGCGACGTCGATGGCGGTACTCCCGGCCATCATCAGGTCTTCCTGGGTGTGACAGGGTCTGCATCACGCCGCAGTCACATTCAATCGGTCCGCTGTAAGACTGCCAGGCTTTCATTTGTGTCTATCTCTTGCATACTCCGGTCTGAAATCTGTTAAGGGACCTCCATATATTCCACCCCTGGTCGTGTTCAGGGGCTAGGTCCTCTTTCGGGGCAATCCAAGTAGTCAATAATGTCGGCGAATGAACAATCCACATGCTTCGATATAATAAAAATTGGCTTTTTGAACGTGGTGCATCTTCAACGTCTAAGTTTCCAAATCAAAATTTCGCTAACCAAATTTGGCACTGGCGTTCTAGTTCTACATCTTCTCTGTTATCTCGCTCTTATATATATACTTTTTGCTTTAACATCATTTTTATGTTTAAATAGTATACCAAAAATGCAGCTTTTCACTTTACATATTTGAAAGTCTGCCAACTAAAACACTACTGCGTAGAATTGAGCTTTTTTTCCCTAGAAAACTTAATATCTTTTCCGAACAACCTATTACAGGAAAGTTTTCCACTTAGTTCTTGACAAAAGATCCCCAAAACTTTTTCCAGCACAATGCCAAGGAGAAAGAATGAAAAATGCCATCGAATCAAAGTTTTTAATTTTTTCTATTCTTCAATAGTAGAGCGGAGTTTAAAACGGCCCCTTTTGAATTTTTCATGAACCCAGAGTATCGAAAGTATTTCATTTTTATTATACCAAATACTCCCACAAATGCCGAGCATTAGTGGATTCTTAAATTTTATTTTTGGCATATTTTTTTTCATATATATTTCGTATACGAGGGTTATCCATAAAAGAAGGGTCCTAGTGATTTTTCACAGTGTAATACATGTTTAATTCCACGAATGCGTATACATTTTTTGAAAGTTCAGACTTTTACTTATTTTTCAACATAGTCGCCACTGAGGTCAATGCATTTTTGCATGCGGTATACGATCTTTTAAATGCCCGAGTCAAAAAAATCTGCCGCGATACCTGAGCACCGCTTCTTCCAGCTCTTCTCTATCGCCGAAATGAGTTCCACCCAGGTGTTCATGTCAGGGAAGAGATGGTAGTCACTTGGAGCTAAGTCCGGGCTTTAGGGTGGGTGTTTGACAATACTCCATACAAATTGTGCGATGATCTCGTTCGGTCAACGTTTTTGGCACCCACCTCGCCCAAACCTTAGCATACCCTAGATACTCCATCAAAATCTTGTCAATAGAGGTTTTGCTGACATCAGGGATCATTTCGAAGAGCTTACGAACTGTCACTCTTCGTTCTGAGAGCACAGCTGCCTCTACTTTTGCGATTGTTTCGTCAGAAGCAGATGGCCGTCCGGAACGCTCCTCATCAAGGACGTCAGTACGCCCGTTATCGAACTCTCTGCACCATTTGCGCACGTGTTGTACGCTCATACACTTGTATCCATAGATTTCGCATAGCTGGGAATGGATTTCCGGCGCAATGTTTTTTTGCAGACAGGAAACGGATCACAGACCGTCGATGAGAGGGGGATATCTATCATGTACGGCTGCCAAGCCAAGACTGAGCTCCGCAGGCAGCTCGCTAGGGAAGGGATTTGGAGTGGGGGAACCAAGGTACAACACAGAATCGCAAGATCCACTATAACAGCGCTTTTCAGGATTGTAGCGCCATTGGAAGATTGTTTATGTAAACACATACTCTTTCATACGTCACACTATTAACAACGCCTTCTCAAAATTAAGGTTACTTACCTGCCCTATATTTGCTCTGTTAATTGATGAATATGGCCGTCACAAACTGCCGCCACAAATATATATATCTAGACGTCATAATTCGTCATTTACACTAAGTTAGAAAGCGATAATATACATTTCTGCTCATTGCTTCAAAGTCAAACGGAGTATAACGAATTAACGGCTCCGCTAACGACCGCTAAAGTGAGCCGTTAGCGTCTAACGGCCGCTAATGCCCTCCTTAATTATCGCATTGACATGTAAGACTGTAAATCTTAGGGCGCGCGGTTCGATACCTGCTTAATGCATTTTACTTTAAGCGCAAATCACTTAGAACGGAATTAGTCTCAAAGAAGCGACAATTATCGATTTTAATTGATGCATATCTTTACTTTAGCGGGTATTTTGTAAGAATCCATTATTAAAGTGTGTAATGTTTCTTTTTATGTAAGCACATAAGGAGAATACCGACAGATGGTGATAGTGATACTGAAGTCTAATCTGTGGAATTCTATGACGCTTACCACGGTGCACATGGCTAAGCATGTGAAGTCCGCCAATGTCATAGAATATAACCCGAGATTCACGCGTCATCCTTATTGTTACGGGAATTTACTATGAATGGGTGGTCTTCACGGGACGACTTTCGTCTAGCACTAATTTTGATTAATATGCTATGACTGGAATTTTACGGGTGAGGGATCAAATTCACACCAATCGTGGATATTTAAGAGCTAAAAAATCAATTGAAAATCCTTTTTTTTTTAATCTCCGCCGGGGATCGAACTCACAACCCTTGGCTTGCAAAGTAAACGCTTTGACTATTGAGCTATCCACCGTCATTAAAAAGACGACAACTAATGGGTTAGTCAATTGGCCGCGTGGAGGAAGTATGTAAGAGCAGATTAACAACACAATGAACTTTTTTTTGAAGCACGATGCGTATTTATTTTGAATAAGGACTTGATTTCCTATTCCGACCGGTACATGAGTTAATACAGGGAGGATGCATTGGATCATGCTAGCGATTAGCGCTGTCTAATTCGTCGCAAGCTTAGCGTATTACTTCCACGTGATAATATCATCAAACCGACCAATAAAAATCCCATCGCTCATCCACAACCACTCAACGTCGAAAATTGGCGCCATTTCTTGCGTCAAAAAAAAAATAATCATCTCACATCAGAGAAATTCTCGCGCCATTTTTTACATACAAAGTGTCAATCTTTCGCGCCAGATTCGCTCGAGTCACTTCCGGTTTTTTCCCGCGCAATCTGCCCGCAATATCCGGCCGGGACTAACGACCACTCTGCCCGGGGATTACGCTCATTAGCCACGAGCATCCATCATCTTTTTTCAAGGATGTTACGCCGCATTTACGTAAAAATATTTAATACGTACATTGTGAAAGATTAGCATTTTTTTTGAACGTCGTTAAGTAAACCCCATCTTATTTTACGTGCTACATTGGTCCCGCTAGCATCATCGGCGCTATCTGTCATATGACTGGTCTTCTTCGGGCAACATCGATAGCTCGTGTGTTGCCCAGCAATAGGTCCTGAATTGTGCAGCTTGTTGGGCACATGGAGCAGGATCTTAGGTGTGAGGCGGTCTGCAAGTCTCCGCAGTCGCACAATAGTGTCTCCCTGCCAAAGCATTTCCCACCGCTCGAGGTTGTCCTTTGTTCTTCCAACTCCGGTCCGTCCGCCAGTCAAGGTTCTTGCCAGTTGGAAGGCCTTCCTTAGGAGTAATGAAATCCTCTAATTTGATTTGTTGCCAGAGCTGGAGTCTCTCATTTTCAGGGCCGGATATGAGAGGTTGTGTGGATCTCAGAAAGCTGCTTCGCGATTTCAATCTTGGTGTTGGGAGTATCTGATTATACAAGCAGTGGGACGGTTGTCTATATATGTCCGGTACATATGGCATTTACGAATCACCGCGACAGAGCTCTGTCAGCCGCCATAGTCTTCGCCTCATCCCATGTCAGCTCCGCCTGCCGCTACTCCATCGAGTACATTCTATGTATAATTTGCCGACGGCCTTCTAGGATGGCGAGAGTCGAGGGGTTTAAAGAAAAGGCAGTTTTTGTTTATGCTCTCCTGCGGCATTCTTAAAACGTATCTCAACCAGGTCCACCTTCGCCTCTTGATAGACTTGATAAAAGTTGCCTTGTCCGTTCTCTAGCCTCGTCATTTCTTCTAAAGTCAAACCATCATACACCCAGTGTTCTACGCAGGCATCTGCTCTCAAACTCCATTATTCGGCTGCATTGGCTCTTGTTGAGATTTCCAGATTCACAGCCGTAAAGGAGAATGAGGATGAATGTTGTGCGATTCGATGAATCGGTTTTGAAAATCAAATTATCGCATATTAACCGCTTCGCATCGGTTGTCGGCATATGCCGTCAAAAGATTCCCGACCGTTGACATCGGTTGACGTGATATATCGTTTTGCTACTTTCCTAGAATAGTTTTTATGCATCATCTAATAGCTAAAAGTACTTAGATTGCCAGTTATAATCTGATATCAGCTTGATATAGCTCTTCAAGACTGATGCCAAAAAGCCTAGAAAAACGAATTTTGACTCTTATTTTTGTTCGCTCGCTTGACATGCACATCTAATAATGTTAGTTTTAATTATATATAAAATTACACGGCGTTTACATACGTCATTTTATTTGTTATAACACTTGCTCCATTTCATGTTGGTTCAACTGTCATCTTTAATTGCGGCGCTAGACTGTCTCCCACTATAGGAGTGACCAGTCTTCAATTGAGATCTGTCCGGGGCCTGAAGCAATAAGCTCCGCCCCGGACAGATGACCGAAACTTTGCCAATCATTATCTTAAATACGTTTCAATATGCTTCATAAAAAGTTATGTGTGTTGTGAAGTCGTTTCTGATACGACGATTATTCCTGAAATAAGTTTCTTAGTTATTTTTCACAGTGTAATACATGTTTAATTCCAAAAATGTACGCATTTATGCGGCGCTAGACTGTCTCCCACTATAGGAGTGACCAGTCGTCAATTGAGATCTGTCCGGGGCCTGAAGCAATAAGCTCCGCCCCGGACAGATGACCGAAACTTTGCCAATCATTATCTTAAATACGTTTCAATATGCTTCTTAAAAAGTTATGTGTGTTGTGAAGTCGTTTCTGATACGACGATCATTCCTATAATAAGTTTCTTAGTGATTTTTCACAGTGTAATACATGTTTAATTCCATGAATGCGTACATTTTTTGAAAGTTCAGACTTTTACTTATTTTTCAACATAGTCGCCACTGAGGTCAATGCATTTTTGCATGCGGTATACGATCTTTTGATTTCCCGAGTCAAAAAAAAATACCGCCAAGTCACGCAGATACCTGAGAACCGCTTCTTCCAGCTCTTCTCTATCGCCGAAGAGATGGTAGTCACTTGGGGCTAAGTCCAGGCTGTAGGGTGGGTGTTTGACAATACCTCATACGAATTGTCCCGTTTGTGGTCTTCGTAGTAACGGGAATTTTAGAACACTGTATATAGTGTTGTGATGTATGAGTATATAGTTTCCGTGAAATGTTCCTTGCTTCGTAGTTTAGCGGTTTGACATTTACCCACATAGAAAGCTAAGCAATCTTGTGGCATTTTGCTTAATGACGTTATATAAGGAAAATTCAACAGGGTGATTAAGAAATATGTGTTTTTTTTATTTATTTAATATACAATTATAGAACCCAAGAAAAATGACTGGGCACGGCGCTATAATTGACAGATTATACATATTTAATTTAGTTTCAAACACTAGTTCCCCGTAGCGCTCCCTTCCAGACCTCAGAGCACATTCTCTGGGACTGTCAGTTTTTCTTTTAAGAAAGAGGAGTCCTTTTCGATGCAGTTCGAGGGAATCGCCTCGGCCCTATTGGGCATGCAAACTTAGTGGCCGCTAAAAAAAATCCACACATTTACAATTTTCGCTCCTGTTTTCGGTGAGAGAATCTATCTTCTATCTCCATCTCTTTACAACCCGTGAATGTGATTCTAATCTCATTCACGGGTTCTTTCTTTTAGCACTTGCAGTGGCCACAATTGTTCAGACGGGACTCCCACTGCACTTATAAGTTGCTAACTGATCATAATTAAAATGAGCGCGTCATCAAGGAGACTTGACTGTCCTCCGCCGTGATGCGGGTGTGAAGCGGGTAATGTCCAGTACTCCAAATTAGCAGAAAAGTCGAGGTTCGGATAAAAAAAAATGTCTTGGAAGAACGTATGCATATTTTTAAACATACAAAATTGAGAGTCTACTTTTTTTGATGACTATATGCTGCAGCTGAGCGGCATAGTCCAGTGTTAAAAGCGTTTGTCATTCAGATGCCGTCGGTTCAAAACCCACTCATCTTGATTTTTAGATCAATCCACATGCAGCGCTTCACCATATATGACCATGCTAAGCGAAATATAATCCATAGATAAGAATTTGCGTAACTTATACTATCTGTTGTTACACTGCTGTATGTGATTCGGGAGAAAAAAAATAGTTATCATGTTATAAAGGGTCCGCCAAATAACTTTTTTTTTTTAAAACAGGGTGCAAAACATCGAGTGTAGCTTCAGCTGTGTGGCACGTAGCGCCATCCTGTTGAAACCAAATGTTGCCAATATCCTCCTCTTTAATTTTTGTGAACAAAAATTCGTTCAACATGGCTGCACCGCATGGAAGCGCCATTGATGGCGCTTCACGCACACTTTCTGCCACAGCAGCAATATTCTCGGGCGTACGCACTGTTTTTAGCTTTTCACGCGTTGGTTTATTGATGGAGATGCCAGTTTCTTTCACTTTTTTCACAAGATAACGAACATACGGAGCTGACGGTGATTCTCTTCTTCCAAAATAAGTACGCAATTTTCGCACACATTCTGCAACATTACCATGATTTTCAAAGTAATGTCGCAATATTTCCCAGCGTTGTTCAAGCGTATACACAACCATATTCGTTCAGCGGGAGGATAAAACTAATTATCTGTCAAATCAGACATGAGCTAAGTGTTACCATTCACGAAATAAGCACTAGTTGAAAAAAAAAACGTTAGATGGCGGAGCCTATATATAGTTGTATAGCGTACAATAGATTATAGATCACCCTGTACGTCTCTGTTGTTTCCGCCAGCTCGGTTTGAGCCTCTAGTTAATGAGGCGGCACACGAGGCGGTAGTCTCCTGCGTGCAGGTCCCAAGGGAGCAGGAGACAAAGAGCGCACATTCAATTAACGGGGCAGGCATTAACCAGAAGGTCAATTACAGATTAATTCTATCGCTCGTATAAAAACACAACCTTACACTGAACCCTCATATATAGCAAGAAAAACGCGCTATAGAAAGAAAGTATTCCTATACAAATAGTGTAAGCAAGTTTTTTTCCTTATCAACTATTATCTCTTCGACAGATATGTCCTGGCTATTGCCACTTGAGTGTGCCTATTCGTTGGATAGCCTCCACTATTTGAGTTCTTCTGCGTATTTCCTCGTTTCGGATTATATCTTTTAACGACACTCCTCTCATGGATCTCTCCATAGCAGGCTGGGTGACCTTTATTTTATGGGTAAGACTTGCTGTTAGATTCCACGTCTCTGCCCCGTAAGTAAATACAGGGAGGATGAATAAGATTATGCTAGCGATTCATCATCAGCCTGTATCCGTCCACTGTTGAACGTAAGCCTACCGAATGAATCTCTATCCTTTTCGATCCTTTGCCTAGCTTCCGCTACTTGAGTTCTTCTGCGGATACCCTCGATTCAGATTCTATCTTTTAACGACACTTCTCTCATGGATGTCTCCATAGCAAGCTGGGTGACCTTTATTTTATGGGTAAGACTTGCTCTCAGTGCTAGGTGGAGTCCTCCCACTGGATCTCCAAATCCAGCAGGTAGCTGCCTTCGGACTTCTCCGACGAGGCTTGCCGGCCACGGTCGACACGGTCATCATCCAACCACCGGAGAAGGGAGCTTGCAAGGCCACCATGGACACGGTAAGGGCACTCATCGCAGGGCAGTGGGAGCGTCAGAGGGAAAAATCAAAATGCTTTCTACGAGGATACTTCCCATCGATTCGTGAACGAATGGCCGCAAAATGGCTCGTCCCGAACCACTACACGAGCCAGCTGCTAACCAGACACGGATTCTTCCGGAGCTACCTCGAAAGGTTTGGACAGTTGGAACCCACATCCCAAGCAGAGTGCCCGGCCCAGATGTGACGGCAGCTCTCCGCAGGACGCACCTCACGTTCTGTGGAACTGTCCGCTGCACCACTCTGTGAGGATTGCGCTCTTTGAAGTGCTCCGGCCGGCATCAGCTCCAGAGGATACCAGGACGAGTTGCTAACAAACGGAATTACGCTGCTTTTGAGCGCAAGTAATAATTCCTAACTGATGTCAGCTTTTGTAGAATCCATTTCCGAACCTTACCATTTCCTTATTCATTCCCACGTATTTCGTGGTTAGCAATGTGTTACCAAAGAAGGCAATTCGAGACTCGCTGTACTATACTAATTTCGCAGCCTTAGACTGAGGTCTATTTGACATCTAACTGATGCACCTAAAATCACGTGAAGGCCTTCAGCCACTCTCTAACAAGTAGCTTTTTGCGTACGGCCAGTAACGGGTCCCCATCTGGGTCTCCAAAAACAGGACAGAGAGGGTTTTCACCAAGCGGGTAAAACTTGCTGTTAGATTCCACGTCTCTGCACCATAAGTTAATACAGGGATGTTGAAATATGTTAAAACACGTTAGGATGGCAGAAACTTAATCAAATAACGTTAATCATATATGCGACTGACTTTCCTGAATTACGTAAGCAAAGAGCAAGCGAATTCACGTCCAGTACTAGTGCCACAATACCGAACGCTGGAGAGTTAAAATTGCAACAATAATAAATAAGTATTAAGATCCTCATATCTCTTAAATTACGTCACGTGAAGGTAGGATTAGGAGCCGATTGATATTACGCAGAGATTCCTTTTGAAGCACATTGATTATATTTACGTTAAAACTTTACAAGCTTCTGGCCATGCGGAATGACATGTCGCTGGTCGTAATGCGACCTTCTCGGTCGTCAAAACATAGCTGTGTCTACCGTTAACCCGTGAGCGGGCAAGCGAACGTAAAATAAGAGACGAAAGATTGTACATCGAGGTTTTCGGTACCAGTCGGCAAGGGATACATCGTGCTGATGTCAGTATATATAATTTGATACATACAAAGAGGAAAACAATGTAAGAAAAAGAATCAAGGTGTGCTGCCTGGCCATTTAGAAGCGCCATTGCAGTTGTACTGAATTGAGTGTTCGAGGCTCCACAAGTAACAACTGGGATGGAAAACAATGATTGACTACGAGCATGGGTTTACCTATCCGAAACGTAGAAGTTACAGCAATACAAAATATCAGGGTTGTGAAACGCACCACGAAGCAGAAGGAATGAATGTTTGAGAGCAGCAATTTTCCTACGAGATACGAACGAATGGAAAGAAAGAATTCCTAGAAGAAAAATATTGGGATGCTTAAGTAAACATGTATATAATAATTATCTTGAAATGAGGGTAGGCCTCATCAATAACGTAGGATTGTTTTACGTTTTTGAGCCGTCACGTAGACGAAGTTACGGCGCCACTCTTGCCCGTCACGGACGACCGTTACGTGCGAGGGGACGCGTCGCCGGCCCGGCACGTGCGCTCAGAGGCCCGACTGAGTGGATTGCCCGCGGCGACCCTTCAAGCCTCGGCGACACTTTCAAGAAGAGCCTCTCCACGTAGACGTACACGTAGAGAGTATACGTAGATGCGTAGACTGTGCGTAGAGCTTAAAATCACGAGAGAAGATTACTTCACGTATTTTTAAAATATATTTTTTTGATATGCGTCTCGTTCGTGTTTTGGAACATACAAGTAATTGTTACAAACCAAGAATTCACTTCATTCATTCTGAAGTACAATACGAATTGATCCTAAAATAAAAAAATACAATGTATACAAATATAGGTACTTATGATTCAGTACTAAGAACAAAGCAATATAGACAAGAAACAGAAGGTCCCAATGCTCATCAAACAGACGACGCCAACAAATTAATCCTCCAAAGAAACTCTTGGAGTTCACGTCTGAATTGGGCCTCCCTTACATGAAATATATTTTAAAAAGTTTAAACAATATCTACGAGTTGTCTTTAAAGTGCCTGTATCTTCTTCATTCTTCATCGTGGATGTGAATCTTGGCATCTCATCAAAAGGCAATGTAGCCGCATAATAGATTTCGTACGAAGATGCATGCATATAATACTGGGGGTAGAACGGTTTGACTGTAAAAGTAATGTCAATGTAAGCAAACGAAAAACTCAGTCTTTCATCTTGCAGTCGTTAAAGAGACAAAGATTAACCAATTCAGGACATAAACTATGTTAGCCCCAGGAGAGTATAAACTGCAGGTGCTTCTTATTTAAGCCCGGAGCTATGTATCTGTTGTGAACTATACGTAGATTGTACTCCGTCATGGTCCACGCCTCATCCCATGTCAGCTCTGGGCCGCGAGTGCATTCTATGTATAGCTCCCGACTGAGGTAAGAGCCCGAGAATTTTAATAAAGGAGGGTGTAGTTTATGCTCTTTTACGACATTCTTAAAATATGTAGATCCCCCTTGGTCGCTTGATTGTAGTACTCTCTCACGTCATCATTCCTATGAAAGTAAAACCATCGTATCTCCAATATTCTACGTATCTGCTTTCAAATGGTGTTATACGGCTTTTTTATGTAATCGCATGCAGGAGAGCACATCCAGGGAGGCTGGACGCTGCATGCGAGAAACGTGTGTTGTGTTCGTCTTTGTGTGTGGGTTAGATAGATTGTAAGTGTATATTTATCTGGTTCTTGAACAGCTCCAGATTGTAGGAAGGAAGAAACACAGACGCTGAAAGAGCATTCCAAAGCTTACCGATGGCATTAAGGAAGGAACTTTGGGAACTGACAGTTCTTGGTCGACACAAATTTAAATAAAAAGTAACATTGATCTTTTCAACTTCTCTTCTTCTTTATCCTAGCCATTTCGCATCATCTGGGGTCAGCTCTCCTTGTGCACATTGGCCATGTCTGTCTGTCCTGCGTTGCATTCTCGGTCAAACCCAGGGTTTTCAGATCTTTGTTTACAGTTGCAGTCCAGCTTGCCTGTGGTCTTCCAGGTTCTTCTAAGCGTGGGTATGTTGAGGGCTCTCTTCACCATGTGGTCCTCATATTTCCGAGTCACATGCCTATATCTAAGGCGGTTTTTTATGGGAGCCACCCGAAATGAATCCCGAATATGCTCACTCTGTCCACTCTAGTCACACCGCCTGCCCACCTCAGCATCTTCATCTCTGCCGCATGAATCCTATCCAAGTCACGTTTCAGCGGGGTCCAACACTCCGATCCGTAGAGCATAGCTGGCCTTACAGCAGTTTTGTAGATTTTACCTTTGATCCTAACTGGAATCTTGCTGTCACACAAAACCCCAAAGAAAGACCTCCATTTCAGCCATCCTGTGTTTATTCTATGCTCCACGTCGGATTCAGTTTTGGCGTCCAAAGATATCACAGTGCCGAGATATTTAAAAGTATCAACCTCTTTTACGGGTGTATTCTGTAGGAGGAGTGGTGTGTTAATATTGATTAATTCAAAAATTCTATTATACATTTAAAAATACATTGAGAAGCTTCTTCAGTGTCCAGCTGACGACAGTAGTTACAGTTCCTTAAGGCCCATAACAGGTTACAGCCCGTTAAAGGATACAACCCATTAAGGTTACAGCCCGGCCCACCTGGTTTCCCGCGGTTACGGTTGTTAGTGCCCGGGTTTATCCGCGCAGTTAGCTGCAAGTGTTTACGTCCCACGTAAATCCCCGACATCCGCCGTCACGTAGACGTGAGACTGTTACGGGGCGTACTGCGTCTTCAACGTAAAACGCTCCCCCCCGAAGACATTATGTTTTCTACTAACTAACATATTTTTTGACAATGCTTTCTGTTTAATTTAGTAATAATATGATAAAGAGATACTTTGGGTGATGAAAGTATCTTATTTTAGTATCCACTGTGTCAGTATGAATGTGGTCAGTTATGGAATTAGAATGGTAGTAATATATTCAATAGTTATACAAATAAATGTAAAATAAATAAATAATTAACCTATAAAATAGAAACCTAAGAAATCATAAATATAGATATTGACATCCCCCCATCTTTTAAAAGACGACAAGTCGCGGGCTCGTTACGTGACCGCGTGGAGGAAGGATGCAGCAGCAGATAAACCTTTTTTTATTTTATTTATTAATAAATATAAAAAAACATATAGATATTGACAGTTTACATATGTAGTGACAAACTATATATATTTTTTTAAGATTCGCTTACCACGGCACTTTAAGATTAATCTTGTGTGTGACGAACAACGCAAATAATTTGTTTTTGAAGCACAATTCGCACTTATTTTTATCAAAGACTGATTTCTTCGTCCGACCGGTATGGCGTTTGCCGGCCGGACGAAAGTTAACTGACAACTGCCGTAACACTGTGACATCTAGCATCGCCAAGACAATCTCGGCATAAAAGCAAATTAAAGATGACAGTTGCACCAACATGAAATAAAGCGACTGTCACAACAAATAAAATGGCGCATACAAACACCTGTGTGATACTATATAATTAAAACTACCATTATTAGACGTGCATGTCAGCCGAGCGAAAAAAAATAATAGACTAAAGATCGTTTTTCCAGACTAAAAGAGTTATATCAAGCTTATATAAGTATTATTATGTATTTTTTATTTACTAAATTTGGCCGCATGGCGTCTACGACCGAAGTTCTCATCGCGTTCACTAATTTCTATAAATTTAAACCAAAAACTGAACCCACAAATCGTCAAAAACTTTTCCAAACAATATTCCAAATTTTCATGAAACGAAAAACAGATTCCTTTGTCTTATAGAATGAAATGCGATCAAATTTAAATTTCTCAAGTCGGAATAGTTTTAATCCGAGAGAGCATTATCAAGTTCCATGCCGTCTTGATAGTCATCATCATCATCATCATTAACCCATTGTTTGCGACAGCGGAAGTGTCTTCTAGGAATATATAACAATTACAGTTGTATTAATTCTTCTCCTAATTCCCCCTTCTCTCTACAGTTTCTTGGGAAAGTTTGTTCGCAAAGTCAGTCAGGACGGGGGTGGATGGTGGTTCTAACGACTGTTGTTTGTTCGACTCCCACTGTTTGGGAAGTTCTGGCGAGAGTTTGAGAACCGTTGGTTCGGAATTACAGTGTTTATCTAGGATGACTTGAAGGAAAGGAACAATAATAGCGGATTTCAACAGATATTATTTGATGGAAATAAGCACAGTGGCAATAACGGTAGAAAAGACTAAGTGAACCAATCTTACGTCTGTGTTCCATTGATTGCAGGTAAGACGTAAGAGTGTCATTGTTGATCAAACGAATTGCTATTTTCAGTCAATTAAGTTTAGAAGGTATTTTGTGTCTCAACACATAAGTGACTGCCATATTCAAGGATAGGTCGGATTTGTCCTTTATATAAAAGAAGAAGTTGCTTATCGTTGAAATACCGACGTGATCTATATTATACACATAGTTTTTTGGAAGCGAGACCGGCTTTATACTTAATTGACTCGTAATATTTGACATTATTCAAGATTGATACTCCAAGGGTGTTGATGGAGCTTGCTTTCGGAAGAGAACAACCGTTCAAAGATACAGGATCCATAGCAGTCTTCTTGGCGGAGAATGTACATGATTGGGTTTTGGAAATGTTGAAACTGACGAGGTTCAGGTCGCCCCATCGTGAAACCCTTTCAAGAAACATGTTCATCTTCTCCACCAGAGATTCCCTAGCAGCAGATAGTTCCGAATGTTTCGGAGGTTTATGGAAGATTATACTCTCATGGACAGTGCTGTCGTCGGCATAACAGTGAATGTTTGCGCATTGAAGCAAATCATTCACATGCAAAAAGAAAATAGTGGGCGACAGCAAGGAGCCCTGTGGAAATCCCAAACTGATTTTATGGCAAGAAGAAAAAAAGCCGTCTACGACAGTGATAATGCTTCGATCATTCAGGAAGTTTTCGATCCAGAAGCACAGGGAGAGAGTTCTGAATGTGAAGAATCTGCTGCTCATCCTGCAATGATTGATACTCCAAGGATGTTGATGGAGCTTGCTTTCAGAAGAGAACAACCGTTGAAATATTCGATATGCCTCACATATAAAATAATGTTTGTTAGTTTAGAAAGACCGTCTTATTTCTATGCGAACAGCGTTTCTAAGCATGTAGCGCGCGTGGCATGAAAGCTGTTATAAACTTTCCTTATGGCTTAAATAATATATAGACGCTGCGGGGAGTAAAGCCGGGGAGGGGAATACAGTTGGGGAGGGGAGCACGCTTGAGGAGGCGCTGCATTTTTCAGGGAACAGGTGGAGGGAGGGAAAATATTTCAGGAAACATGAATACAGGTGAGAAAAGCAGAACGTCCGAAAAGCAAAACGTAGTATTACGTTTTTTTAAATATTTTTTAAATAACACTCACATCCCGGTGGGTATAGCTCAATGGTCAAAGCGTTTGCTTTGCAAGCCAAAGATCGTGGATTCTTTTCCCCTTTGTAATCGATTTTAGAGCTCTAAAATACCCTTGGTTGGTGTGAATTTCATCCCTCACCCGTTAAATGCCAGTCATGGCCTATCAATTAAAATTGGTGGTAGACAAAAATTGAGCTATACCCACCGGTAAGCGGTATGACTTTCGTATATTTTATTGGTGACAGGTATAGTTTACTTGTTAGGGCATGTGCTTATCAAACCGAAGGTCGTGGATTCGATTCCCAACGGATATTAAAAAATATTTTTTTTAATCGACTTTAAAGCTCTATAAATACTCCTGGTTGATGCGAATTCGATTCCTCACCCATTAAATGACAGTATTAGCCTATTAATTCAAAGTGGTAGTGGTAGACGAAAGTTGTCTTGTGAACACCGCCCGTTCATAGTAAATTACTATAATAATTGGGCGATGCGTGAATGTCGGGCTGTAGTATATGACGTTGGCAGATCTTAACATCACATGCAGCATTCAGCCATATGTTACACGGTGAGTTTCATACAATCCACAGATAAGAATTCAGCATTACTATCACCACGCCAAAGCTATAGGGCTATCCCTGAATACGGCAATCACCTTTGGATTGGAGCCCCAAAATACATTCTAAACTTAATTGACTCAGTTCAAAGAAGAGCAATTAATTAGATAAACAATGACACTCTTACGTCTAATCTGCAATCAATGGAACACAGGCGAAAGATTGGTTCTCTTAGTATGTTCTACCGTTATTAACATGGTCGCTGCTCTACGGAACCAGAACTAATTCCTTCTGCACGCAACCACAACCAACAAACTCGTCTTAGAAGCTTTTCGGCACCAACCTGATAAAGAATTATATCGAGTTGATATCAGATTGTATAAATTTGGCGTGAATATGGCCTTGAAAAAAAACAATCAAGTCGTCTGCTGGCAAAAAAAAAAAATACTTTCGAAGAAAAGTAATATTTTTGTATACAGAGTTTTTCTTCAGTCGTTTCAGGCGGTATTACTGAAAGGGTGTTTGTAAAGGCTGGGAAGTAGTTTACTGGCGAAGGAAGTATATCGTAGGCTTTGTTGGCACAACAGCTGTCGCACTGTGGGAACCCTTCTAAAGATGATAAAAGGAAACGCTTTAATATATAATAAGGATCGAGTATTCATACGTAATGTGAACATGAATTACGTGGTTAAAGAAGTATATTTTTACTAAGTAAAAAATTATATACATTACGATAACGTACAAATAAAGGATAATTTTTTAATAGCTTTAGGAAATTTTTCAAAAAAAAGACACATAAAATGAAGAAAATAAAAAAAAACGATAAAAATATGGATCTTCCGCCATCTTTTCAAGAGCCCATTCACCAAAAATTCTGCGTTGTGGTAGATCGTTCGGCTTCAATTCTTGCACCAGCTGTATTTTGTAAGGCTTCACACCTAAATCCTTCCGCAAAATTTTCCACGTTGTTGAGTAACAGAGGCCCAATTGCTGCAAGCGGCGCCGAATCGATAATTGATGGTCATCACTAACACTGGCCGATACAGCTGCGATATTTTCTTCAGTTCGCACTGTACGTAAGCGTGTTGGTGATTTAATGTCCAACAATGTAGATTTGGTGCGAAATTTAGTCACAATAGCCCGAATAGCCGCTTCAGTGGGTCCATTAAACTGACCATAAAATGGAAGAAGCGCGCGATGAACTTTTTTAACAGAGCACGCATTTTGATAATAAAATTCAACGATTTGCAAGCGTTGTTCGTTTGTAAGACAATTCATGGTTAAATGAAAGACCAAACTGAAGATGTTTGACAGTGACACAAAACACTAAACGTACGTGAACTGTCAAAATCAGTGATGCCAAAAAGAAAATAGTTTAAAAATCACCCTTTACGATAGTTTACCCACCATTTAAAATAGTGTTAGAAAACATGGGACTTAGATATTAGATATCAAGTATAAATATAATTTTTGCCGGGCGGCACAGTCCAGTGGTTAAAGCGTTTATTTGTCATTCAGATGCTGTCGATTCAAATCCCGACCAAGCTTGATATTCTTAAATCGATTTAGCTCCATAAAGCCGGTCTCGCTTCCAATAAACTAGGTGTATTATATAGATCACTCAGGTATTTCAACGACAAACAACTTGTTCTTCTGTATAAAGGACAAATCCGACCTATCCTTGAATACGGCAGTCACTTATGTGTTGAGACACAAAATACTTTCTAAACTTAATTGACGTAGTTCAAACAAGAGCAATTCGTTTGATAAACAATGACACTCTTACGTCTAACCTGCAATCAATGGAACACAGGCGTAAGACTGGTTCGCTTAGTCTTTTCTACCGTTATTACCACGGTCGCTGCTCTTCGGAACTTAAACAACTTATTCCTTCTGCACCCACTCACAACCGATAAACTCGTCTTACACTTGCCGAACATCCATACACGGTTAATGTGTGTCGACCGAGAACTGGCAGTTTCCAAAGTTCCTTCCTAAATGTCACCGGTAAGCTTTGGTCTGTGTTTCCTTCTTCCTACAATCTGGATCTCTTCAAAAAACAGATAAATATACACTTGCAGTCTACCCAACCCACACATAAACACGAACACAACACAGGTTTCCCACATGCAGCGTCCAGCCTCCCTGGCTGAGCGTCATATAGTGCACTGGTCTCGATTGATTGTGCTCTCCTGCATGCGATTACATTAAAAAAGGAGTCTTTATCTCCTCCATAACCGAGCACTCACCCAGCCGCCCGTCAGAGACCTCACTGTGTTACGTGCCGGTCTGCGAACTTCAAGTCACAACCTGACTACTAGTAACATTTCATATTTCAAAAAAATCATTTCTAGAACTTGCCAATAAAATAGAATATCATCAATCATTCAATTCAATATAATTTAAATCTTCTGTAACTTATCACTTTAAAAACTGCTTAAATATAAAGCTTACTTACTGATACTAAATTCCTCATGACATTATACCGTGTTTTTCATTTCTTTTTATTTCTTGTTCGGAATGTCGGAGTATTTCCAGTAATCCATTTCCAACACGCATAGCAATTCCTTCACACTTCCATCAACTTTCACAACGCTCCGACATTATAATATGAATATTACCAATAGCACAACATATCCCTATTGATATACTCTCGATATAAAATGTAGCCAATTACGAATCGATATTCAATAAAAATGCTCTATGGAGATGTTTGGGTTCGAACCCAAGGCCTGCGATTCGCAGATAACAGACGAATTCACTATGCACATCTTTCTATGAGGTAATACCTAATGTGACCATTTATTGTGAAACTAAAAACGGTACATTTTAAATTATTTTTACTATACGAGTATATTGACATCCTCCTCTCTAAGTTCGTTATGAATTGCGTGGTGGCAGTATGAGGAGCAGATTAAGAATACAGAAAGACATATATATTTCGATAACTTTACAAGCTTCTGGCACGGATCTATTCACAGCATTCAGGCCGGGCCAACCGCAATACGACCTCACCGCCGTCGGCACACATTTGACTGTGGTCGGTGACACCCAGCGCCGCGGCGATCTATAAACTAGTCCTTCTAACGGCATTACAAAATGAAAACACATGCGTGACCGATGAACGAACTAAAATAAGAGACGAAAGATTGTATATCGAATATAAACTAAAATACGGAACTGTCCCGTACAAAACAAGACATGTGCTCATCGCAGTTTCACTTCACCCTAATATATGTATTCCATGAATAATATCGTCAAAGTAAAGAAGCCCAGTTATGATAGATTTTTTACTATGTGGGTAATGGGTTTTTTATAACTATTGGGTTTTTTATTGATTTTTTATGACATTTTTTGACAACATAGCACAAAACTATTGACATATATATATACAGCACCAGCCTGAAAGGGATATTATCATGCTGATATCACCACTAAGCAGTTAGTCTGAAGTAAATATCTAGGAAGAACAGAAAGGTAGTTCTACCTTTGGTGGAAGTATATAGCGGTTCATCTTGGATTATAAATGGTGTAACTTACACGATTTTCTTTTACTTACATTCTCGTTGATTGTAATGGATTAGAGTGGACAGAGTTCGAAATGGGCATATTCTAGGCTCATTTCGGGTGGCACCTATACCTGAAAAGATAAGGGAAAACCGCCTAAGATGGTATGGGCATGGGCACATGGTGAAGAGAGCCCTCAACATACCCACGCTGAGAAGAAAACCTGGAAGACCACAGGCAACTTGGACTGCAACTGTAGACAAGGATCTAAAAACTCTAGTCTTGACCGAGAATGCAACGCAGGACAGATAGATATGTTGAATGTCCACAAGTAGAGCCGACCACAGATGATGGGAAATGGCGTAGCTAAAGAAGACAATCGTCAATTGAATTTCAAAGTGAATACACATTTATTCGTTTGGTCTAAGCGCACCTGTTAAGAAGACTTTTAGTTCATGTTTAATTACTAGGAACCAACAGTTTGCTTTTCACTTAGGCGACCGAGAAAACAATTATTTTCTAAAGTTTCCGAACTTTAGAGGCACCTGCTTTCAGTGAGAGTTCTCCCGCATGTAGAATACTCTCGCTAAACTCTGTCGCATGCAAAGTTTTCCGTCTGAGGAAGGAGTAGAGAGGGAAAACAGACGGTTGCTAAGTGATATCAACTAGCAAGCGAAACTTTTTACAAAGTCTTCCAGCCATGGAGTATGATGTATTTTTTTAAAACATACAGGAAAATATCTGCATTAGTGTTCTTTCCCACGGACGTCCAGTTTTGCAGGGTCGGTTTTTTAATGGATAACGCAAAAATCATACCTGCGCTCACACACAGAAGTGTGCATCCTGTTTTTTACGGGATAGCATTGGCACTCGAAGAAGAAAATGCAGACGCAATGGACTTGAATACCCTTCTGATATTATACTGGTACTTTCGCCGCCGGAAGCAATGCAAAATAAGAAGATTTTGGGTTCACCCGATCCTAAAACTACGATCGAGATTTGGCACTTTTCGTAATCTCATGGGTGATTTGAGAAAGGATGAATCCAATGTTCTTTAACTATTTCAGAATGTCCATGGCCACGTTTGACAAGCTTTTACAAAAAGTGAAGAATAATCTAAAATAACTGGATACAAATATGAGAAAATGCATAATGCCCGAAGAAAAGTTAGCAATATTTTTGAGGTAAGAATGAAGTAAAAAACCCTATGCAGGATGCTAGTGGGAACACTTCCATTAAACTATGTACGTAACTACACTGGATACCGTTTTATATTGGATCCAGTCGTCCGGTTTGTAGTGGCAAAACCGTACAGCACATATCAAACGGATCGAATTTTTGCGGTATCCTGCAAACCGAATGCTGATGTGAATGTTACCACAGTAGCACGTATACTACTAGACGTGATCCTGCGAAAAACTGAACCCGCAATAAACGGGACGTTGCTGTGGGAAAGGACCCTAAGGTATTGGTTCTCCACGGACTCTATGACGCTCAACAGCGTCGTTTGGACATCATTTTAATCATTGAAAAAGTGTGAAGTGGTTTCACTCGTGTAATTCTACTGATATCAGCTTGATCAGCTATTTTAGGCTGATGCTGTTAAGCCTCGAAAAACGATCTTTCGTGTCTTATTTTTGTTCGCTCGCCTGACAGGCACATCTAATAATCTTCGTTTTAATTACACAATATTAAGCAGGCGTTTACATGCGCAATTTTATTTGTTACGACAGTTGCTCTATTTCATATTGGTGCAACTGTCATCTATAATTTGCTTTTTTGCCGCGACTGACTTGGCGGCGCTAGATGTCAGAGTGCTCCGTCAGCTGGCAAATCGCTCGCGACCGGTCGGACGAAAAAGCAAGTATTAAATAAAATAATCGCGAATTGTGAACCAAAAACCAGTTCTTTGTATTATCAATCTGCTCCTGCATGCTGCCACCCAGTAATTCGATAACGAACTTAGAGAGGAGGATATCACTACATTAGATTTCCTTGACATACGGATATTATAAAAAAAATTTTTGAAATTACTTACCTTAAATTTACGCCTATCCATTTAAATAATTGTTCAGTAGTTTCAAGATGCTTACCTGGAACAAAAAATAATAATTAAATACTGTTAGTGGAGTAAAAATTTTTGTGGCAGACTTCTGTTTTATCGATTGTACCAATTTCGGTATGCCTTATCTATGTTTGCCTCGTATGTCCCATATATGTTGGAAAAATCGCCGTCACCAACGGCCGTTTCAAATACAAGTGCACCTATCAAGATGAGTGAGTTCGCTGGAGTCTCTCATGGAGCCTGAAGCATGGCCTAAAGCAGTGCTCCGCAACCGGTGTGACGCGGCACACTGGTGTGCCGTAAGCCGATACAGGTGTGCCGCGATCAAATAAGGCAATATTATAAATAAATAATTTTACAATGGTCCTCAAGCTCCCAGCGCCTATCGCCTATTTATGTAGACATACAACGAGGTACTTGCTTTATTAAGTTCTAAATGAAATTTAAAAAAAGTGGAATTGATCAAATTAATATATATTTTTGGCTTTTGGTGTGTCGCGGTATTCAAGGTGAGAATTTTGGTGTGCCGTAGAATCCAAAGAAGTACTTTGGTGTGCCGTAGATGAGAAAAGGTTGCGGAGCTCTGGCCTAAAGGACCATCGTTCAACCCTGGATACGTGTAAGATGAAAGAATCGCAGTGAACAGTGGTTGAAACCAACTTGAGTGAAGATATTGACATATTAAGAGTAATATTGTTCAGATTCAGTGCTGGTGTTGGCTGATACGAAATGTTGGATGTTTGATTTTGTGACAATAATGCCGTGTTATTTGTGTGTCCACCATGATATAGGTTTTGTTTGTCACAAATCCTAACTATTTGCGCTGCGTATCCGACACTTGTTCTGAGTGTGAGGTGACACTAAATGTGACAATATATTTATCATATCACTTACGTTAGTACTTCAATAACGAAATCAAATTGTATATTTTGTAATGTCATTGAAGAAAAAGAAATAAAAAAATGAAATTGAAACAAACATGAGAGATGCCCAGGCTCTATATAAGCAGACGACCATATGGATCTTTTCTCTTCACTCTCGACCGCCTCCGTAACCTGATCAATCATCTGGCTAACCACGGAGAAACAACTGCGTCACCTTTCACAATTCTAAAATCACTTCAAGAACTTGCTACTAAATAGAATCTCGTTAATCATTCAACTGAAATCTAATGTGAATACTCTGTTAACTTTTCAACCTTTAAGACTGTTTAAATATTACGCTTACTTATTGACATTAAATTCCCCGTGACATTATACCGTGTTATTATTTCCTTTCTTTCTTTTTCGGAATGTCGGAATATTTCCAGTGATCCCTTCCTAACACGCAAAACAATAGCTTCTCAGCAATCCACAGATCATAGCACTTAATCACAACGTTAACCATTGGACTATGCCGCTCGGCAGTATACACTACAGCTCGGTATTAACACCTTAACTTTCTCATGTTAATATCAGAAGTATACATAACCTTGTGATATATTATGTCGCTTGCGAGTATAATTTCTTGCTTTTTGCGGGCTAGTGTTGGGATAAGGGCGTTAAACGAATTACGCAGATAAGGGATGATTCGGGCGCCCCTTACGCCACGTGTGTCGGTTCAATTACGCCAGCCCAACCCTACAGTGCCCCCCACAACACCCACAAGCTAAGGGAGGACGCTCTACGACAACATTAATTTGTAGACTCTATCTATGACAACAAGGTTGCCCATACAACATTTGGTGTGATATTTAATTTTTATGTAAACACATACAGGAGAATAGCGACAGATGGTGATAGTAATTTTGAAGTCTCATCTGTGGAATTCTATGACGCTGACCATGATGCATATTGCTAAGCGCTGCATGTGTAGTGTTGATCCGCCAACGTCATGGATTACAGGCCGATATTCAAGTATCACGCTTATTATTACACGAATTCACTATGAATGGGTGGTCTATACGGGACGACTTTCGTTTACCACCAATTTTAATTAATAGGCTATGACTGGCATTTTACGGGTGAGGGATCAAATTCACACCAACTGAGGGTATTTTAGAGCTCAGAAATCGTTTTTTTTTTTTTTAATCTCCGTCGGGGATCAAGCCCATGACCTTTGGCTTGCAAAGCTTACGCTTTGACTATTGAGCTATACCCGACGGCAATTGCTTCGGATTCAGTGCTGGTGTTGACGGTTGGGTACTGCGTGTTGGATTGGTTTTTTTAAAAAAATATTTAAATCCCAATGAGGTTCTCAGCATAATCATGGAAGATAGGCACCTAGTAAGAACCATCTCAGAGAGGCGATCGGTCACATCATGCGCCACGATGGTCTTCTTCACGACATTGTGGAAGCGATGGTTGAGGATAGAAACAGCAGAGGGCGTCCTAGACGGGAGTATATGCAGCAACTGTTCGAGGACATGAGTTGTAACTCTCATGCTGAGATGTAGAGGATTGCAGAGGATCGAGAAGCGTGAAGATCGAGATGCAATATTTTGTTGCTGCAAACTTATCCACCGGATTGATACTACGAAGAAATCTGATCATAACACTCACACATACACCCCACATTCAGACAGTAGGAATAATGATACGCGGAACAAATTTGGTGGCAACCCTTGCTTGATATTGTGACGTCATTATACAGTTATAAAAACATCCCTTACGTAGTGTATATGTATCTGAGATGCGTATACAACCAAGGGGGATATAGGGCGTATGTGCCTATTAGCGAAAACTCATATCACGCCATAGGAAGGGCTTACTTATTCCCTTACTAATACCCACAACCTCACCAAGCTTACTTACTCCCTTTCTATATCACAACATTACACCGAGAGTGAGTACCTTAAGAAAACATTATAACAGTTAATGTATTCTATGCATAATATTGTAATAATCAATATTTTTACAAGGATATAAAATATAGACATCAGCATGATATAGCCCTTGCTGACTGGTACCGAAAACCTCGATGTACCATTTTTAGTCTCTTTTTTTTCTATGTAAACGCATGCAGGAGAGCACACCCGGTCAACACCAGTGCACTCTACGACGCTCAGCCAGGGAGGCTAGACGCTGCATGCGGAAAACGCGTGGATTGGGTAGACTGCAAGTGTAAATTTATCTGTTTCTTGTAGAATTCGAGATTGTAGAAAGGACGAAACGCAGACGCTGGAAGAGCATTCCAAAGCTTACCGGTGGCATTAAGGAAGGAACTTTGGATACTGTCAGTTCCTGGTCGGCACACATTAACCGTGTATGGATGTTCAGCAAGTGTGGGTGCAGGAGGAATTAGTTCTTTAAGTTCCGAAGAGCAGCGACCGTGGTAATAACGGTAGACAAAGACTTACTGAACCAATCTTACGCCTGTGTTCCATTGATTGCAATTTAGACGTAAGAGTGTCATAGTTTATCAAACGAATTGCTCTTCTTTGAACTGAGTCAATTAAGTTTAGAAGGTATTTTGTGTCTCAACACATAAGTGACTGCCGTATTCAAGGATAGATCGGATTTATCCTTTATATAATAGAAGAAGAAGTTGTTTATCGTTGAAATACCTCAGTGATCTAGTTAACTGTATATATTTTAACAATAACGCAGCTTTGAGCTCCACAGAATACATTACGTTTATAGATGGGTTTGCGTCTCCCTCGGTGCTAATACTCTTATCTGAATGTTTGCAAATACGCAGGGTATTAAGTATCTACTACACGCCCCTACTGAGCCACGAGGTTCTGACATCCGAAGGGGCGGCTTAACGCGGTCGATATTCTCCTCCAATCTTCTTCAACTGATTATTTCGAGTATTCCCCCCACACTCGCGCCTGCTCTTGCTTTGAAGTCGCTAAATATAAAAAAAATGGGTGAAAAATCATCAAAGAACTACCACTGACGCACACTGTAAGCGCGGTTGTCGTTTGATCACCGAAATTAATCCAATTTGAACGCGAACGTAAATGTGTATCTGATACCGTCTGTTTTATTTTTATTTTTATGTAAACACATACATTTTAAATGATTAGATGTTTCGGCCTCCCTGGAGACCATCTTCAAGAATTATTATTCTTGAATATGGTCTCCAGGGAGGCCGAAACATTTAATCATATAAATAAATGTGAATCAAAACTAAATATTTTAAAAGTATAAATTTTTTGTTGATAACCTTAATGTTATTAAACACATACAGGAGAATACCGACAGATGGTGATATTAATTCTGAAGTCTCATCTGTGGAATTCTATGACGCTTACCATGGTGCAAATGGCTAATCGCTGCATGTGGAGTGTTGATACGTCAACATCATAGACTACAGCCCTATATTCACGCATCATCCTTATTATTACAGGAATTTACTATGAATCTTCACGGGACGACTTTCGTCTACCACCAATTTTAATTAATAGGCTGCGACTGGTATTGTACGGGTGAGGGATCAAATTACGCCGGAAGCTTGTAGAGTTTATCATAAATATATGTCAATGTGCTTCTGAAAAAGTCTGTGTTATCAATCTGCTCCTAATCCTGCCATCACGCGACGGAATTACAACCTTTTGAGAGAGAGGAGGATGTTAATACATACGAGTATATATTAAAAATATTTTTATTTTGTTATTCGTGGGCATCGAACTTGGAACCTCTCGCATGCCAGGCAGTAATTTTACTCTTAGCTATACTCTTCAGAACTAAATAAAACATTGTGCAATTCACAACCCTGGGATTCTTGAATGTTTATACTTCTACGTTCCAGATAAGTACACCCGCGTTCGTAGACATCCATTGTTTTTGATCCCTGTCGATACTTGTGGAGCTTCGAGCACTCAATTTAGTACAACGGCAATGGCGCTCCTAAATGGCCTACCAGCACACCTCGATCCTTTTCTTACATCCTTTTCCTCTTTTGTCGATGGTATTGTTCTCCTAGGCCTCTGTGATCTTTGACACGTGTCATCTTCTTCTTCTTTTAAGTAATTTTATTTTTTTATTATCTTTTGTATGTATGGCATACTTATGTATACCCTGTTTAATATTATTTGTACCTTGGAACTGCGGTTTTGTGAAATAAAATAAAATAAAAATCAAAACATGGATAGGTCACTATAAGTTGCTTAGCGCGTTTCAGTTGGGTTAAGACACATTAAAAGACCAAATGGTCCAAGCCACGGGAGCAACGTACTTGCATCAGCCAGACTCCTTAAAAATGCAGATAAACAAAATATCCAAATATGCGTCTCTTTAAATCTCAGGGCTTCCGCTCTACCGTGGGCAGCGAACTTGGAACCTCTCGCATGCCAGGCAGTAATTCAACTCATATCAATACTCTTCGGAACTATATAAAATATTGTAATTTTGCAGTTTCGCGTTATCGTATGCTCCAACTAGGGAGCATGGCAGAGTGAGCTCCCCTCGTACAGTCAGAGGGTAAGACACATAATGGCGTTCGCATTTGCAAACATACAGATAAGGGTATTAGCGCCCGGGTAGTAGGGGAGTACTGCAATGGTAAGATTGCAGTGTAGCGTACTGGAGAGTCTTTAGGGACCCACTCGGTTGAGCGTCATAGAGTCTAGAAGTAAGGCCCATCATTTTTTACGCGATATCTGCTTCCAGAAAGTTACGTAATTGACTTGTATGTAAACTTTTATAATAATTTTAATTTTTTTTTTAAATTACAAAAAAAACATAAAAGAAGAAGAAGAAGACTCGTGTCAAAGATCACAGAGATCTAGGAGAACAATACCATCGACAAAAGTGGAAAAGGATGTAAGAAAAGGATCGAGGTGTGCTGGTAGGTCATTTAGGAGAGCAATTGTCGTCGTACTGAATTGAGTGCTCGAAGCTACACAAGTATCAACTGGGATCAAAAACAATGGATGGGTACGAGCACGGGTGTACTTATCTGGAACGTACAAGTTAAAACATTCAAGAATCCCAGGGTTGTGAATTTCACCGCGAAGAAGTAGTAATGAATGTTTGAGAGCAGCAAATTTCTTCGGGGACTCTAACGAATGGAAAGAAAGCATCCATATAAGAAAAAGACTTGGGTAATGTTCGGAATTGATTGAATTTTATGGATAGTTAACGTAAATATAAAAATAGAGACGTCAATTTTTTTTATGATTTTTTTCTAGCATGAAAATGTATTTGGATTTATTGGGATTCCAAACTAAGCTCCCATATTCCAGAACAAGTGAAGAATAGAAGGTACGAAAATGTTACAAATCAAAAAAGCCTGATTTATAGAAGGATTGACTGTAAAAATAATTATTATTTCAAATAAAGTTTTTTACATTAAAAATAACTTAATTAAGTTGTTTCGGTATTTAACGATAAATGGATAAGAATATGAATGTGTTCCAAATATGTGAAATCCAAAAAAAACGCTAATCGGTTTGTTAGCCAAAGGTGCTCTCAATAAGCCTTGACCTAAGGTGTAGCTCAACCCGATGTTGGAGAGAGTTCAGAAGAAATTTTTGAGGTTTCTTTACATGAGGATGTATGGATATTATCCGTGGCTGTACCCATCAAACTTTATACGGGGTATGTTGGGATACAATGAGTTGAGAACTAGAAGAGATGTGTGGTTGAGTATGCATTTCTTTCGGCTAGTGCGCGGCGTGTTCAGAAATACAGATATTTTGTTGGAAATCGGTTTGTTTGTCCCTGACAATTATTTAAAGAAAAAGAGGCACATAATGTATGTTCTTCCTAGAGGTAATACTAACCTGCAAGAGACTATGCCTCTTCAGAGTGTGATCAGACTGTTCAACCATATCGCCTCGAATATTGATATATTCCACTTGAGAGAAGCCCAGTTTCGACATGAGCTCCGCGAATTTATTTATAAAAGTAATTTCGTGGAGTCTTCTGTTTAGCGAGCTTCGGGACTTTTTAATGATTATTGTTAATAATAGTAAACATCTAATTGTTTCTCTTGTATTACATCTTATTTCAGGATCGTATTAAATATATTTGTATTTGTAATGTTTCTGAAGGAAATAAATAAATAAAATTGAATTGAACCCAAAACACTACAGTACAGATAATAAAATATTATATGTATATTATCGAATGCGTTCTACTCCCTCGTATAAATAATATAAATAAATAAATTTGCGATGGGGTATAAAGATATCAGTTTAGGGTGGATTTTACCCCGAGATCATTGATAACACTGCGTATCCCCTTGTCTGGGGTTGTTTGGATGATAAACAGGTGGTGATGCTGGAATACTTTCCCCATTTTATCACCCACACCGGAGTTAAACGCGCCATTTTAAAAAATAACTTACTTTTTAAAAGATCACAAAGAAAAAACTTTGATACAAACTCAATATCGAGTGAAGATGTGGAGAAGCGTAACTGAGGGGAATACTTGGATTGCCCTGAAAGAGGACCTAGCCCCTGGACATGACCAAGGGTGGAATATATCGAGGTCCCTTAACAGACTTCGGACCGTAGTATGCAAGACGAGGACACAAATGAGGGTCTGGCAGTTTTACAGTGGACCGAATGAATGTGACTGCGGCGTGGAGCAGACCCTGTCACACCTTCTGGAGTGTGCGCTGTACCCGAATAGCTGCACCCAGGAAGACCTGATGATGGCCAGAAGTAACACCATCGACGTCGCCCACTTCTGGGCAGACAGGATCTGACCCTGTTGTTTCCGACACGATTATATATATATATATATTGAGTCGATATATATTGAGTCGATATATATTTATCGAATCAATTTCGACAGTCGCTCTATATCATGTGGGAGCGGCTAGTTCCATATATGGCCGCTATATTAATTTCTGTGCAGTGACTGCAGCTGACCGAATTAATTTTTTAGCGTAAAATAAATCTCAATATGATTTTTGACGAGTTTTTTGAATTGGCGACCTGCTTCTCATCCATCTACCACGCGTCCCGATGACGATCCTGGTGATATGGAATTTGCTTTGATTATACGCGACATGTCAATTTTTTTTTTTAAAAACGATGATGAATTCAATGATAGTGGGGCAAGAGTCTCATTTATGGAGACTGGACTGGACTGGACGCTTGCAATGCTAGGAGTTTTGATCCGCCAACGTCATAAGCGTTGATATTGAATTTTTAAGCACGTATCAATCGGTTATTAGCCCCCTAAAAGTACTGGAGGACTCTGCGAAATGCCTTAAGGTCACAGGTTCGATGAAAGGAAAATCCTTATCTATCTCCTTCTCGTGGTGGGGGGTGAGCGACATCAGTCAGCCAATATAGACAGGGACCGAATGTTGGCCGGAATAAGCTAACACCCAGCTAACCTCATCAGGTCAAGCTAGTTAGGGCACTCTATTGTCCTGGAGGTAGTAAATGCTCTCCTAAGGCGGATGAACCTTTATGGTCAACGGCATTAGGATGTGGAAATAAAGGGGAAAATACCAGAGTAAAGGTCTTAAAGACATCCCATGCATCAGCAAAAAACAATGATTGCATCTCAAGTAAAATTTCGAGGAATGGAGATCGAGATGCAAGATTCTGTTGCTGCAAACCAATCCACCGGATTGATACTAGGAAGAAGATCAATCGGTCCCGCCGCATTTCGTCCCCACATAATTCGTGCAAGGACGTGGGGCGCACTTGACATCTGGTGCACGGGACATTTGGTACGCGGGACAACTGGATGTCTCGCTAACCTAACCTAAGTTATTTCTTTATCGAGACATTTGGATCTATGGACTCTACGATCACTGGAAAAATCCTTAACACCGTATCAACGGTTCAAACGTTAAATTACGTACTCGGCTAATTCTGAACGCGAGGCTCAAAAATCCGTGCAAAGCTCATGACCGCTATACACGTCATACGCTGTGAAAGCGTTAATATTCTGGAATAACTCATCAACTATTATATAGTCCTAATAATCCGCATTGCGTCGGGTGCCGCTTGCATACAGATGCATACAAATTATGCAGATTGATTGAATGCTTAATTGAGTAACGTGGTGGTTTGCGGGTTCCGGGAGTGAATGCCGACCCGCGTGGAGACCAGGCAAATTGATTTAGACCCCCTGTGAACACCCCTGACTCCGCATATCGCATCCCAAAGGACCGACGGATACAGCGACCCCAACTCGGCAGCAATACGTGAGCTGAATTCGAAGCAAAAATCAAATTTTCAATGTTTACTGTAAACCAAAGAAAGAAACAGGCGTATACAAATGGGATGGGCAGCATTCGGAAAACTAAAGTACATTTTTAAAGCGAAAATTTCGCAACGTCTTAAAACTAAGGCGATTAACCAATGCATCCTCCCAGCATAAACTTATGGCGCAGAGATGTTGAATCTAACAAGTTTTACACAGCAATACGTGAATGGAATTCGAAACTAAAATTAAATTTTCAATGTTTACTGTACACCAAAGAAAAAATTGACAGGCATATACAAATGGAATGGGAAGCAATCGGAAAACTTAACCCTTTCATTACGGCTTGGTTTGAATACAAATTATACTGTCAATTGTAAAACTTGTATTTGAAGCAGAAACGTACTTATTTCAATTTCAATTTATTTATTTTTCTTTTAGAAACATGACAAATAACTTTAATATTTAATTCATTTCTAAAACAGGATACAGGATAAATAACAATTTATAAATAACACAATAATAATACAATCATTTGAAAAGTCCCGGAGCCCGCTAAACAGAAGACTCCACGAAATTACTTTGATAAATAAATTCGTGGAGCTCATGTCGAAACTGGGCTTCTCTCAAGTGGAATATATCAATATTCGAGGCGATATCGTTGAACAGTCTGATCACTCTCCCGAGAGGCATAGTCCCTGGCAGGTTAGTATTACCTCTAGGAAGAACAAACAATCTGTTCCTCCTTATCCTTAAATAATTGTCAGGGACAAACAAACCAATTTCAAACAAAATATCAGGATTTCTGAACACGTCGCGCACTATGCGAAAGAAATGCATACTCAAGCACACATCTCTTCTAGTTCTCAACTCATTGTATCCCAACATACCCCGTATAAAGTTAGATGGGTACAGCCACGGATAATATCCATACATCCTCATGTAAAGAAACCTCAAAAATTTCTTCTGAACTCTCTCTAACATGAGGCCATATTTATACTCGTGGGGAGCCCAAATAATAGATCCGCTCTCAAGTATGCTACGAACCAATGAATTGTACAGTACGACCAGTACGTTAGTGCTCGAGAAAGTCCTGGCACTACGCAGAACAAATCCTAACATCTTCAGTGCCCTTTCACACACAGCTTCAATGTGAGCATGAAACGTTAGCTTGCTTTCAAAGAATATGCCAAGGTCTCTGATGGATGATACTCGCGGGATGCCAATACCATTCATACTGTACCTATGGTATACCATCTTATAATTACGAGTATACGATAAGACGGTACACTTAGCAATATTATCTGGTTTATTTGCATATATCACATTGGTTCTTGTATCCTTTAGCTATCAGATGATGCATAAAAAACTATTCTAAGAAAATAGCAAAACGTCAACCGATGTCAACGGTCGGGGAATCTTATGACGGCATATGGCGACAACCGATGCGAAAGGGTTAAGTACATTTTATAGCGAAAATTCCGCAATGTCTTAAAACTAGGGCATTTAACTAATGCATCCTCCCTGTATTAACTTATGGCAAAGAGACGTGGAATCTAACAACAGGTCTTACACATAAAATAAACGTCATCCAGCGTGCTATGGAGAAATTCATGAGAGGAGTGTCGCTAAAAGATGTAATCCGAAACGAGGAAATACGCAGAAGAACTCAAGTCGTGGATGCTACCCAACGAATAGGCACACTCAAGTGGCTATGTGACATATCTGTCGAAGAGACGACGGTCGAAGGCGAAGAAAAGTATTGAAATGTCACCCAATAATTAGCAAACGAAGCATTTGCCGACCCCCTGCAAGATGGACTGACGACATAAGAAGAATAGCGGGAGTGACCTGGATGCGGAAGGCAGAGGATCGAAGAGGATGGAGACTCTTGCGGGAGGCTTACGTTCAACAGTGGACGGGTTACAGGCTGATGATGATGATGAAGATTATGATACTAACGATTTCGAGCCCACATCTACTAGCATACAAATTTAGCGTTTCAAGATGAAGGCGTGTATCAAAACATCGAAATTTCGATCCTCAAAGGAGTTTAATGCGGAAACTGTGTGAAAGAATAGAAAAGCTTTGATGGCACTCGCCACATGACTACAAGAAACAGAATGGGTATTCTTCGAGATTTCCCAAAGGGGCAGAAGCGTTATAGAATCCATAATGGGATACGGAAGATAGCGGGAAAATTCAAAAATCAAATTTAGGTTATGCTTATACGAAAATGTTTATTTTTTCAATATAAATTAAGAGTTACGAGTATTAATATTTTCAACTTAACATGGCATAAAATATATGGCGATACCTGAGGCCACCCTGCGGCTGAACATGTGGCGAATCGCAACTGAGGGGAATACTTGGATTGCCCCGAAAGAGAACCTAGCCCCTGGACACGACCAGTGGCGGAATATATGGAGGTTCCTCAACAGATTTTAAGTATGCAAGACGAAGACACAAATGAAAGCCTGGCAGTTTTACAGCGAACCGACTGAATGTGACTGCGGCATGGAGCACACTCTGTCACGCTTTCTGGAGCGTGCGCTGTGTCCGTCTAGGTGCACCCAGGAAGACCTGATGATGGCCGGGAGTAACGTCGACGTCGCCCACTTCTGGGCAGACAGGATCTGACCCTGTTGTTTCCGACACAATTATATATATTTATATAGAAGAATAAGTTGCTTATCGTTGAAATACCTCAGTGATCTATATAATACACCTAGTTTTTGGAAGCGAGACCGGCTTTATACTTAATTGACTCGTAATATTTGACATTATTCGAGATCGATACTCCAAGGATGTTGATGGAACTTGCTTTCTGTCAGACAATAGTGGGCAAACTTTGGTTATAAGCTTCAACGGGTGGTTTGAGGCCAAATTTCCATATTAAGTAAGGTATAAGTTTTAATTAAACCATGTGGTGTGTGCGGCTGCTGCGTGGGGAGGGGGGAGGTTAACTCTAAAGAGGTGAATCCTAACTCAATTTAGAACGAAAGCACTTTTGTAGCAATAGTAAACACACGATCAGCACCAAAACACATCAAACACCGATAGTAAAATGAAGAAAAATGCCATTTTAATAAATTCAAATGGTGCTTATATGAAAGTGATAAGAAAAGACTTGAGGCTTTTGAGATGTGTTCATACAGAAGAATCGTCGGAATTTCCTGGAAAGACCACGTCACGAACAATGAGGTTCTCAGCATAATCAAGGAAGATAGGCACCTAGTAAGAACCATCTCAGAGAGGCGATCGGTCACATCATGCGCCACGATGGTCTTCTTCACGACATTGTGGAAGGGATGGTTGAGGGTAGAAAGTGCAGAGGGTGCCATAGACGATATTATTTGCAGCAAGTGTTGGAGGACATGAGTTGCATCTCTTATGTTAAGCTAAAATGGTTGCAGAAGATCGAAAATAGTGTAAATCGAGATGCAAGAATTTGTTGCTGCAAACCAATCCACCAGAGTGATACTACGACGAAGAACATGCTTTATATAATATTTCCATTTCAATTAATACATTAAAAAATAAAAAAATTAATGACATAAATAAAGCAATTTCTTCAACAAGATTAAATAAAAAAATTAAAGTTTAAATTCGATTAAAAAGAAAGTAAAAATTAACTTTGATATTAAAAAAATGATCTACGATACAAAAAATGATTTATTTTTTAACTTTGGGAAAAAGTTTTTTTTTTAATTTCGTTAAAATTAATTTACGATGTAACTTTTGAACCCGTGTTACGGGGTTATCCGTAAAATAAGGTTCCCAGTGATTCTTCACAGTGTAAAACACGTTAATTTCCATGAATGCGTAAATTTTTGTAAAGTTCAGACTTTTACCTATTTTTCTACATAGTCGTTACTGAGGTCAATGCATTTCTGCATGCGGTATGCGAGCTTTTGAATGCCCGAGTCAAAAAAATCTGCCGCCAAGCCACGCAGATACCTGAGAACCGCTTCTTCCAGCTCTTGTCTGTCGCCGAAATGCGTTCCACTCAGGTGTTTCTTCATGTCAGGGAAGAAATGGTAGTCACTTGGGGTTAAGTCCGGGCTGTAGGGTGGATGTTTGACAATACCCCATCCAAATTTTGCGATGAGCTCGTTGGTCAACATTCTTGGCACCCACCTCGCGCAAACCTTATCATACCCTAGACGCTCTGTCAAAATCTTGCCAATAGAGGTTTTGCTGACATCAGGGATCATTTCGTAGAGCTTAAAAACCGTCACTCTTTGCGATTGTTACGGATTCACCTGGGAAGCTTACGCTCAACAGTGGACGGACACAGGCTGATCATGAAAACTGAGTGACAAATTTTGATGAAAAAATATTTTTTAAATATTAAACACAATGTATATGCGTGTATACTTTTAACCGCGCCAGTATTCATCAAACAGTCTATATTATATACGGCTGCATTGGCTCATGCTTGTTTGTGGGCTTCATTAAAAAGTAATGGTGTTTTGTTGCCCCAGGTCCAATGGAAACAGATCTATAAAACCATAAAACCACCCCTGCGGCATGTGGGGCTGTTAAGGCAACACCATAAGAAAACCATAACACAATTAGGCGACCAACCCCTATAAGTGCCATGGTGCATTTTTATTAGAAGAAGAAGGTATCGTCAACCTTTTATTGAAAAAAAAATTTTTCGTAAAAAAAATAATCAGCAATTTCACGAATTGTAATTCATTGATATGCATCAACTAATGTCTTTAATTTGTCTTTATCGGCTTAAAATGGCCTTCCAGAACGTGGTGCATCTGTGGCGGACTTCTATTTTATCAATTGCACCAATTTCAGTATCTTTTTCTTGTCTATTATTGTATGTCTGTCTCATATATATCGTTAGAATCGCCGTCACCAGAGGTCGCTTCAATAATTATCGCATATCTCCGTGTGCGCGTGAGCAGGCTCTATATAAGCAGACGACCGTATGGACCAACTCTCTTCTCTCTCGACCGCCTCCGTAACCTGACCAATCACTCAGCCGCCCGCCGGAGACGCTACTGTGTTACGTGCCCGATCTACGACCGACCAAGCTGCAACTACTAACCAGTAACCTTTCATTATTCTAAAAATCACTTCTATAAATTGCTTATAAATAGAATCTCTCATTAATCCATTCAAATCAAATCTAATGTAAGTATTCTTTTAATGATTCAACCTTCAATACTGGAAAATATCAATCTAACTTACCTGATTTTAAATTCTCCGTGACTATACCGTGTTCTTATTTCTTTTCTTTTCATGTTTGGAATGTCTTGTATTTCCTACTACCTAACACGAATAGCAATTTCGACATATCTTCAACATAATAGTATAATTTTTTCAAACCAGTTTTGGCACTGTCGATCTGTCGATACATTTTATACGTATATACAAAGAATGTTTTAGATTTTTTATTATAGCCGCGATCATCTTGGCGGCGCTTCATGTCACTGTGCCCGTCTGGCAGCTCGTGTCTACAGTTCCCACCCAATCGAGGTTCATGATTTTATTAATTTTTTTCCTTGCAGAAACATTACAAATTTTATCAATTCAATGCATTTCTGAAGTACAATAATATAAATACAATTATATAATATAAAAATATAAATACAATAGGTAACATAAATGTGGTGATGTAAATTTATTGACACATTTAGTATCACTGACCTCACACTCAGAACTAGCGTCAGGAGACACAAGATAAACAGTTTGACTTGTAACAACAAAAACCCTGTCATAAGTATATCATGATTGACTCACAAATAACAAGGCATTATTGTCACAAAATAAAACGTGTAACATTTCGCCTCCATAAACACCAGTACTGAATTTAAAGCAATATAACACTAAATATCTCAATATCTTCACTCAAGTTGGTTTCAACCACTGTTCACTGCGATTCTTTCGTCTTATGCGTATCCAGGGTTGAACGATGGTCCTTTCAGGCCACACTTGAGGCACATGATACAACATGTTGCGGTCGGACGGGGAAACCGATGTTTTATATTGTGATATCGGCTTGAAATCGGCTCCTTTAGGCTGATGCCGTAAAGCCTGGAAAAACGATCTTTTGTCTCTTATTTTCGTTCGCTCGCCTGATATGCACATCTAATATTATTTTATAATGTTGCACGGCGTTTGCATGCTCCGACTTGTTTGTTATGACAGTTGGTCCATGTCATGTTGGCCACTGTCATATTTACTTCGTATGCTTACCGCCAAATGTCAGAGCGCGCTGTCAGTAAAAAACGCACGGGGAGTTGTCGGTTGAAGTTTAACGCGCGGCCGTCGTAGTGCGCGCACCTTTGGCGTTCGCTATGGCGGGCATTTGTGAGAAATAAACGCGTAATATGTGAAACAGAAACAAGTGCTTGTATTGTGAACCTGATCCTGCATCCTTCATCCAGTCTTCGATATCTAACTTTAAGAGGAGTATATCAATTGAAAATAAACGCGAAATGTGCTTTTGAAAAAGTCTTTGTGTTGTTCACCTGCTAATCATTCCGCCGCCACGCGATCCGATAACTATCCCGGCGACGTAAAGGGAAAGTTAACACTAAAAGGGGGATTGAATTCGCGATCTTCTGTATGGTAAGCAACCGCTTTACCACTAAGCCATATTCGCCAGCATTGAGCGAAAATTTGAAAATATTGTTGACCATCCATGTATTGTGACGCATTGCTGTCTCTAATGAATATAAAGTCCGTGACTGTTTCTGTCTTCCCCGGGGATCGAACCCCCGTCCCTCGGGATGTGTTAGCGCTGCAAATGGACGGCGCGCGACTCACCACTAATCCACGGCTGCATTGGCCAATTACACGTGGCAGAGAATACTCTAGGGGAGAAATAACCTAATGGTATAGTCTGTTGTTTATATATTGATTAGTTCATAGGGGGCGTCGTATTGATATTACTTCAAAACAGCATGACTAAAAGTAAATACACTTAACTGTAATGCTAGTAATTGTAAGTTCGAAACCCTCTAAACGTTTTTAAATTAATTTGTTAACCATATATGTGGGGCACATGGACACCGTAAATTGCCGATTCACAGTTCTGTAAGCTCGGATTGTCTGTGACTTGTCCAAGAACACCTGTATACCCAAAGGTCCACATAGGAACGTAGATAGTTTCCGGGAGTCCCCAGGGCAAGAGCCCGCAAACTTGCATAGACTACGTCTATAAACTTGAAAGAGATACTGCCCTGAATGATGCAAGCAGAGTCATCACAGGCTGCCTCAAACCAACACCCATTTCTAAACTATACCCCTTGGCTGGTATCGCACCACCAAACATAACACGCAAAATCTTATGCGCCGAAGAAATGCGTAAGGCAATAGACCAACCGTCCCACTGCTTGTATAATCAGATACCCCCAACGCCCAGACTGAAGTCGCGAAGCAGCTTTCTGCGATCCACACAACCTCTCACATCCGGCCCTGAAAATGAGAGACTCCAGCTCTGGAAACAAGTCGCATCAGATGATTTCATTACTCCAAAGGAAGGCCTCCCAACTGGCAAGAACCTTGACTGGCGGACCTGGAAATCATTTAACACATAAAGAAAAGAAATTGATAGAACAAAGGACAACCTCGAGCAGTGGGGAATGCATCGGCAGGGAGAGGGTCACTATTGTGCGACTGTGGAGACCTGCAGATCGCCTCACACTTAAAATCCTGCTCCATGTGCCCAACAAGCTGCACACCTCAAGATCTAATGCTGGGTAACACAAGGGCTTTCGATATTGACAGATACTGAGCAGAAATAATTTGACGTCGCTGACACGAAGAAGATGAAGAAGGCAAAAAGAGGTTTATGGTAGCATTTCGCGACGGCCATATGTTCCTAACCAGTACCGGCCTTAGACCCTGCGGCACCCTATTGCATTTTTTTTCTTGCACCCCATAATGTTAATATTAAAAAAAAAATGGTTGTCCTCGGCGCCTTTAGCTTATCCGACGCCCTGGGGCACCGACCCACTTCGCCACCCCCTAAAACCGGCACTGTTCATAACCATATTCAAGAAATCTGTGTAACATGCGATGTGTTTGAACAGAGTAATATTTACAAACTGTTTTGGTAGTAAAAATCCTAAATATACATTTCGTATACACAAATTATGTGTTAAGGTATGGGATAATGCCTGCAGTCCTTTTATGTAGTGAATGTTTACACAATGTATTCTCGGAAACTTTGGGTTTCGGATTCGTTTAGACGAGACACAAATTTGTGTTTAGAGTATCAAAAAAAATTGGTTTGTTTTCACAACGAGGCCTATGTCCCTATGAACCATTTTTTATTTATTTCTATGAATAACATTTAATGTAAACACATACGAGTACATATATGAAAATATTTGAAATACCGCCGAAAGAAGTCCCCTTTTTAGAACTATAATAATATGATGCTTACCGTTTATAATGATTGCTAAGCGCTCTACGTAGAATGTTTCTATAGTCAAGAAAATTGAGCATGTTTTTTTTATTTTTTTTATTCAAGCATATACGGTAGAGTACCGTTTTCATTATTTTTATTTATGTAAACACATACAGGAGAATACCGACAGATGGTGATAGTGATTCTGAAGTCTCATCTGTTGAATTCTATGACACTTACAGTGATGCATATGGCTAAGCGCTGCGTGTGGAGTGTTGATCCGCAACGTCATTGACTACAGCCCGAGATTCACGCATCATCCTTATTATTACAAGAATTTACTATGAACGGGTGTTCTTCACAGTACGAATTTCGTTTACAACCAATTTTTATTAATATGCTATGACTGGCATTTTACGGGTGAGGGATCAAATTCACACCGACCGGGGGTATTTTAGAGCTAAGAAATCATTTTTTTTATCTCCGTCGGGGATCGAACCCACGACCTTTGGCTTGCAAAGCGAACACTTTAAGATAGGCACCCTGTAAGAACCATCTCAGAGAGGCGAGCAAGATGGATCGGTTACATCATGCTCCACGATGGTCTTCTTCACGACATTGTGGATGCTTGAGATGAGAAACTGTACAGGGCGCCATAGACGGGAGTATTTACAGCAAGTGTTCATGGACACGAGTTATAGCTCTTATGCTGAGCTGAAGAGGATTACAGAGGATCGAGAGAAGTGGAGGTCGAGATGCAAAATTTTGTTGCTGCAAACCAATCCACCGGATTGATATCACAAAGAAGAAGGGAGGAGATGATGATGATGATGATATCATATAAAAATAGAAATGGTCTTGTACACAATGAATGCAGTGTTTTGGAAACGCTATCAAAACGTTTTCAAATCCCTTTTTTTACATCTTTGACAAACAAACATGCATTTTAGGTATAAAGCAGTGATTTCCAACCTTTTTTAAGACACGTAGCTATGTAATGAACCCTTGTATGTATTAACCCTTTCGTTACGGCTCGGTGGAAAATAAATTGTACTGTCAATACGGCATGAATTTTTCTAAACATTTTTTTTGCTTAAAACTAGTATTTGAAGCATAAATGTACTTATGTGACTTATTTTCATATATCACATTGGTTCTTATACACTTGAACTATCAGATGATGCATAAAAAACTATTATATTTAACAAACGTTCATTATGTAACTCCATACATGTGGTGGCATTGACACATGTGGTTTACAGAAAAATCGCTCTTGTGACGAAACCTAACGATATTTATTTACATGTTTTACATATTCCTGTAAAGAATACATGAAGGTTGATTAAGGGAATTACTGTACTTCCAATTTCCTACCGTAGATGTCACAATGAGTACTGAAAGTAGCAAAACGATAAATCACTTCAACCGATGTCAATGGTCAAGGAATCTTGGACGGCATATGTCGACAACCGACGCGAAAAAGTCTACAAAAATGTTATAGTTTGCCACGCACGTTTACATTTAGTGATTCGAATCGGCAGGCTTATACAACTGCGATGGTCAGCATTTGGAAAACTAAAAGTACAAGACTTAAACCTAAGGCGATTAACCAATGCATCCTCCCTGTATTAACTTATGGCGCAGAGACGTGGAATCTAACAGCAAGTCTTACCCATAAAATAAAGGTCACCCAGCCTGCTATGAAGAGATCAATGAGAGAAGTGTCGCTAAAAGAAAGAATCCGAAACGAGGATATACGCAGAAGAACTCAAGTAGTGGATGCTACACAACAAACAGGCACACTCAAGCGGTAATATCTGTTGAAGCGACTACGGTAGATGGGAAAGAGAAGTGTTAAGAGTGGCGTCCAAGAACCAGAAAACGGAGCATCGGACGACCGTAAAACGCGAAGTGTCGCAGAGGACAATCTAATACTTCTTCTTCTATATAAATGACAAATCCGACCTATCCTTGAATGCGGCAGTCACCTTTGGATAAGAGCCCCAAAATACCTTCTAAACTTAATTGACTCAGTTCAAAGAAGAGCGATTCATTTGATAAACAATGACACAGGCGTAAGATTGTTTTAATTAGTCTTTTCTACCGTTATTACCACGGTCGCTGCTCTTCGGAACTTAAAGAACTTCTTCCTACTGCACCCACCCACAACCGACAAACTCGTCTAACACTTGCCAAACATCCATATTCGGTTAAAATGTGTTGACCAAGAATTTTCAGTTTCCAAAGTTCCTTCCTTAATGCCACCTGTAAGCTTCGGAATGCTCTTCCAGCGTCTGTGTTTCCTCCTTCCTACAATCTGGATCTCTTCAAGAAACAGATAAATATACACTTGCAATCTCCCCAACCCACACACAAACACGAACACAACACACGTTTCACGCATGAATCATCCAGCCTTCCTGCTGAGCGGCATAGAGTGCACTGGTCTTGACCGGCTGTGCTTTCCTGCATGTGATTACATAAAAAAGTGCAACAGTGCTCCGCAAAGTGTCAAACTGTTAAGAGCCACTGGCATACGAGATAGCGTCCATACATGTTGACATTTCGAATCAAAGCAGTCTTGTGTTTAAGTGAGTGTTTAAATTGTTTGAGTTACTCAAAAAAAAATGTAAAAAGAAAACTTTTAGAAAAATAAAATCAAAAAACGCTTTAGTTAACGCCTCAGTAGCGTATATTAAAAAGTGATATGTAAACTTTTTTATGTAAACACATACAGGAGAATAACGACATATAGTGATAGCAATTCTAAAATATCATCTGTGGTATTCTATGACGCTTGTGTTGATCCGCCAACGTCATAGACTACAGTACGAGATTCACGCATCATCCTTATTATTACAGGAATTTACTATGAATGGGTTGTCTTCACGGGACGACTTTCGTCTACCACCAATATTAATTAATAGGCTGTGACTGGTATTTTACGGGTGAGGGATCAAATTCACACAAACCGGGGTATTTTAGAGCTCAGAAATCGATTAAAAATCCTTTTTTTTAATCTCCGTCGGTGATCGAACCCACGACCTTTAGCTTGCAAAGCAAACGCTTTGAGCATTGAGCTACACCCGCCGGCAGCTATGTAAGCCACACACATACACCACATTATTATTATTGTACTACTCAGTGAGTGGAGCACCGGATCCCCTCTGGATGGCTAGGTGAAGGCGCATCTAGTGCCCCACCAACCGTGAGTCCCACCTATCCGCCCACACAGCAAAAATTGGGTTGGGACTGCCGCGAACGCGCGCCCACAGAGAAGCGCAACGCTTCCTTATAATAGCATGTAAGTCATCCACTCGCGCCTCCGTCAACATGCCTGAGGCACTGCAGTATCGCGGCAGACGTTGTTATACTGGACCCGGAGTGCACTGTAGACCTTCTGAGTATAGCCAGCCCATAGGCCGCACGTGTAGAAAGATTGACAGAAGGCTTTAAAAAGCATCAACTTAACGTTTGTAGTACAAATGTGTAAACCTACGAATGCCTTATCCTGAAAAAAAATACCTGTATACCCAGAGGTCCACATATGAACATAGATGGTACCCAGATGCATCCAGGACAAGAGCCTGCGAACTTGCATAGACTGCAGCTGTAGTACCAGAGAAATATTTGCTGTGCAATTATCAGCGTTTTTAAAGTACTGCGGATGCCTGTCAACATGCCTTAATAAACCTTGAATTGAACTGATATCAATCGTCTTAGCGTGCTCTAATGTGAAACGTATCAAATGATGTCCCTTTTCTAAGAAATACTAAGTTTAAGCTCTACTGATTGTTCTTACCTGCAACGGTGAGTGTAGCATTTCTACTGAGGACCTTCCCAGCGTTGTTCTGGGCGACACACCAGTAGGTACCGCCGTCTTGTTCTTTCTTGCCGTGCACAACTCTGAAAAAAACCAAAAAAATAAATATTAAAAAATTTCAATCAACAACTGTGTAAACTATGATTATAAACCAATTATATATAAGAAAATGTAGCAAGATTCTAGAATATTTTGATATCAGCTTGATATAGCTCTTTTTGGCTGATGCCAAAAAGCGTCGAAAAATGATCTTCTGTCTCTTATTTTTGTTCGCTCGCCTGACATGCACATCTAATAATGTTAGTCTTAATTTAATTAAAAAATGCACGGCGTTTGCAAACGCCATTTTATTTGTTATGACGACAGTTGCTACATTTCATGCTGGTGCAATTGTCATCTTTAATTTGCTCTTTTGCCGCGATTGTCTTGGCGGCGCTGCATGTCACAGGTTCCGGAGTTGTCAGTTAACTTTTCATCCGGCAAACGCCATACTGGTCGAACAAAAAATTGATTCTTTAATAAAAAATAAACGCGAATTGTGCTTCAAAAACAAGTTATTTGTGCGGTTAATCTGCTCCTGCATCCTTCCTCCGGAGATGTCAAGAGTTATACCTGGGGGCATATAAGGTTTCCAAGATATAACACGAAACATCATTAGTGTCGGTAATCTATTATTGACAATTTTAATTTTGATTATGGCATTAGTGGCTGAATAAATAAATTATTATTATTAGTAATTAAATTTACATTTACTACACATAAAATTCTTTTTAACGCGTCAATTCAAGCAGAAAAATAACGGCAGAAGCGGGAAGCTAACCGCAGACCTTGGAAACCAACTATGCCCAGATATTCATACCGCTCAGCCAACTCGGCTATTGCTATGCCTGAGCTGAGTCGCGTTGGAACTAGTATTTATGTCATTGTTATCATCGTATGATAGATTTCGCTAGAGTATATATTCAAATTATGTATATTTTTCACTTTTTATTATTCAATCAGTCTTCATTTATTCACAAGCTTAATATTATTACTTTCCTAATAATTCGAAATAATAAAATAATATTCTAATAAATATTTAAAAAATCCATTTAAATTATATTATTTTTATTATAAAGTGAAAGGTGAATTTAACCATTGAACCATACCCGCCGGCAAAACATTATGTTAGTTAGTCTACAAATAATAAATAAAATTATTTTCGCAATGCAATAAATTGTAATTTATGCTACAAGTGGCATTCGCAACAAGCTTTAACACACACGTGATAAAAAATGGTTTAATTTCATTAAAAACGTAATAAATTAATTAATAAGTACATTTCCACAACGCGCACAGTAACACCCGTAATTAACATACAAACAGTAATATTTCCAGTGGAACACTGTAAGCTGGCGTGTTTTCATGAAATCTCGTGCATAAATACTGGAATTTTCCACTACGTTGTGGAAATCCACTGGAAAACACTGCGCACCAAAGCAGTCATGTCCAACTTTCAAAACACAGAGAGCATAATTAAATTTATATATTTAGCTTTCTCTTTGATAGCCATTATGAATCATAAATATATATTTCACAACATTAAAATGTTTTTGGTGGATTTTCAGAATATATTTAAATATTCCAATGCTTTATAAACTACTAAAAATGTTCAACAACTTTTTTTTTTATGTAATCGCATGCAGGAGAGCACAGCCTGTCAAGACCAGTGCACTCTAAGACGCTCAGCCAAGGAAGCTGGACGCTGCATGCAGGAAACGTGTGTTGTGTTCGTGTTTGTGTGTGAGTTGGGGAGATTGCAGGTGTATATTTATCTGATGCGTGAAGAGATCCATATTGTAATAAGGTGGAAACACAGACGCTGGAAGAGCATTCTAAAGCTTACCGATGGCATTAAGGAAGGAACTTTGGAAACTGCCAGTTCTTGGTCGACACACATTAACCGTGTATGATGTTCAGCACGTGTAAGACGAGTTTGTCGGCTGTTGGTGAGTGCAGGAGAAATTAGTTCTTAAAGTTACGAAGAGCAGCGACCGTGATAATAAAGGTAGAAAACACTAAGTGAACCAATCTTACGCTTGTATTCCATTGATTGCAGGTTAGACGTTAGATTTGAACTGAGTCAAGCTTAGAAGGTATTTTGTGTCTCAACACATAAGTGACTGCCGTATTCAAGGATAGGTCGGATTTGTCCTTTAAATAGAAGAAGAAGTTATTTATCGTTGATATACCTCAGTGATCTATATAACACACCCAGTTTTTTGGAAGCGAGACCGGCTTTATATGATAATCCAATAATTTTGATGGAGCTTGCTTGTGGAAGAGAACAAACGTTGAAAGATAAATGATCTTCTTGGTGGAGATGAGTCTTCAGCATCACTATCACCATCTGTCTGTATTCTCCTGTACGTGTTATCGTAAAAATGACAATCTGAGCTTACAGAATTGTAAAACTACAAATTGCGGTGCCCATTTCCCCAAATATGGAGCGCATATGATAGAAAAATTGCACATCATTGGTAGTATTAACAAAGCTTGTCATTAAGAACTTCACAAATAACAAGAATCAAAAGGTTTTGGGTAACTTTAATGAATAAGGAGGGTGTCAGTTAGTTTTGGACGTTAACCCAGTTGGCTTCCCCATTCAGTGCAGAGTCCCAGTTAAAACTGAACCGACGGTTACCCACTAACAGTTAAACTAACAACTTAACTGCTATAGTCAACTGGCTCGGAGCCAGAAGGATTGTTTGGTTGCTAAGACGCGAGCAAAGGACGGTTCAATCCGCCAACGTAATCAACTTAAATGGGCCTAGCGGCAACATTGTTTCAACTCTGCAAACTCTATTACATTATGATTTCAAATTTATTTTAATTAATAAATAAACAAATTATAAATATGAATTGGAAAACTTAAGTAAATCTTTAAGTAAGATACAAAGTTGGGTAATGTACGGAATTGATAGAAATTTTTCATGATAATTTTCGAGCATGAGAATGTATTTGGATTTATTGGGATTGCAAATTTGGAAAAATTTTAAAGCGAAAATTCCACAATGTCTTAAAGCTAAGGCGTTTAGCCAATGCATCCTCCCTGTATTAACTAATGGCGCAGAGACGTGGAATCTAACAGCAGGTCTAACACATAATAAAGGTCACCCAGCGTGTTATGGAGAGATCCATGAGAGGAGTGTCTCTAATAGATAAAATCCGAAATTATGATATACGAAGTAGAACTCAATTAGTGGAGGCTATCCAACGATAGGCAGGACATATCTGTCGAAGAGATAATAGTTGATAGGGAAAAAAGTGTTGAAGAGCTGTCCAAGAGCTGACAAATGGAACGTTGGCCGACCCCCTACATGATGGACTGACGACATCATACGAAAAGTGGGAGTGGGCTGGATGCTGTACGCATAGGATCGAAGAGGATGGAGATTCATGCGGGAGGCTGATATACTAAGAAGAACTCAATTAGTGGTGGCCATACAAAGAATAAGCACAGTGGCAATGTGACATATCTGTTGAAGAGACGACGGTCGATGGAGAAGAAAAGTATTAGAGTGGCGCCCAAGCAGTAGCAAACGGAGTGTTTGTCTACACAATGCAAGATAAACAGACGACATAAAAAAATGGTAGGAGTGACCTGGATACGGAAGGCAGAGAATCGAAGAGGATCGTGACTCATGCGGGAGACCTACGTTCAACAGTAAACGGATACGGTAAAATTAACCACCCGGCGGTCTTCATAGTGGAATCGATTAAAAATATATTTTTTAATGTCCGTCGGGGATCGAACCCACGACCAATTTTTGATTAATGCCGGCAAGAAACAGCTCAACTCGACTGGCGTATTTCAACAGACGGTGACCCATGTTGCTTAATTCACACCAACCGCGCTTTAAAATGTGGTATTTATAGAACTTAATAATCGTTTTTTTTAATCTCCGTCGGGGTTCAAAATCTTGGCTTTCAGTTTGGCAAGTAAAGGTTTTAAGCAACTTTACAAAACATTTGTTTGGAGCATCTTGATGTACAGCTGTGAGACATGGTGCCCGCCGCAAGACAGCAGAGATGTGGTCAGAACCCGACCAGCGACACCCAGGATAATCAAGGAAGATAGGCACCTAAGAACCATCTCAAAGAAGCGATCGGTCACATCATGCACCACGATGGTCTTCTTCAAGACATTGTCGGAAGGGGATGGTTGAGGGAAGAAACTGTAGAGGGCACTCTAGACGGGAGTATTTGCAGAATGTGTTCGAGGACATGAGTTGTAGCTCTTATGCTGAGCTGAAGAGGATTGCGGAGGACCGAGAGGACATGAGATCGAGATGCAAGATTTTGTTGCTGCAAACCAATCCACCGGATTGATACTACGAAGAAGAAGGTGATCCATGCAAGCTTCAATACGCCACTAATGTTGCTTAACGTCGGCGATCAAACGAGAACCGCGCTTTACAATGTGCTGTGGTCGTTGTAGACTAGTACATAATAAAAAAAAATGTTTTCTTTCCTTTTATTGCGGTCGCAAGTAAATTTTATTTAAGTAAAGCTTTCGCAGAGAAAACCTCACTCGAGTTAATTGTGTGGGTACAACGACCGTGTTCTTAAAAAAAGCAATAAAAAGGCGTTAAAAAAATAAAATAAAAAAGGCGTTCTTTCGGGCTTTCTTTTTATTTTAATTTTTCTCTTTTACAGGTAAGAATGTAACGGTCTATTAAGATGAAATTTATTACGCTTTTTTTTCATTTCTTCCGCGAAGAGAAAGACAACAAGTAAAGATAAGAAGAGAAAAAAGAGACATTTTATTTAAGTGTCGTAGTCTAGATTTTTTTTATCGAATTACTTAAAAAAAATTAAACACACACAGAAAAATACCTAGTGAAGGTAATTACAAGTAAAACGTTGTTTTAAAAGTAACTATTTTTAATGAACCTACAAAATAATTGTTATAATAAATTCATTATCTTAGATTCAGATATATCAGAGAGTAAGCCGCAATGAGCAACAGAAAATTAACAAAACATTGCTAGGAGTAACCCTAAAATATGAAAAAGAGTTTGTATGCCTTGGAAATACGATCACCTGGGATGGCAGAACAAAAAGAAAAGTCAATAGTCGCATACATCAAGCAAGGCTAGCGATCAATACAAAAACAAAAAATCTTGAGTCAAAAAATATTAATTTAAAGCTCCGCAAGCAACTTGCCAAAACATTTGTTTGGAGCATCTTGATGTACAGCTGTGAGACATGGTGCTTATCTGAAAGAGATAAAAAAAGACTGGAGGCGTTTGAGATGTGGTCAAACAGAAGAATTCTCGGAATTTCTTGGAGAGACCACTTCACGAACAATGAGGTTCTCAGGATAATCAAGGAAGATAGGCACCTAATAAGAACCATCTCAAAGAAGCGATCGGTCACATCATGCGCCACGATGGTCTTCTTCACGACATTGTGGAGGGGATGGTTGAGGGAAGAAACTGTAGAGGGCGCCCTAGACGGGTGTATATGCAGCAAGTGTTCAAGGACATGAGTTGTAGCTCTTATGCTGAGCTGAAGAGGGTTGCGGAGGGCCGAGAGGACATGGAGATCGAGATGAAAGATTTTGTTGCTGCAAACCAATCCACCGGATTGATACTACGAAGAAGATATGCGGTTGCATCGGCTTTAGATGAGATGCAAAGAGGTACAGAAAAATGAAAGCAAAACGATGTACAGGCATATCATTGATGTACTCTGTTTTGAAAGTTTTTAAGTAAAAACTTTACACATTCTATTTATCCCGGCATAAACGTGAAAATAGAGGAATTCGCTCGTTTTCTCTTCTATTTGGACCGTCTTTTGAAGGGAAGAAGGGGCTCTTTTATGAAGTCTATTCCACGGAAATATGGAGAAACTTTTCACGGCGAGACTGTATCTCCTGTAGCATCTACTCAAGTTTTACCAGCTTCAACGGTTTTCAGCAGCGCCAAAGTCCATGAAAGAATAGTTTTACCCCTTTCACGAAGACTTACAGCGAAAACTTGTTGAAGAACCGCAGATTCGCTGACATGAAAATACTCTTCAAAAGAAAGAATAATTCAAAAGTATATTTTTAGTTTTTTTATACATAATTTTTATTAGTTCATAAGTTAATGATATAAACTTAATATAGTTCTTTTAGGCTGATGCCGAAAAGCATCGATATGCAACCTTTCGTCTCTTTTTTTATTTTTTATATAAACACATACAGGAGAATACCCACAGATGGTGATGGAAATTCTGAAGTCTCATCTGTGAAATTCTATGACGCTTAACCATAGTGTATATATGGCAAAGCGCTGCATGTGGAGTGTTGATCAGCCAACGTCATAGACTACAGCCCGAGATTCGCGCATCATCCTTATTATTACAGGAATTTACTACGAATATGTGGTCTTCAAGGGACGACTGTTGTCTACCACCAACTTTAATTAATAGGCTATGACTGACATTTTACGGGTGATGAATCAAATTCACACCAATCGGGGAATTTTAGAGCTCGCAAATTGTTTAGAAACATATTTTTTGTTAATCTCCGTTAGGGATCGAAGCCACGACTATCGGCTTGTCAAGCAAACTCTTTAAACAGTAAGCTATACCCGCCGGCAGTAATCAGGAATGTCTCTTGAAACAGGTGTTAAATTCGTTGAAAGTAGGTGTACAAGCTGTAAGACACACTTCTCACTTTGTGACCTGCTCCTCATCCATTCACCACGCGTTGGGGATAGCACCCACGACTTTCGGTATGGTAATTGAACGCTTTTACTACTAAGAGATACCTGTCAACTATTTATATAATTAATGAGAATTCTCAACATTAGGTTTATCAACTGACAATACTAGGTGAAACTGCATAATTATAATTTTAATTTAATTTTGAATAAAAAATTAACAAATTAAAAATATTTAGTTTTGATTCACATTTACTTTAAACGATTACATGTTTCGGCCTCCCTAAAGACCATCTTCAATAATGAGTTCACAAGTATTTACAGATTGTATATGTGTGCGGGTTAAGCCATTGAAAAAATACATTATAAAATCAAGGGGTATGTGTTATCTTAATGTATTAAGCCATTATATAATATTAAATTTTTGTTTTCAATTTTAAAAATCCTTGTAATTATATCTTTGATCTTCATCGTAGACGACGGTTAGTCCATGGTGTATGGGTTTGTCCAGCGAAGAAATAAAAAAATAATATTTTTAATTTCTTAATTTTTTAATTAAAATTAATTTAAAATTAAACTCATGCGGGAGGCCTACGTTCAACAGTGGACCGACACAGGCTGATGATGATGATGATGATGAATTTAAAATTATAAGAATTCTCAACAATTAAAAATCGAATAATTATCAAATTATTTCGACAAATACTCAAGGATCATGATATATTTTTTTAGTATAGAAGCAAGACCACAACACACTCTAGTCATTTCTTAACCAAGAATATCAAAATAACTTATTTATGTACTGAATTGAAATGAAAAATAAAATGATTCGCTTTATACGTTTATCTGCTCCAGTACATTTTCGATACCGAGCTTATAAGAAGCAATAAAACTGAAAATCGTTCGAAGGCGCCATATATTTTGTATTAAATCTGATTCCTCCCACGTATCAAGACTTTAACGTATATTTTATGATATGAAATAATTCATTTTCACAACTTTTCATACGTTTTTTAAACGTTTTTTATAAATTACTTTCAAAGATAAGAACATCAAAATTGGTTTTGTGACCCTAAAAAATAGGACATCTTTTTCTTCCCATTTCCGTACCATATCCTTACAAATTATTTTAATTAATTTTCCATTTTTTTTTTATTTCTTTCAGAAACATTACTAATATACAAATATATTTAATACGATCCTGAAATAAGATATAATACAAGATAAACAATTAGGTATTTACTATTATTAACAACAAATTATGAAAGTTCGCTAAACAGAAGACTCCACGACATTACTTTGATAAATAAATTTGTGGAGCTCATGTCGAAACTGGGCTTCTCTCAAGTGGAATATGTCAATATTCGTGGCGATATGGTTGAACAGTCTGATCATTCTCCCAAGAAGCATTGTCTCTGGCAGGTTAGTATTACTTCTAGGATGAACAAACAATCTGTGCCTCCTTATCCTTAAATAATTATCAGGTACAAACATACCGATTTCTAACAAAATATCTGTATTTCTGAACACGCCGCGCACTAGCCGAAAGAAATGCATACTCAAGCACACATTTATTCTTTTGTGTAAATACATACAGGAGAATACCGACAGATGGTGATTTTTTTAAATTACTGAAAGAAATACTCTCTTTCGCTTTTCAGCTGTAAATACTCTGTAAATAACATTCCTTAAACCAAGTATCATTACTATGTCTGCCTCCCTATATATATTTTTTTGTGTAAGCACATACAGGAGAATACCGACAGATGGTTATTCTAAAGTCTCATCTGCGTCATTCTACGGCGCTTATAATTCTACATATGGATAAGCGCTGCATGTATAGTGTTGATTCGCCAACGTCAAAGACTACACAGCCCGATATTAACTCATCATCATTATTTATACAGGAATTTACTATGGGACGATTTTCTTCTACCACCATCTACCATTTTGATTAATAGGATAGCGTTTACGGGCGAGGGCAAAAATTCACACCAACCGGGGCTACTTTAGTAAAATTAATTTAAAATTATAATTATACAGTTTCACCAAAGTATTGTCAGTTGATAACCTTAATGTTTTCGATATGTATTATTTATTAAGCGTCAAATCTATGAGCGTTTTGTATGGGATTGTGGCGGAACATGTGAAATGTTACATAGCACAAAGCTCATGCTTAATGGATAAGCCCTGATCATTTGTCTACCCAACTAATGGCATAGCACAGCGCTTTTAATGACAGATTATACTCATTTAATTTAGTTTCAAACCCTAGTTGCCTCTGTGGCGCCCCCTTCCAGACCTCAGAGCACATTCTCTGGGACTGTCAGTTCCTCTCGTTAGAAAGAGGAAACCTTTTCGATGCAGTTCGAGGGAATCGCCTCGGCCCTATCGGACATGCAGACTTTGTGGCCACTAAAAAAAATTCCACGCAGTTACAATTTTTGCTCGTATTTTCGATGAGATAATCTATCTTCCATCTCTTTACAACCCATGAATGTGGCTACAATTGTTCAGAGGGGACTCCCACTGGACTCATCAGTTGCCAACTGATCGTAATCTGAATGAGAGCGTCATCAAGGAGACTTAACTGTCCTCCGGTGTGATGCGGGTGTGAGGCGGGTAAATACCAGACCAGCACATAGCCTATTGACGGGAAATAAATCTTTAAATAAATTCGACAACACTGTATGCACTGCTAAATTGCAGAAATTACATAGACGGAAAAGTTGCGCAGTATTGAGAATTCTAGTCACACACGTTGCCTTATATGAAATATTAATATTTAACTCTGGGCACGTAGCTCCCACGCCGGCCGCGGTAATGGATTACCGGACATAGCTCCACGTGTCAAAACTTTTTTTATGTGCAAAAAAAAATTAAATAATTGAATCCACCAAGTTTGTGTAAAAGCTTGTACACGTACATTCAGCGAATTTAACACCCGTATGCAGAAACATTCTTTACTTAAGGTAACCAACTCAACGTCCGTTTGCAGAGGCGTTTCTTAAGATTTTGAGGCCAGGACTGAGGTTCCCTCACTTTATTCTTTTTAGAGGAAAGTATCTATTATAGGTTGGTTCACAATCGTAGTTCGCACAGGCGTATACAACTGGGATGGGCAGCATTCGGAAAACTATAGTACATTTTTAAAGCGAAAATTCCGCTAAGTCTTAAAAAAAAGAAGATATTTATCGGGGACACAAAAACATATCTTCAACAAAATTTCAGGATTCCTGAACACGCCACGCAACAGCTGGAAGAAATGCATACCTTAGCACACATCCCTTCTTGTCTCCAACTTAATATACCCCAACATACCCTGTATGAAGCAAGTTGGATACATTATGAATCTCGGCGTACAGGTCACTGAGAACGGTGGAATGCAAAACGAACTTTTCTATGCGCAATATATGCGACTCACAGCTTTACTTGATCAAAACTAATTGCCGTCTATATATCGCTTGCATCGACCCCATTCTAATTTATGGCTGTGATTCTTGGCAACTCACCAAGAGCCAATGCAACCGTATAATGTTTTTCGAGAACAGAATAATACTGGGGGTAATATTTTATGACTTTGTGAGGAAATGACCGATAATTGATATTGCGAAAAATCCGCAATGTCTTAAAACTAGGCGTTTAACCAAAGCATTAACTTATGGCGCAGAGACGAGGAATCTGACAACAAGTCTTACTCATAAAATAAAGGTCACCCAGCGTTCTATGGAGAGATCCATGAGAGGAGTGTCGCTAAAAGATGCAGAAGAACACAAGTAGTGGATGCTATCACGCTACCCAACGAATAGGCACACTCAAGTGGCAATGGGCAGCACATATCTGTCGAAGAGACGACGGTCGATGGGGTAGAAAAGTATTGCAATGACGCCCAAGAACTGGCAAACGAAGCATTGGCCGACGCCCTGCAAGATGGACTGACGATATAAGAAAAATAGCGGGAGTGACCTGGATGCGGAAGGCGGAGTATCGAAGAGAATGAAGACTCTTGCTGGAGGCTTACGTTCAACAGTGGACGGATACAGGCTGATGATGATGATAGGTTGGTTTGCTTAAGAATGTCTCTGAATACGGTTCTAAATGGGTTACCTTAAGCAAAGGAATGACTTTACATACGGGTGTTGATATTTTAACTTATATATATTTTCGAATTATTCTTATATTATTATATATAATAATATTAAGACTCTACTTTCAGCTCAACACCTGTCTGTAGAGACATTACTGATAACTGCCGGCGGGTATAGCTTATTGGTTAAAGCGTTTGCTTGGCAAGCCGAAGGTCGTGGGTTCGATCCCTGACGGAAAATATCCCCGGTTGTCTGAATTTGATGCTCCACCCGTAAAATACCAGTCATAGCCTATTAATATAAATTGGTCGTAGACGAAAGTCGTCCCGTGAAGACCACCCATTCATAGTAAATTCCTGCAATAAAAGGCATGATGCGTGAATGTCGGGCTGTAGTCTAATGACCTTGTCCGATCAACACTATATACCTGTATGCAGCGCTTATCCATATATAGAATGGTAAATGTAATAAAATCCATAAATAAATCTTCAGAATCACTATCACCATCTGTCGGTATTCTCCTGTATGTGCTTACTTAAAAGAATGCAGAAAAAAAGTTTATAATTTGTGATGACTTACTTTAGGAAGAACAGTGAGCCTTCCAGAAGGACCCTGTGGCTCTTCTGGTCGAGGTCGGAGGTCACCACGGGCTCGCCATCTTTGAACCACTGGATGGTGGGCTTTGGTTTGCCCTCAGCTTTGCAATTGAGGGTCACGGGTTCGTTCTTGGCGACGACGATGTCCGAAGGGTGTTCCGTGATTCTCGGTGATCGGAATTGAGCTGAAAATAAAAAGAATATTAATTTAATTATTTAAAAAAAAAACTTACATCAGTGCTTCCTAATTAATTTCATGTCACGTTCCCCTTAATCTGAAAGATTTGATTGTCGGCCCCCCAAACAAATCTAGCGAAAAGGTTTGTTTGAAAATAATACAAAAATAATAATATACACATTTCAGTACGAAATTGCAGAAACTCGTTTAACCAATTAACGCCCAAGCGGATACTACAAGTGGCAAATATTTTTTTAACCTAATTATTACAGGACATTGAGCATACAAACGTATTTCAAAAGTATTTTTTTTTCAAAAATATATGAAACTTCGAAAAATACAGTGGTGTACACCACTGTGTATGAGGCGGAATAAGGGTGATGCTGTCCAAAATAAGGTCACTCTACCACATATTACTATCGTGGAAGGTTCGTAAAGACATCCACCAGTATGACAGTAAACATCAAATTACCGTAACTCTTATTTCGATGTTTTTGTACTCTGAAATAAACACTTTTTTTGTTATTGTGTCCAAAACATTGTCGTTAAATTGTCATTTTGGCTATGTTGATAATTTTGGGTCAATATAAAGGTCCGCAAAATAACTTTTTTTTTTGAAAATGGGCGCAAAACATCGAGTGTAGCTTCGGCTGTGTGGCACATAGCGCCGTCCTGTTGAAACCAAATGTTGCAAATATCCTCCTCTTAAATTTTTGTGAACAAAAATTCGTTCAATTGTTGAGAACGACGGTGAATTGATGTTGATGGCGCTTCACGCACACTTTCTGCCACAGCAGCAATATTCTCGGGTGTACGCACTGTTTTTGGCTTTTCACGCTTTGGTTTATCGATGAGGATGCCAGTTTCTTTCACTTTTTTCACAAGATAACGAACATACGGAGCTGACGGTGATTCTCTTCTTCCAAAATCCGTACGCAATTTTCGCACACATTCTGCAACATTACCATGATTTTCAAAGTAATGTTGCAATATTTTCCAGCGTTGTTCAAGCGTATACACAATCATATTCGCTTAGCGGAAAGATACAACTAATTATTTCTCAAATCAGACATGAGTTAAGTGTTACCATTCAAGAAATAAGCACTAGTTGAAAAAAAAACGTTAAATGGCGGACCCTGCATAAGTGAGTCACAGTTAGGACTAAGGTTATAGAGACAACTATCCATAATTTTGCCTATTATACACGCTTTTATACAGGAAATAAAATAAAACCAACACGCACTATTTTAAACATATTAGAATTTTAAATAGTAAATCATGTTATAGTAATGTCTTTATATAAAAAATAGTATTTAAAAAAAAAAAAAACCTTCCTTAAGAACGTTGAGAACCGAGAAAATCATAAACAATGGCAGCTGATAAAACAGTTTAGTTCAAATTTTGGTGAATATATGTTCTAAATAAGAAACGAAAATGAGAAGAGAAATATAATTTATGTTATTCCATTATGTAAATGGGCGCACACATTAGGGGGGCGCCAGATTTGAATGTTAAACATTTTTTTTATACTCCCTAAAACGTATTTCTGCCTCCACCCCCTGCAATTGAATTACTCTAATTCCGCTTGTTACGATGATAAAGTGGAGTCTATGACGCCCTTTTTAAAAAACGCGAATCTGCGTGAACGCAAAAAAATGATTAGACTTAAATTGCATATAATCAATCTTTTTCGTTTCTCTATGTTTTATGTACATCAGCATGATATAGCCCTTGCTGACTGGTACCGAAAACCTCGATATACAATCTTTCGTCTCTTATTTCTGTTCAATTGTCGTACATGCATGTGTCGCCATATTGGAATTTTGTAAAAGTTACGGAGATTCTCCCTTGTGGCGCTGTGCGACAGCCAATAACGGGCGCGCCAGTCGTGTGCCGATGTCGGCGAGAGCATATTGTATGTTGATCCGGCCTGAATGCTGTGACTAGGTCCGGGCCATAAGTTTGTTAAGTTATCGAAATATATATGTCAAGGTGCTTCAGAAAAAGTCTTTGTGTTGTGAACCTGCCCCTCATCCTGCCACTACGCAATCAAATAACAACCTTTTAGAGAGAGGAGGATGTTAGTACGAACGAACAAACAATGTTTAAACACTCGTTCTACAAGTTAAGCAACGTTAAGAGTGGAACATTCTAGGATGTATATTAGTAATACTAATCTACCAGATTATGCCTTTTGGGAGAGAGATTAGACTTTTCAACCACATTGCCTTAAATATTGATGTATTTGGAACCGTATATGTTTCCATGTGGACCTCCAGGTATACAGGTGTTCTGGGACAAAGCAAAGGCAATATAATCTTTAGTTGAGCCATTAGCTCTTCAGCCAGGATTATGGTGTTGTTGGACTGCCTTATCCTGCTCCAGAAGCCGGCAACACGGTGACGCAATAATGCTGCGAATGAATGGACTCCGCCCTCCGCAAACATGTCAGATGCGCTACAAAATCTAGGGAGTTGCATAAGTTGGCGATATGAATTATTATACGCAACTTTGAGCTTCTCCCACTCTCGTTTAGGATAGCTAAACCAGAGTTCTGAAGTTTATAATGCCATACAGTGTGCTTTGAATAGCACTTTCCTGACAGCATTACTACAATGGTAGAACCTCCAAAAAAGCATACCGCTCCGAACGCTTATTGCTCTTCTTTGCCGCTCTATATCTTCAGTGCCACGTAGGTCATCTGGGAGGATGTGGCCCAAGTATTTTATTGAAGACACTGTCGCTAGAACCCTACCCTCAAGACTCACTGTGGGTATGATCAGTGGTTCATTATTGTGTTTGAAAACACATACGACTGATTTTGTGGAGTTATATTTGAGGTCATGTAACGATTAAACATTTTTGCAGCAATAAAACAGGTATAATTATGAAGAAAGATCCTAAATATCTTTTATTTGCATCTTTGAATATATATATAGAAGTAAACGCTTTAGAAGAGTTTGCAGTACAATTATTTCACAGTGTATTATTTATGTTGGTTTTGGTTAGGTAGAGTTTAAACATTTCTCCAGCAGTAAAGCAGGTATTATTCAGTTGCCACACACAAGTATGTTTAAGGTGGAGGTAATAGCTGTATGTAGCGACTCTCTGTAAGTTAATAATGAAACCGAGTTTTTGGGGGTTGTCTACACAGAGCTTGGGGGAGGCGAACGAGAAGCGTTTGAGGAGCTCAGGGGCAGACTCGCAAATATTTGAGAAACATTGAAATTGTTTAAAAAAACGTTAAAGTAAAATTATCAACATCATTAAACCATGTCCGCTCCCTAACTGGAGCATATTCCGGGTAGTGGTTATAGCTCAGTGGTTGAAGCTTTTGCTGGGCAAGCCGAAAATCGTGGGTTCGATCCCCGACGAAGAACCATTTTGTCGTAAAAAGCAGCTCAACTGAATGCAAATTTATTAATGGCCTGCATTTCTTTGCTGAGTAACTAATTCAAGGTTTCGGCAGTTAAATCAATTGGCAGTTAATAAAATTAATCTGCAGTAGACTAAATAAATTGGCAATATCCACTGTTTCAGTATGAATGTGGTAAGTGATATCCTCCTGTCTTATTAGACATCGATTTACTGGATGAACGATGCAGGATCAGGTTCACAATATATAGAAATTGTTTATGTTTCACTATATTATCACGGTTTATTTGTGAATCACTTGCAACAAAAAGGCCGTTGTGGCACACGCCATATAGGCGTGCCCATAACGGTCGCGAGTGTTGTCCAACTGACTGCGCGCTCTGACATCTCGTGCCGCCAATCGTCGTGGCAGACAAGACAAAATATGACAGTGGCCAACATGAAATGTAGCATCTGTCATAACAAACAAGATGGCGCATGCAAACGCCGTGCAACATTATAAAATTACATCTTTTTTTTTATGTAAACGCATGCAGGAGAACACAACCGGTCAAGACCAGTGCACTCTATGACGCTCAGCCAGGGAGGCTGGACGCTGCATGCGGGAAACGTGTGTTGTGTTCGTATTTGTGTGTGGGTTGGGGAGATTGCAAGTGTATATTTATCTGTTTCTTGAAGAGATCCAGATTGTAGGAAGGAGGAAACACAGACGCTGGAAGAGCATTCCATAGTTTACCGGTGGCATTAAGGAAGGAACTTCGGAAGCTGCCAGTTCTTGGTCGACATATATTAACCGTGTATGGATGTTCGGCAAGTGTAAGACGAGTTTGTCGGCTGTGAGTGGGTGCAGGAGGAATTAGTTCTTTAAGTTCCGAAGAGCAGCGACCGTGGTAATAACGGTAGAAAAGACTAAGAGAACCAGCCTTACGTCTGTGTTCCATTGATTGTAGATTAGACGTAAGTGTGTCATTGTTTATCAAACGAATTGCTGTTTTTTGAACTGAGTCAATTATGTTTAGAAGGTATTTTGGGGCTCCAATCCAAAGGTGACTGCCGTATTCAAGGATAGGTCGGATTTGTCCTTTATATAGAAGAAGAAGTTGTTTATCGTTGAAATACCGACGTGATCTATATAATACACCTAGTTTTTTGGAAGCGAGACCGGCTTTACACTTAATTGACTCGTAATATTTGACATTATTCGATATTGATAATCCAAGCATGTTGATGGAGCTTGCTTTCGGAAGAGAACAACCGTTGAAAGATACAGGATCCATAGCAGTCTTCTTGGTGGAGAAAGTACATGATTGGGTTTTTGAAATGTTGAAACTGACGAGGTTGAGGTCGCCCCATCGTGAAACCCTTTCAAGAGACATGTTCATCTTCTCCACCAGAGATTCCCTAGCAGCAGATAGTTCCGAATGTTTAGGAGGTTTATGGAAGATCAACATTATTAGATGTGCATGTCAGGCGAGCAAACATAAATAACAGACAAAAGATCGTTTTTCGAGGCTTTACGGCTTCAGCCTAAAGGAGCTACATCAAGCCGATATCACAAGTCATAAAATTAAAATGGCGATAATATATTCAATATTGGTAAAAAATAAATGTTAAATCAATGAAAAACTAACCCATAAAATGGAAACCTAAGCTTATCTATTATTAACTACAAATTATTTATCATTTTCTGCCAATTTATTATTTTTCTACCGGCGATTGATTTTTTTTACTGACCTTTTTATGTATTTATTTCTGACCGTTAACTAAATAATTACTAACCATGAATTGACTACAAATAATGCTAAAAAAAAGGAGCTGCCTTTATCAATTGAATTGAAATTTCGGTCCTGGTTAAGACGTCTCTTCATAAACGGCGAAAGTGCTCGAAAGAAAGAGAAACCAAGAAGAAGAAAAGAGAGAGAAGGATAGCAGCGAGGAGTGGGGGTAAGGTTGTGGTAGTGGGAGTTGGGAGGTTGCTGTAGGAGAACATTTTAATACGGCAGCTGTAATTTATGGCCTACACCGCTTCTTGCCCGCTCCCGGTGGGATTTTTGCAGGTAAAGAAAACCTGGGGTGATTTTTCATATTAGGGGATCTTCGGGTACGCGGTCACAACGGTATAAATCCATGTTAGAGTGAATTTGTGTAATTGCTTTATAGATCCAAATATTTTCTTCCCACATACGTTACATACCTCCTTAAAATATTAACATCCTTCTCTCTAAGTTGGTAGTTATTCAATCGTGTGGTAGCAGGATAAGGAGCAGACCTACTCACAGCATTCAGGCCGGGCCAACAACAATGCGATCTCGCCGCCGTCGGCTGACCGCGCGCCGTGATCCGGTGGCACCCAGCGCCGCAATTAGCCATCTATATAACTAACGTCACACCCGTGACCGGACTTGTCCAAAATCCCAATATGGCGACACATATATGTACGCCAAGCAAACATAAATAAGAGACGAATGATTGTATATCGAGGTTTTCGGTACCAGTCAGCAAGGGCTGTAATCATGCTGATGTCAATATTATCACTACAAATTTCCGCCACAATGTTCTGTCTATTACTGTGTACTCTACACCCGAATGTATCCACATGGGAACATACAATTAAACGAGTTGTTTACCGCATGTCGTAATAATGGCGAGGAATACCTCGACTCCATCGTCACTCCAGACGAGATTTGGGTGCACTACCTCACACCTGAAACCAAAGAACAGTCTAAACAATGTAAGCACCCAGAATCGCCCACAGGAAATGGATCACCAAGCGCAGCTCACACCTGGCGGGCAAAGCGAGGAGGAGATCCATCACGTACGGCTGCCAAGCCAAGATTGAGTTCCGCAGGCAGCTCGCTAGGGAAAGGATTTGGAGTGCGGGATCCACCATAACAGCGCTTTTCAGGACTGTAGCGCCATGGGAATCTTATTTTACGGATCACCCTCATATAATATATAAAGAATGATATGAATAGTCACAAAAAATGTATTATAGTTTGGTCAAAATTTAAATAAACATAAAAAACGAAATTCTATTGCCATGTCCCATTTTTTCCATTTCCCCAACAGTCGTTTATTTTGAAAAATTCTCTCCTCAGTCGGGTTGTGCAAGCCTAATATGCGAATATACACCACACATGCGAGCTCGCCAGGTGATATTATTTTTAAGGAGGGCACACCACATGCCCCGCAATTCGCAAACTGAACGAATGACCGCCATCGTTTCACATCTGAATGTTTTAACTTCTACGTACCGGATAAGTACACCCGTGCTCGTAGCCATTCATTGTTTTTGATCCAAGTTTATACTTGTGAAGCTTCGAGCACTCAATTTAGTACAACGGCAATGTCGCTCCTAAATGGCCTGCCAGCGCACCTCGATCCTCTTTTCACATCCTTTTTCTCTTTTGTCGATGGTATTGTTCTCCTAGATCTCTGTGATCTTTGACACGAGTCATCTTCTTCTTCTTTTATGTTATTTCATTTTTTATTATTTTTTGTATATATTGTATATTTATGTAAACTCTGTTTCTAATTATCTCAATAGTTAGAGCGCTTTTTTGGCAAGCCAAAAATTGTGGGTTCGATCGCTGACGGAGATTATATAAAAAAAAAATTAAATCTATTTCGGAGCTCTAAGATACCCCCGGTTGGTGTGAATAAGATCTCTCACACGTAAAACGCCAGTCATAGCCAATTGAACAAAAATTTTGGTAGACGTCAGTCATCTTGTCAAGACCACCCATTCATATTAAATTCCTGTAATAATAAGGATGATGCGTGAATCTCGGGCTGTAGTCTATGACGTTGGGGGATACGCAACACTCCACATGCAGCGCTAATCCATATGCACTACGGTAAGCGTCATAGAATTCCACAGATGAGACACAGAATTACTATCACCATCTGTCGGTATTCTCATGTAAGTGCTTACATAAAAAAAGACGTAAGTGGTCCTGTTAAGACCACCCCTTCAAAGTGAATTCCTGGTAAAAGATGAATCTGGCTCTGACGCCGTCCTGGAAGTCCGTCGGAAACTACACATACATGTACTCGGCATAGATCATATGGGATGAGGCAAGGATCACATACTTTGTGGCTGCAGTTTATGATGACCATACGGACTATCTAGACAGCAGATAAGAAATAATAATGGTGTGGTAGTTACATCGACGTATCTACCGTATTATATAATAATTACCACAATTATTTGGTACTTCGCGACAATATTGCATATCTTTAATATAAATTTGCATCTATTTCAAACCTAACGTGCGAAATATTCACATTTGGGTTTGGGTAATTAAGGTTTAAAACGGGTTTAGAGTCGGCCTTTTTAGAGGAAAAGGGTTCAAAACGCATACCCGTGAAACGACATATAATAAGTGAGATAGGATATTTGGAACCCTAAATAAAAGGACCTAATAAATGGTTTTTAACGGGGTATCTATGCTAATCAAAATAGTATGTAATCAAGTGGGTAAAGTAATGAAAATGTGCTAATTTTAGAAATATGAAAAAGGTTTATCATTCCATATAATAGATGTACCGGAAAAGAATGTCGTTTTCTTGTTATCGCTTTTGAGTGGTCAGTTGTGCTTCGGCAGTCTAACTTTTACATCGTGTTCTGTGTTGTTTCTCTGACTACGTATGCCTGGAGTGTACTAGGACTTTTAAACAAAAAAAATTACAAACCTTCATACAATGGAGAGCTTTGTGCCGAATGAGGAATGTATTCGAAATATTATGCTTTACCATTTCATGAAGAAATAAAGTGCAATGAGTACAACTGCAATGGCGCTCCTAAATGGCGCACCAGCACACTTCGAACCTTATCTTACATCCTTTTCCTCTTTTTTCGATGGTATTGTACTCCTAGATCTCTATGATCATTGACACGTGTCTTCTTCTTCTTCTTTAATGTTATTTTTATTTTTTATTCTCTTTTGTATATTTATGTATACTCTATGTTTCTTATTATTTGTAACTTGGAACTGCGGTTCTGTGAAATAAATCAATACGATTAACATATGCAGAAGACCACAACTAGCTCTAAATAGTGAGCTCTATAACGTTTAGCATGACGGTATATAATTAAAGACTTCGGATTCGCTTTCAATGAGAGCCTCTTTAGTTCTTCGCGCGTGTAATCGTAAATATAACCTCTCACTGAAAGCGAAACTGCGATCTTCAAATATGTATGGGAATAAACAGAACTCAACGCAATCTATATTAAAACTGGGTAAAAAATATTTTTTTTCAATGTTTTCAGCATTCACTTTGAGATATCCTACTTTGAGGCCAGTCGTCAGTTGAGCTCCGACCGCGACCAGTAGCGATTTGTGATCCGTCCGGGGCTTGAAAGCATACGCTCCGCCTCGGACCGAAAGTTTGTCAATTTTTATCAAAAATACATGTCAATACTTCCGAGCCAAGTGATAAGCCAAACACTCAAATGATACATCAAATGTGAAGATATAGTAGATAGATAAATTGTACAAATGCTAGATAATACATTTAATATTATTCCCCCAGTACTAAACTTTTAATAAATATATTTCCTAGGGGAAACTCAGAGCAAAAGCACAGGCAGTTTATAATTTATTCTGGATGCTAATTTTCTTATGAACGCACGAGGCGAGTCATAACTTTAACTTTGCGAATATATTACCTCGGTTTTCCTGTGCGACGGTTATAAACCCGGTTAAACGTTAACCGGAAAGTTAATTCTAACCGCTAAGTAAGACGTTAAAATTCAAAGTAAAGAAAAACGCTTTTAATCCAATAGTAAATATTTATTTTAACACCCCCTTTACTAACAGAAAAACGACTTCACGTCGCCAGGATCGTTATCAGAACACACGGTGGAGCGATGAGGAGCAGATGAACAACACAAAGACATTTTCAGAAGCACATAAAGGTATATATATTATCGATAAGCTTGACAAACTTTCGGCCTGGGCGCAGTTACATGCTTTCAGGCACCGGGCCGACCACAACGCGATACTCGTCATGGTTGCGGGACAACTGACTAGTGACACTCAAGAATTACACCTGTCAAGAAAGTAATATGGCGATACATGAATGTCCGACGAGCGAACAAAGACATGAGACGAAAGATCGTAAATCGAGGATTTCGGCATCAGCCGGTAAGGGCTTTGTAATGCTGATATCAGTTGCTTAGTATTTCCAGTCATTTTTGTTTATTTATATTTAGATATAATTTCTTCATGTTTTAATTAAAATGAAGGGCAGTGAGATATTCTATAGCATTTTGGTATCAATTTATATAATGACATCCCCCGTCTTCCAAAAAGACGACAAGTCGCGGGTTCGTCACGTGGCCGCGTGGAGGAAGGATCCAGGAGCAGAATAACAACACAAAAAACTTGTTTTTGAAGTACAATTCGCATTCATTTTTATTAAAGACTTCATTTTTTGTCCGACCGGTATGGCGTTCGCCGGCCGGACGAAAAATTAACTGACAACTGCCGGAACACTGTGACATCCAGCGCCGCCAAGACGATCACGGCAAAAAATCAAATTAAAGATGACAGTTGCACCAACATGAAATGCAGCAACTTTTATAACAAATAAAATGGCGTATGCAAACGCCGTGTAATATTATATAATTAAAACTAACATTATTACATGTGCATGTCAGGTGAGCGAACAGCACGAGACAAAAGATCGTTTTTCCAGGCTTTACGGCATCAACCTAAAAGAGCTGATATCAATATTAACATCCTGCTCTCTTTAAAAGGTGTAAAAAGTCAGTCGCGTGGTGGCAGGATGCAGAAACACATTAATAGCACACATACTTTTTTTGAAGCACATTGAGGTATATTTACGATACTTTACAAACTTCCAGCCCAGGCGGAATAACATGCCGGGCCGGCCATAATGCGCCCTTCTGACGGTCGACACGCAACTAACTGTCGGTCACACAGCGCCGCCAGTCGCGATCCATTTAACTAGTTCACAACGCCAATATGGCGACACATACATGTGCTACAAACGCACAGAAATAAGAGACCAAAGATTGTATATCGATGGTTTCGGTACCAGTCAGCAAGGGCTATATCATGTTAATGTCAATATATATTGATATATCTGTCAGATTTAATGCATATTTTAACTCGACATATAAACGATGTCAATTTGTACGTAGGTTTGCGAGATACTCGATACAGACGGTTAAAAATGTCATTTCATTATGTCTGGTATAGGCTTACATTACTCTGAAGCAAGAAGTATGGGAGCAAACGATCGAGTGGACATCACATCAAGAGATCGAAACATATTTTTTTAAATATTAAATTTAAAAATATATATTTTTTTAATGCCTAATCGGTACACTCCCTCAACGGGTTTCATCTCCGCACACCTCAGTGATTAACCCTTTCGTTACGGCTAAGTGGAATAAAAATTATACTGTCAATACCGCGTGAATTTTTCAAACCATTTTTTTGCTTAAAACTAGTATTTGAAGCATAAATGTACTTATTTGACCTTTTTTCATATATCACATTGGTTCTTGTATCCTTTAGCTATCAGATGATGCATAAAAAACTATTATATTTAAAAAACGTTCATTATGTAACTCCATACATGTGGTGGCATTGACACGTGTGGTTTACAGAAAAATCGCTCCTGCGACGAAACCTAACGATATTTATTACATTCTTTACAGGTTCCTGTAAATAATATATGTAGGATGATAAAGGGAATGACTGCACTTCCAGGTTCCTACTGTATATGTCACAATGAGTGCTAAAAGTAGCAAAACGATATATCATTATTATTATTATAATTATATTATTATATTAGTATTTGTATAGCGCTCTTTTATGACCGAATGATCATTCCAAAAGCGCTTCTTTGTCTCTCTGAGTAAAAAGATGGGTCTTGAGTCTGCTTCTGAAGGATGCCTCCGCTTTAAGCTCTCTTATGCTTTCCGGTAGTGAGTTCCAGGCCATTGGTGCAGCATAGCTGAAAGCCCGATTGCCAAAGACCGTGCTAGGACTACCTCCCGTCAGCTGCATGGTGCTTCTATTTGCTCTAGCCGATCTGAGTGGTCTCTCCACGCGCGCTTATTTCTGAAGGCTTGATCATGTCAACCGATGTCAACAGTCGGGGAATCTTTGACGGTATATGCCGACAACCGATGCAAAAGGGTTAAGGCGTTTGCCTGGCAAGCCAAAGGTCGTGGTTTCGATCCCTGGTAAAATGCCAGTCATAGCCTATTTATCAAAATTGGCGGTAGACGGAAGTCGTACCATGAATAACAAACATTCATAGTAAATTATAATAATATAGATATGCAATATTTCGTCTCTTATTTATGTTCACATCCCGTTCATGTGTGTCGTCATTTTGTAATGCCGTTAGGAGGACTAGTTACTTATATCGCCACTTGCGGCGCTGGGCGTCAGCCCATAACGAGCGCGCTCAGTCGTGAGTTAAGTCCCGATCGATCGAGGCAAAAGTAGCGCCATGTTACGGTCAATCAGGAGAAAGAAAGTATTTATCGAAAATATATTTCAATGTGCTTCGGAAAAAGTCTGTGTGTTGTTAATCTGCTCCTCACACTTCCACCACGCGATCCAATAATTATCCCGGTGACGTGAAGTCGTTCCTCCCGTAGAGAGGAGGATTTTAGTACAGTGGAAAATGAGAAAACTGAGTGCCGGCAATCTGCGGTGACCAAAAACTCATTTTTATGGTTAATTTTAACTGACAGCTCCACACGTTTACGTGGAGCTGTTAGTTAAGAAACATGTGGAGAAGCGCAACTGATGGGACTACTTGGATTGCCCCGATAAATGACCTATCTCCTAGACATGACCAGGGGTGGAATATAATATGGAGGCCCCTTAACAGACATCGGACCGGAGTATGCACGACGAGCACACAAATGAAAGCCTTGCAGTTTTACAGCGGACCGACTGAATATGACTGCGGCGTAGAGCAGACCCTGTCACACCTTCTGGAGTGTGCGCTGTGTTCGAATAGCTGGAACCTTCGACGTCGCCCACTTCTGGGCAGACAGGATCTGACCCTGTTGTTTCCGACACGATCATATACATACTGGCAGCTATCCGACCTGCTTGCGTGATAGTTGGTGTCCGGTTGAGACGCCCGGGTATCGGATTACGCCAACAATAGACCTGTCAGATGGCAGAGATAAAAGTCCGGTTTAATCGATTTTACGCGTTCATCATACAGAGATTTAACCCAGCGATATACATCACGGCTGAATGATGTTGTATCATTGTAGGACTACTCCATAGCACAATGCTTGAAATGTATTAAATAATTAATAATATACAGTGGAACCTCTCATAACGAGCACCTCTCATAACTGGCAAAAAAATGTGAAAAAATTGCTCTCTTAACGAGCGAAATTTCGCTTAATGAGTAACGCAGAAAGGGGAAGTCACATAACGTATAACGCACTTGTGAGCCGGGATTTCTGCGTCGTTGCGTCAGTCTGCGTTTAGCACTCGTCACGTCAGTGTTAATCAACTAATGTGCAGACATTATTTGATTATTTTTTTTGAGAGTTTGGAGGTGTCACATTCTTATCAAATTTTAAAAGAGTCGACTAAAACAAATGTCTTTTGACAGCTTTCTAGTAAAAAAATAATTAATTGCTTGTCATAAATCAATAAATAATAAGCTACTTTCGATTTTTAAAAATGTTCCATCCTGGTTGTTACGATCTTTAGCAATTTATAAGCATGTAATTTTATTATAAAAAACGTTAAAAAAAATGGAATGCATTATCGCGTTTTACATTGATTTATATGGGAAAATTAGTTTCGCTTAACGAATGTTTCACATAACGAGCAAGAATCTGGAACAAATTATGCTCGTTATGAGAGGTTCCACTGTACTAAATTTTTTGTACTCTATAAAGAGAGGGCAAGCGGCACAGCCCAGTGGTAAGAGCGTTTATTTATCATTCAGACGCTATGGGTTCGAATCTTTACCAGGCATTATTTTTGAAATTTATTACATCAAATCTAAGCTCCTATACATGCCCACGGTAGGATTGAGTCACTCCTTAAGGAGGCGGTAACTTGCGGTATTTTAGAGCTCAGAAATCGATTAAATTTTATTATTTTTAATATATGTCGGGGATCGAACCCACGACCTTTGGCTTGTCAAGTAAAGGCTTGATCATTGAGCTATACCCGACGGCTATCATCCGGCTGCATTGGATTTAAGTTGGCTGCCATATACACTGTAGAAGAAAGGTAACAATGACAATACAATAATTGTATTTAAAATACTATTTTTTTAATCTCCGTCGGCGATCGAACCCACGATCTTTAGGCTTGTCAAGCAAACGCTTTGACCATTGAGCTATACCCGCCGGCTATTATACGGCTGCATTGGCTTTAAGTTGGCTGCCATATACACTATAGAAGAAAGGTAACAATGACAATACAATAATTGTCTCCGTCGGCGATCGAACCCACGACCTTAGGATTGTCAAGCAAACGCTTTGACCATTGAGCTATACCCGCCGGCTATTATACAGCTGCATTGCCTTACAGTCGGCTGCCATATACACTATCGAAGAACGGTAACAATAGGATGCAATCTAATAAACTTTTGAAAAGTAATATTTTGACACAGTGTGATTTTATGAATACAAATATTTTCGTGTTGTTTCTTGTGTTATTTTTATTATGACTAGTGTTATGTTCTTCTTGTGTTTATGACGCAGCGTCATAAATAAAGAATGGGGGACACTTTTTGTGTCACAAAAAATTAACAATGGCCGTCCTCCATTGTGGCAGACAATGGACCTCTTTTGTACGTTTCCAGAATTATATTTGAATACTAAAAATATTCTTTTTTTAATTCAAAAGGGACAAAGAACAAAAAGAAAAGTTACATGATATATCATAAAAAATCTTATACAAGTATATATATATATATAATTGACGCATATTCGGAAATATGCATATTTTAATATCCTTCTGTCTTTCAAAAAGGTGTTTCTCCATCGCGTGTGTGAAAGATGAGGAGCAGGTCATATATTTGGCGAAAACCCTCCCTGTCCCGTCTAGTTTTTGGAGACCCAAATGGGGACCCGATACTGTGCGCACGCAAAATGCAACATGTTAGAGAGTGGCTGATGGCCTTCCCGTGATTCTAGGTGCGTCAGTTAGATGTCAGATAGACCTCAGTCTAAGGCTGAGAAGTTAGTATACTACAGCGAGTTTCGAATTGCCTTCTTTGGTAACACGTTGCTAACTACAAAATACGTGGGAATGGATAAAGAAATGGTGAGGTTGGAAAATGGATTCTGCAGATAGCAGACATCAGTTAGAAGTCATTACTTGCGTTTGCACTCTTGCAAATGGACGCAGGAGGAGCAGGTCAGCAAACAAAGAGTTTTTCATAGCACATTGACATATATTTACGTTAAAACTTTACTAGCTTTCGGCCAGGCGGAATGACATGCTGCCTGCCGTAATGCGACCTTCTTGGTCATCCACAATTAACTGACTCCTTTGTCGGCGCTTAGGCTGTCTATAACTATCACACACGTGACCGGACAAGCGAACAGAAAATAAGAGACGAAAGATTGTACGTCGAGGTCTTCGGTACCAGTCGGCAAGGGTTACATCGTGCTGATGTCAATATAAATGCATATCCATGAACATTGTCTGAAAATAAACATGGATAAAACAAAAGCCATGATAAATAGTCATATTTCCAAGACTTTTGACCCTATTTCCATTGGAGAAACACAAATAGAGGTTGTAAATGACTATACCTGGGATATATACTATTTGGGACAAGTAATACAACTAGGACGAAGTAACTTCACAAAAGAAATGGACAGGGCATGCAATTGGGATGGGCAGCATTTGGAAAACTAAAGTACATTTTTAAAGCGAAAATTCCGCAATGCCTTAAAACTAGGGCGTTTAACCAATGCATCCTCCCTGTATTAACTTATGGCGCAGAGACGTGAAATATAACAGCAAGTCTTACCCATAAAATAAAGGTCACTTAGCGTGCTATGGAGAGATCCATTAGAGGAGTGTCGCTAAAAGATAGAATCCGAAACGAGGAAATACGCAGAAGAACTCAAGTAGTGGATGCTACCCAACGAATAGGCACACTCAAGTGGCAATGTGACATATATGTTAAGGAGACGATTATCGATGGTATTGAAATGGCGCCCGAGAACTGGCCAAAGAAGCATTAGCCGACTCCCTGTAAGATGGACTGACGGCATAATAGAGCGAGTGACCTGGATGCGGAAGGCGGAGGATCGAAGAGGTTGGAGACTCTTGCGGGAGGCTTACGTTCAACAGTGGACGTATACAGGCTGATGTTTCAGATATGAAAAAAAACCATTGAATGCATTTACTGTGTGTCGTGCAATGACCTTTAATGCTTATATGAAATACAACAATACTGTTTAAAAAATGAGATTGACATTATACGAGATTTCTTCAAAGATACGCTTGCATTCCACTGCACCAAGTGGCATAGAATTCTTAACAAGATTTTGATCTAAGACATCCAGTGTTATCATTACGAGAGCATCGCCCCTTGCCGATACGCGGCCCAATGTCACCTATTTTTTACCATTGCAGAAGGTATTTGTGAAGCTTCGAGCTCTCAATTTAGTACAACGGCAATGGCGCTTCTAAATTCACTACCAGCACACTTTGATCCATTACTTACATCCTTTTCCTCTTTTGTCGATGGTGTTGTTCTCCTAGATCTCTGTGATCTTTGACACGTGTCATCTTCTATTCTAACGCTTTTTTACTATAGACTAATTTTGATTATTTGTTTCATCTTGGAACTTACATCATAAACATCAGTATGTGTCTGTCCACTGTTGAACGTAGGCCTCCCGCATGAGTTTCCATTTCCAATCCATTTCCCAACCTTACCATTTACTTATTCATTCCCACGTATTTCGTGGTTAGCAACGTGTTACCAAAGAAGGCAATTCGAGACTCGCTGTAGTATACTTACTTCGCAGCTTTAGACTGATGTCTATTTGACATCCAACTGATGCACCTAGAATCACGGGAAGGCCTTCAGCCACTCTTTAACAAGTAGCTTTTTGCGTGCGTCCAGTAACAGGTCTCCATCTGGGTCTCCAATAACAGGACGGGACAGGGAGGGTTTTCACCATGCGGATCATCCCTCAGAGCTTGAGTCTCACATATTGCATAACGAGTTAAAAGATGCTATCTTGGATACGCTAAAGAGACAGAAAATAAAAATAAAACTATTAATTACTCCAGCGATAAGCCCCAGACAATTTCATCGGAATAAGTGTTATTATCGAATTACAAGTCGATAAATAAATAACACTACAAAATTAAAAGACAGAAAATAAATTCGAATGAAAAAGCATTCAAACGAAACTGAACTTTAAAATTATTTGAATACAGTAATGCGATAAAGGCTGTTTTGTCGTGCATGATTTGAACGCGAGTTGCGGCGTTTTGTATACAGAGGCTATCATTTTAATAGTAAGGTATTAAATAAAGCTTCCTAATATCACGTCATTACATTCGGAGTGTTGAGAAATTGGGGTTTATAGATGTAACAATTTATCAATTATATTATTTTTACGTTATTATCTTTTAAAAGCGTTCATTTTATAAAAAATGGTCGGATTAATCATCCAATTACGATACAAAATATGCCGCGCATACTACATACCCTACATATGGCTATGCGCTGCATGTGACCCCAACACCCGGCCTGAAGTCGCGAAGCAGCTTTCTGAGATCCGCACGACCTCTCACATACGGCCCTGAAAATGAGAGACTCCAGCTCTGGCAACAAGTCGCACCAGAGGATTTCATTACTCCAAAGGAAGGCCTCCCAACTGGCAAGAACCTTGACTGGCGGACCTGGAAGTCCCTGAACAGATTAAAAACCGGAGTTGGTAGAACAAATGATAACCTCGAGCGGTGGGGAATGCTTCGACAGAGAGAGTCACTATTGTGCGACTGTGGAGACTTGTAGACCGCCTCACACCTAAGATCCAGCTTCATGTACCCAACAAGCTGCACATCTCAGGACCTAATGCTGGGAAACACACGGGCTATACGGGTACACAAAAAAGAAGAAGAAGATAAATTTAAAATGTTTTTTTTTTTCGATTTATTGATGAGAGAAATATCACATAAGGTGATATTTGCTTCGAATTTGTATGTGTATCAGTTGTGAAATGGTACTTGTTTCAAAATATGATTTATTTGAATCGATTATTTTCTGAGTGTATTTCGTAGCTTTCCCTTTTACTAGTCGGTTTGATTATTATGTTAAGCAATTTAATTATAAAAATAAACAAAGAATGCCGGCGGAGCGTTTCTGGAATCAATAAGTGGTCGATAAGGCCTCTAACAGTGAGAGAGGAATATAAATTAAAAAATGTAAATTGGGACCCTCACCTATAGAGGCCGGGGCAATTAAGAAAGATCCTCCGAATGCATCTCTACCTACGCGGAGCATTCCACTGGCCGTGAGTGTAATAGCAGAGTCGGAATCGCACATGTAAGACAATCCCATCTTTATCCTAGTTCATTCTCATCATAATCATCATCATCAGCCTGTATCCGTCCACTGTTGAACGTAAGCCTCCCTCATGAGTCTCCATCCTCTTCGTTCATCCGCCTTCCGCATCCAGGTCACTACCGCTATGTTCTTCTTATGCCGTCAGTCCATCTTTTTTTCATTTTGGTGTAAGCACATACAGCAGAATACCGACGGATGGTGATAGTAAATCTGAAGTCTCATCTGTGGAATTCTATGACGCTTACCATGGTTTATATGGGTAAGCGCTGCACGTGGAGTGTGGTCCGCCAACGTCACAGACTAAAGCCCGAGATTCACGCATCATCCTTTATTGTTACAGGAATTTACTATGAATGGGTGGTCTTCACGGGACTACTTTCGTCTACCACCAATTTAAATTAATAGGCTATGACTGACATTTTACGGGTGATGGATCAAATTCACACCAATCAAGGTATTTTTAGAGCTCAAAAATCGATTAAGAATACATTTTTTCTCTAATCTCCGTCAGGGATAGAACCCACGACCTTTGGCTTGCAAAGCAAACGCTTTGAGCATTGAGCTATGACCGCCAGCTACCACATCAAATTCTTACCAATCCCATGTATACTATCCTTGTCACATCCCATCATTTATTCACAAGCTTAATATTCTTACTTTCCGACAGTCTATTTATTTTTAAAGCAATAATATTAAGCTTGTGAATAAATGATGACTGATTGAATAATAAAAAATAAAAATATACATACTTTGAATATATACTATTGCGACATCTATCATACGATGATAACAATGACACAAATACTAGTTTCAACGTGAGTCCGTTCAGGCATAGCAATAGCCAAGTCGGCTGAGCGGTATTAATACCTAGGCATAGTTCGTTTCCAAGATCCGCGGTTCGCATCCCGCTTCTGCCGTTATTTTTCTGCTTGAATTGACGCGTTGAAAATAATTTTATGTATATTTAATTAATATTATAAAAAATATTATTAAGATAAAAATTTAATTACGATTTTTTATTTATATTTAAAAAAAATATTTCTAAGTGCATATCTGTCGCGACAAACATAAGTTATGGCCTCATATATATCCAGAGAGGGACAATTGAGACATATGGGTGTTGGGCCACCGAGATTAGGATCAACACTGCCCTTACGCATGCTCTCCATTACTGATTGAGATGCTAACAACACCAATACCGAATAAAACGATCATTACAGTGAATCAAACAGTAGTAACGATTGAGATTTCTTAATGTTTTTTTTTTACGTAACACATACAGGAGAATGCCGAGAGATGGTGAAATAATTCACATTTCCTTTAAATTCTGAGCTCCATCAAGGTCCTTTACTGTTCTCCGATTCGTCCGCAGCTAGAATATGCTAGCGTTATATGGTCTCCCTACTATCGAACTCATATCGACCGGATTGAATCAGTCCAACATCGCTTCTTGTCAAGAGTTGCACGACTGATCGGCCTTGAGAGAGGTAGCTACTCCTATGAAGATATAGAGAGGCGACTTAATGTATCTACATTGCAGAGACGTAGAACAGTGACTGACTTGCTGTTTATTTTAAAAATTATAAACTCCATAATCGATGACTCGACATTATTGCAGGAAATTACGTTCAATGTTCCCTTCCGGTTCACTAGAGGCAGTGACCTGCTACATGTAAGGACATCCAAAACCAACTATGGATTGTATTCTCCTATGTTAAGAATGTGTAGACTGGTTAACTCCTCTAGTGACTTGGACTTTTTCGGGGTGGACCTTCCAGCATTTCGCAGATCCCTCTACTAATGTGCTAGATCTGTTTTTTTACTCATGTTCATGTTTTGTCTAAATGTATTGTCTTAGCTATTATATTGTTCTGTTTTACCATTTTATTTATTGTATTTTCTATTTTAAGACCGTATGTATTGGCCTAGGCCGTTAATAAAATAAAATAAAAAAATAAAATAAAATTCGTCCTGTTCAACAGATGTCTAACACGTCTCCTCTCCCCTCCACTTATCTATGAAACTTTAATCAACTGTTGTGTATTCAGGTTTAGTTTTTAGTAAGTAGCTCCTGACGATGGTGTTGTGTCACCGAAACTCACGGTGGTCTCATACACGCAAGTAATTAAATCCACTCGACTATAATCCGCCTGAGTTGATATGCGAAAGTTGTTGTTTTTTTACCATTGTTACCATCGCATAACGATAGATGTCTCTATAGTATATATTCATTGTATGTATATTATTATTTTTATGATTCAATCAGTCAACATTTATTCACAAGCTTTTTATATTATTAGTTTCCGACAGTCTATTTATTTTAGTAAGTACCACTCGGGTCTCGAACTGTAGACTGAATGGATGAGAGACAACTTGTAAGTACTACGCGGACATCACACGGTGTAAAATAATAGACCAAAGGTTGCAAGGCTCGTGGTTCGAATCCCTCGTCTGCCAATATTTTTTCTGAATGAGTTGGTGCGTATAAAATTTGATATATAATTGTATGTGTGTATTTAATTACTAATAATATTGAAATATAGTCAACGATCTATAAAAGAAGATTCGAAAAAAAAAATCTAAATAAAAATTTAAATCCATGTTATCATATATGATAACGCATCATTAAGGAGATACCGGTCCTTTAAAGCAAAGACAAAGAAACTGACAAAAAGCTTTTTTTTCATTGTTAGGTCGTAACAAGACTATTAGTCTGGCGCCAAAGACAATAAAATCTTAATAAATGAATATTCCTTCAACAGATGACATTACTTTCAATGTGTATATTATATCATTGTTATTTTATAACGCCATTACATTCTATTACTTCTTTCATTACTATAATTAATAAGATGGTAAATATAAAGATGAGAAAATTTACGTTAAATGGTTATAAAATCTATTCTTCGTAGTAGAATCAATTGGTGGATTGGTTTGCAGCAACAAAATGTTGCATCTCGATCTTCTACAACACTCTTTAGCTAAGCATAAGAGCTGCAAGTCATTTCCTCGAATACTTGCTGCAAATATTGCCGTCTAGGGCGCCCTCTGAAGTTTCTACCTTCAGCCATCCCTTCCACAATGTCGCGAAGAATATAAAGAGCGTAAATTTGATTAAATCAACTTTGAAAAATAAATTTCGTCGGGTTTAGAAGCAAAGACCCGTCAAGTCAAGTAGCAAAAGCGTTTAGTTTCATTAAACTACAATGGATACGGATCTTTAGACGCCAAAACTGAATCTGACGTGAAGCATAGAATAAACACAGGATGGCTGAAATGGAGGTCTCTCTCTGGGGTTTTGTGTGACAGCAAGATTCCAGTTAGGACCAAAGGTAAAATCTACAAAACTGCTGTAAGGCCAGCTATGCTCTACGGATCGGAGTGTTGGACCCCGCTGACACGTGACTTGGATAGGATTCATGTGGCAGAGATGAAGATGCTGTGGTGGACGGGCGATGTAACTAAAGTGGACAGAGTTCCAAATGAGCATATTTGGGGTTCATTTCGGGTGGCCCTCATACCTGAAAATATAAGAGAAAACCGCCTAAGATGGTATGGGCATGTGACACGGATAGATGAGGACCACATGGTGAAGAAAGCCCTTAATATATCCACGCTGAGAAGAAGACCACAGGCAACCTGGACTACAACTGTAAACAAGAATCTGTAAACTCTGGGCTTGACCGAGAATGCAACGCAGGACAGACAGACATGGCCAATGTGCACAAGGAGAGCTGACCCCAGATGATGGGAAATGGCGAGGCTAAAGAAGAATGGATATGCATCAAATCTGGGGCGGGTCATCGCTAGTTGCTAAATACGTGTTGTTGGTAGGACGCTGCAAGGGGCCTTCAGAACCACGCAGCAGTTCAGGAAGGTAAAGCAATGTTTACACACAAAATAAGTGGAAAAATAATAATTTAAAAAAACACTCCATCATTTAAATTGGTAGAGTAACGTTTCACCTTCTACGGAACACTTTGTTTCTACGTAGTTATTTATGTTTCTATTATTTTTGTGTTTTTCGTTAAGTGTGTTTAGCTTTCTCACGGTAAAAATTAGAATCTAGCGTGGGAGTAACGACGCCGCCCATTAAAAATGCTTTAAAAATGATTTCATAAATTAAATTATGCTTATATTATATGTTTTATAATTTTAATTGTTTCCGTTAATTTTAATATTAAAAGGAAACAAAGATAACAAACGAAAAATGCATGAAATGGACGATTGTTTTATTTTTTTAACAATTATTAATTTAATTTAATAATTTCCATCAGAATACTCCCGGCTAATGTGAATTTGATCTCTCACCCGTAAAATGCCAGTCATAGCCTATTCATTAAAATTGGTGGTAGACGAAAGTCGTCCCATGAAGATCACCCATTTATAATAAATTCCCGTAATAATAAGGACGATGAGTTCATATCGGGCAGTAGTCTATGAGGTTGGCGGATCAACACTCCTAATGAAGTGCTCATTTATCCAAATGTAAAATGGTAAGCATCATAGGATCAACATAGGAAAAACTTCAGAACCACTATCACCATTTGTCGGTATTCTTCTGTATGTGCTTACATAAATAAACTTAGTAGAAGCATAGCTGACATGGGCTGGGGCGAGGAATATGGCGACAGTTTGTGACGATCATATTATGCTCCAATTAGAGGACCTAAAAAGAAACGACGATGATGATGATGATGAATCGAAATTGATTAAATATAAGTTAGATATAATTGTATTTATTGAACTGGTTTTGATCGAGTATAGCTGCGAGTCCCGGATATTGCGCATGGATTTGAACGTTTTTTAACGATGATATAAAAACATTTCAAGTAATTGTTAAATGGAAAATGTATGTGTTGTGTCGTTGTACTAGAAATAATGATAAATTAATCGGTAGTGAGGTTATCAAAAGGGTGAATATTTTATCTACCGCATGTCGTTAGTGAAGAGACGCTTTACAGCAGTGTTACCTAAACTACTATAACGTGCGCCTAAAAATCATACATAAAAAATGTATTAAATGAAAAAAAAAACAGCTCGATGTAGCCCTTTCAAGCTGTTGCCGAAAAGCCTCGAAATGCGATCTTTCGTCTCTTATATTTGGTCGCTCGTCTGAAACGCAAATATAAAAATGCAAGCGCCATCTCTTATGGCTTCTTAAATCTAGACTTAGCCTAACACTTTTATATATGCGTGTCAGACGAGTAAAATAAATAAGAGACGAAGGATCGTATATCGAGGCATTTCGGAACCAGCCTGCAAGGGCTATATCGAGCTGATATCAGCGTACTCTAATTATACACTTAGGAACTAATGAACTTCTCGTCTTCCAGCAAGTGATTAAACAGTACTTGCTCGTATTTTGCGTGAATGATATACATATGTATCTCTTTACCCGCCTCACACCCGCATCACACCGGAGGACAGATAAGTCTCCTTAATGATGCGCTCCTTCAGATTATGATCACTTAGCAGTCCAGTGGGAGTGTCCTCTGAACAATCGTGACGACTGCACAGAAGTGTTAAAAAAAACGGAAAAGAGATTAAAATCGCATTCACGGGTAGTAAAGAGATGGAGATGGAAGATTCTCTCACCGAAAATACGAACGTAAATGGTAAATGCGTGATTTTTTTTATAGTAGCCATAAAGTCTGCTTGCCCGATAGGGCCGAGGCGATTACCTCGAACTGCATCGAAAAGGACTCCTCTATCTAACTCTTGTAACTGACAATCCCAGAGAATGTGCTCTGAGGTCTGGAAGCGGGCACCGCAATGACAACTAGGGTTCGAAACTAAATAAAATGAGTATAATCTGTTAGTAATTAAATATACTATACAACAAATTCTTTATACGCATCAATTCATTCTGAAAAAATATCGGCATAAGCGGGATGCGAACCTGCGAGCCTTGGAACCAACCGTTGCTCTTGTTCACTACCCTAAACCACTCGACTATCTCCTGCCCGAACTGATGCGCGGAATAAGTTGTATTTACACCATTGTTACCATCATATAACGATAGATGTCTCTATAGTATATATTCATAGTGTGTATATTATTATTTTTTATTATTCACTCAGTCTACATTTATTCACAAGTTTATTATTATAACTTTCCGATAGTGTATTTATTTTAGTAAGTACCACTCGGGTCTCGAACCAAACTATAGATTGAATGGATGAGAAACAACTACTTATAGGTCCGACGCGGACTTTATAACCAGTCTTGAAATATTTATCTATTATATTAAAATTGAAATGGATCTCAAAGCAAATGCTAAAAATATAAATAACATAGTACAAAATAACTAAGTTTGAGCCCCCTCTGGTATAACTTCGAGCTTCCACATTTGAGAATCAATGCTTTGTTGATAAACAAGCACAGCATTCATTTGACAATCTATGATTTATTGTGACATAATCCATTTAAATTAATAATTATGAATTAAATAAATAATTGCGTTCACAATTGAAATGATAATGTTTTGTAAATATTTACAAAGTTCCCCACCAAATTGGAGCATATGGCAATAAAATATCGCGTCAAATATCAACAATACAGGAGCTATTTTTCATCTTTGACTTAGACACCATATATAATAGGTTCTATATGTGGAACGTTCACCATAAATTACTGGCAATTACTAAATATTTAGTTACCTGGTTTTTAAATGGATCACGTAAGATAAGTTATCTGTTTAGGAGACAACAGTTTCGACTAACTCGTAGTAGTCCTTATAAATGGTTTTACTTTATAAAAAAAATGGGTTTAACCACTTATAAAGTACTATACCATACTATCCCAGTTCAGTAATCTCTTAACAAGTGATGGATGTAGAAAGGCTTAAGTTAGTCGAAACTTCAGTCTCCTATTAGAGAACTTATCTTACGTGATCCATGTAAAAACAAGGTAAACAAGTAAACATTTATTATTTATAATGGATCTCAAAGTGATTGCTTAAAACATTGAAAAATAAAAAAAATACAGGAAATCAATTCAATCAGCCACCACTATCCATTCCTCATTTTAGGACGGTTCCGCCGCATTTCATTCCTAGACAATTCGTTTAATGACTCATCGGTCATAACGTGGGGTGCACTGGACGTCTTGTGCACGAGACATTTGGTGCACTGGATATCTCGCTAACATAACCTAACCTAAGGATTTTAAAATGTATCTCAGAGTGAACGCTACAAATATAGATAATTTTATTTAAGTTTGCTCGCTGATTAGGGCATATGGCCGCCGACACAATGGTTCTCGACGAGTTGAAATATGGTCCAGGGCTTTCGTTCTTTCAATATCATTTGTACCGGGAATGAGCTCTGCCGTGGATGGTCATACAAGGGCATAAATAGAAGTACATAAATAACATTAAATTAAGTTATCTTTGTTGCTTAGAAGATAACGCCTGGGGAGCGTGAAGGGCATTTCAAAATCAGAAACTAAAGAGAAGTTTCAATGTAAAAAACATTCATTCTAATCTTGCATTTCTTTCAGAAACATTACAAATTTTATTTAAGACGTTCCTGAAATAAGAAATAATACAAGAGAAACAATTAGGTATTCACTATTATTAACACTAATTATTAAAAAAGTCCCGAAGCTCGCTAAACAGAAGACTCCACGAAATTACTTTGATAAATAAATTCGTTAAGAGCTCATGTCGAAACTGGGCTTCTCTCGAGTGGAATATATCAATATTCGAGTCGACATGGATGAACAGTCTGATCACTCTCCCGAGAGGCAGTCTCCGGCAGGTTAGTGTTACTTCTATTCTTTCTATATACTCAAGAAAATATAGCATGAAAATCGGTAGAATAACCGTCACAAAGCTCTGTCAGCCGCCATGGTTTTCACCTCATCTCCCATGTCAGGTCTGCCTCTCGTGAGTTACATTATTTTATATATGCAGGATGTGTAAACACATACAGGAAAATACCGATAGATGGTGATGGTAATTCAGTATTCTCATCTGTGGAATTCTATGACACTTACCATGATGCGTATGGCTAAGCGCTGCATGTGGAGTGCTGATCCGCCAACGTCATAGACTACAACCCGATTTTCACGGATCATCCTTATTCTTACAAGACTTTACAATGAATGGGTGTTCTTCAAGGGGTGACTTTCGTCTACCACCAATTTTGATTAATAGGCTATGACTGGCATTTTACGACTGAAGGATTCATAACACACCTACCGCGGGTATTTTAGAGCTCAAAAATGTTTTTTTTATAATCTCCGTCCGGGATGGAACCCACTGGCCTCCAAAGCTTTGATCATTGAGCTATACCTGCCGCCATTATATGGATAGCTCTCTACAGACAGACTTAATAAAAAAATTGGTGTAGTTTATGCTCTCTTGCGGCAAATAAAGTATATACAGGTATACTTATTTATACCTTGAATACGGCAGTCACCTTTGTGTTGGAGCCTCAAATATCTTCTAGATTTATTTGAATCGGTTCAAAGAAGAGCAATTTAGTTGATAAATTGTGACACTCTTACGTCTAACCAGCAATCAGTGGAACATATATGTAATATTGGTTCAATTAGTCTATTCTTTCGTTATTACCACGGTTGTTGCTAATCCGAAATTAAATATTAGATTCCTCCTACACCCACCCATAACCGACAAACTCGTCTTATACTTGCCGAACATCCATACACGATTAATGTGTGTCGACCAAGAATTGGCAGTTTACAAAGTTACTTCCTAAATGCCACCGGTAAACTCTGGAATGCTTGAAATCAACATAAATTCGAAATTTTTCATCGTCATCGAGAAGATGAGGCGTAGGAAAGTTAAAAATGGTAACTCTACTAAGCCTAAACATGTCGAATTATAAATTTTATATCCATATTTATACACATAGTAAAAAGTTGATTTCAGCATGATGTAGTCCTTGCTGTTACCGAAAACCTCGATATACAATATTTCGTCTCTTATTCCTGGTCGCTTGTCGTGCATTTATGTACGCCACGTTATCATTTTGGACGGTTCCGCTATGGGGTGTGTTAGTTATAAGCGCCGCCGCTCGAGGCGCGGTCGAAAGTCGAGCCCGAGCGCGGAGATCGGTAGTCGGTCCCCACCCTTTAGCGAAACAAGGTTGCGTTACGGCCAGCGGTATGTTTCCGCTTGGCCGGAAGCTTGTAAGGTTTTAACGTAAATATAATCAATGTGCTTATAAAAGAAAGTCTTTGTTTGCTGACCTGCTCCTCATCCTGCCCTATCGCGAAGTATTAACCCCTTTTTGAGAGAGGAGGAGGTTAAAGTTTATTAAAAATATTTTTTTAAGTATTATATAATATATTGAACCACCTCTCGTTTAAAATCATACCATATATGAGCGCCCCGGTCCGGATGGATTTATCATTATGAAATATATATTTGGACAGACAACAGGAAGGGATATTTATGGGTTCGAATCCCATTTACCATTACAAGACTCTACTTCTCCCATTGCTCCAGGCGGTCATGTCCACAGCATCCATGACGAGAAACAATGGCTGTTTCAAGAGATTCACCATCATCATTATCAGCCTGTGTTCGTCCACTTTTATATATATCAGATCCTGTCTGCCCAGAAGTGAGCGACGTCGATGGCGTTACTCCCGGCCATCATCAGGTCCTCCTGGGTGCAGCTACTCGGACACAGCGCACACTCCAGAAGGTGTCACAGGGTCTGCTCCGCGCCGCAGTCACATTCAGTCGGTCCGCTGTAAAACTGCCAGGCTTTAATTTGTGTCCTCGTATTGCATACTCTGGTCCGAAGTCTGTTGCGACCACCATATACTCCACCCCTGGTCATGTCCATGGGCTAGGTCCTCTTTCGGAGCAATCCAAGTATTCTCCTCAATTGCGCTTCTCCACATGTTCAGCCGCAGGGTGGCCTCAGGTATCACCAGTTCCGTTGTCGACTGTAGGAAACTTTTTCTTGATTTGAGCCGTGTGGTTGATATAATTTCGTGCTGATGCAGTAAAGCCTCGAAAAACGATCTTTTGTCTTTTATTTTTATTCGCTCGTCTGACATGCACATCTAATAATGTAAGTCTTAATTTTACATGAAATTACGCGGCGTTTGCATACGCTATTTTATTCGTTATGACAGTTGCTCCATTTCATGTTGGTGCAACTGTAATCTTTAATTTGTTTTTTTGCCGTGATTATATTGACGGCGCTGCATATCAGTGTTCCGGACGGTCAAATGTCATGTACCAGTCGGACGAGGAAATCAAATCTTTATTAAAAATAAATGCGAAATGTGCTTCAAAAGCAAGTTCTTTGCTTTGCGACCTGCTCCTGCATTATTCCTCCACTCGGGCACGTAATGAACCCGCGACTTGTCGCCTTTTTAAAGACGGAGGATTTCAATATTTATAAATTTTTATTTGACCGAATTTTTAGTCCGTTATATCCGAAATATGTTATATAGACGTCCGTTATATCGAGGTTTAGCAGTATTATGATACAGGCTAAGGTACCTATTGACATCAGCATGATATAGCCCTTGCTGACTGGTACCGAAAACCTCGATATACAATCTTTCGTCTCTTATTTCTGTTTGTTATTTAACTTGTCGCACATGTCGCCATATTGGCATTTTGAACAAGTTACATAGATCGCCACTGGGGCGCTGTGTGACTGGAATCGTGTGCCGACCGTCAGCGAGAGCATATTGTATTGTGGCCCGGCCTGAACGCTGTGACTAGGTCGGGCCATAAGTTTGTGAAGTTTATCGTCAATATATGTCAATGTGCTTGAGAAAAAAAAGTGTGTGTTATTTATCTGCTCCTTATGCTGCCACCACGCTACTGAATAACAACCTTTTAAAGAGAGGAGGATGTTACTATGATATAGTTTCGGACGCTAACACCCTTGTTATTTGAAGCGCTAGCTAATGGTGAGGCATTATACAGGGGTTAAGGATGGCGTGCGCACTACTCTGAAGGAAATATCATGTGCGTACAATGGGAGCTTTTCCTGAATACAGAAGTGAGACAGGTATATAAGGTGTATACGGTGGCCATTTAAAAAGTTTACTATCAAAAAAGTCATCGAAAGTAAAGTAATTTGATCGTCATCAACCTGTGTCCGTCAAATGTTGAACGCAGGCTATCGATGTTGCCAGATACTGAGCGAAAAAGATTTGACACGAAGAAGAAGATGACAGGGTATAAAATAGAGAACTGTTGATGTGTGAACACATTTACATTTATGTAATACAAGTGGTTTGTTTAACTCTCGAGATGTTCTGGGAATCTCGGCGCCAATGCAGCCACTTAATACCCACCAGACGTGACTCTGAGAGTGTTGCTCTGCTGTGGGCTCTATGACGAATCGTGTATTCTCGGAATACGCAATAGATACTTGGTCTTAAAGGCGAAATAAGGAAACTATTAAATTAAATTGGCTTTAAAACCAATGATAAATAGTCATATTTCACTTGAGTTGATCTCCATTGGTGGAACACAAATCTAGGTTGTAAATGAATATACTTGTCTGGACTTTACCCGACTCACACCCGCATCACACAGGAGGACAGTTAAGTCACCTTGATGATGCGCTCATTCAGATTATGATCAGTTAGCAACTGATAAGTCCAGTGGGAGTACGCTCTGAACAATTATTGTAAATTTACAATTATTACAACAAATAATGTAAATGCGTGGATTTTTTTTAGTGGCCACAAAGTCTGCATGCCCGATAAGGCCGAGGTGATTCACTCGAACTGTATCGAAAAGGACTCCTCTTTCTAACAAGAGAAACTGACAGTCCCAGAGAATGTGCTCTGAGGTCTGGAAGGGGACGCCACAGCGGCAACTAGGGTTTGAAACTACATTAAATGAGTATAATCTGTCATAAAAAGCGCCATGCCCAGTCATAACCTATCAATTTAAATTGTTGGTACGAGTATACAAAAGTCGTCCATGTTTCTACTATCTATGTTTCCATGTGGACCTCTAAGTGCAAGTGCTCTGGGACAAGGCGTAGACGATATAAACTTATAGTGCTGTGAAACGACAATTTGTGGTGTCCATATGCTGCAAATATGGAGCGAATATGATAAAAAAACATTATTTTTATGTAAACACATAAAGGAGAATACCGACAGATGGTGATAGTAATTCTTAAGTCTCATCTGTGGAATTCTAAAACGCTTTACCAAGGTGTATATATGGCTAAGCGCAGCTTGTGGAGTGTTGATCTGCCAACGTCATAGAATGCAGCCCGAGATTCACGCATCATCCTTATTATCACAGGAATTTACTATGAATGGGTGGTCTTCACGGGGCGACTTTCGTCTACAACAAATTTTAATTAATAGGCTGTGACTGGCATTTAACGGGTGAGGGATAAAATTCACACCAACCGGGGGTATTTTAGAGCACAGAAATTGATTAAAAATCTACATCGGGGATCGAACCCACGACCTTTGACTTGCAAAGCAAACGCTTTGACCATTGAGCTAAACCCGCCGGATATGATTCATCGTACTACAGATTCGATGCAAAACACAAACATGCAAACGCGGTCTTTAAATCACCTTCCTGAACGGCATATAATCACTACAGATTGATTAAACCAATGCCAAGCGGTTTACGTCTCTATCCATACGACAATTCAGCGTCATTCTTGTATAAACTTCGTGTTGTTTATCTGCCATTTATTATCAATAATAACGTTCTGGTAGCATTTAAATAATGCGAGTATTCTCCATGAATACAGGGTCACTCAGCATCATCAAGGAAGATGGGCACCTAGTAAGAACCATCTCAGAGAGGCGATCGGTCACATCATGCGCCACGAAGGTCTTCTTAACGACATTGTGGAAGGGATGGTTGAGGGTAGAAACTGCAGAGGACGTCCAAGACGGTAGTATTTGTGTTCGTGGACATGAGTTGTAGCTCTTATGCTGAGCCAAAGAGGGTTGCAGAGGATCGAAAAGGGTCAAGATCGAGAAGCAAGATTTTGTTGCTGCAAATCGATCCACCGGATTGATACTACGAAGAAGAACAGGGTCATTCAGCATATCAAGGAAGACAGGCACCTAGTAAGAACCATCTCAGAGAGGCGATCGGTCACATCATGTGCCACGATGGTCTTCTTCACGACATTATGGGAGGGATGGTTGAATATAGAAACTCCAGAGGGCGTCCTAGACGGTTGTATTTGCAGCAAGCGTTCGAGGACATGAGTTGTAGCTCTTGTGCTGAGCTAAGAAGGGTTGCAGAAGATCGAAAAGAGTGGAAATCGAGATGCAAGATTTTGTTGCTGCAAACCAATCCACCGGATTGATACTATGAAGAAGAACAGGGTCATTCAGTAGAATCTAGGGCAGGCACCTAGTAAGAACCATCTCGGAGAGGCGATCGGTCACATCATACGCCACGATGGTCTTTTTCACGACATTGTGGAAGCGATGGTTGAGGGTAGAAACGTCAGAGGGCGTCCAAGACGGTAGTATTTACAGCAAGTGTTCGAGGACATGAGTTGTGGCTCTTATGCTGAGCTAAAGAGGGTTGCAGAGGATCGAAAAGAGTGAAGATCGAGGTGTAAGATTTTGTTGCTGCAAACCGATTTATCGGATTGATACTACGAAGAAGAACAGGGTCACTATTGTTCTTCTCACGCCTAGGTCATATGGTCACCACAAATCGCTGCCAAAAGTTTCGTTACAAACCCTTTCGTTACAGCTCGGTGGAATACAAATTATGAATTTATGAATTTTTCAAACCATTTTTATTGCTTAAAACTAGTATTTGAAGCATAAATGTACTTATATGGCCTATTTTCATATATCACATTGGTTCGTGTATCTTTTAGCTATCAGATGATGCATAAAAAACTATTAAATTTAACAAACGTTCATAATGTAACTCCATACATGTGGTGGCATTGACACATGTGGCTTACAGAAAAATCGCTCCTGTGACGAAACCTAATGATATTTATTTACATGCTTTAGAGATTCCTGTATATAATACATGTAGTTTGATAAAGGGAATGACTGCACTTCTAACTTACTACCGTAGATGTCACAATGGGAACTGAAAGTAGCGAAACGATATATCACATCAACCGATGTCAACGGTCGGGGAATCTTTGACGGCATATGCCAAGAAACGATGCGAAAGGGTTAAATAACAAAATTTAATCAACATATTTTGAAATGTATGCAACTTTTGATTCTCCCTGTTGCAGCAGTAAGTGCGGTACACAATCTCTACTAGCTGCTGAATATTCATTGTGGCCAGTATAATTATTGCCGCTACCCCCGAGGGGATTTTAAGAGGTTCCGATACATTTTATTGAACTGCCTCATGCGGAGTAGCATCGACCGTTACGTCCCATACTATCGATATTAATTCATTTAATTTATTACCAAGAAAAAAAAAAATATTTATGCAAGTATTGACATCATAATTTCGTTAAATAACTCATTGTACATACATTCACGGCAAGTATCACTCAATGGTCAAAGCGTTTGCTTTGAAAGCCAAAGGTCGTAGGTTCGATCCCCGACGGAGATTAAAAAAAAAGGTTTGTAAACCAGGTTGGTGTCAATTAGATCCCTGACCCGTAAAATGTCCGTCATAGCCTATTAATCAAAATTGGTCGTAGATGAAAGTTGTCCCTTAAAGACCACCCATTCATAGTGAATACCTGTAATAATAAGGATGATACGTAAATATCAAGCAGTAGTTATGATGTTAGCGGATCAACTCTCCACATGCAGCGCTAATATACAACATGGCAAGCGTCATAGAATTCACAGATGAAACTTCAGCAAAACTTATGAAAAACAAAAAAACAAAAATATATGCTGATGATAATCAGTTTGCCGGCGGGTATAGCTAAATGGTCAAAGCGTTTGCTTTGCAAGCCAGAGGTCGTGGGTTCGATCCCCGACGAAGATAAAAATATACAAAAATAATAATCAATTTCTGAGCTCTAAAATACCTCGGTTGGCGAGAATTTGATCCCTCACCCGTAAAACGCCAGTCATAGTATATTAATTAAAATTGGTGGTATAATATCAATAACTCCACATGCAGCGCTTAACCATATGCAGCATGGTAAGCGTCATAGAATTCCACAGATGAGACTTCAGAATTACTATCACCATCTGTCTGTATTCTCCTGTATGTGTTTACATAAAATAAAAATTAATAAGTAATGTGTTAGCATTCACGTCTCTACGCCAGAAGTAAATACAAGAGTTCTTGTGCGCCTTTTTTTTACACACTTTTTTTCCCATCGACCGACGTCTCTTTGACAAATATGTGCTACCCATTGCCACTTGAATGTGCCCAAATAAGCAGCAGATATGTAAAAATAATTATGACGATGTGGTCTTATAAATATTAAGAATCTCTGTTTCTAGAAGTCGCTATCTCCGTCGGGAGTTTAGCCCACGGGCGATACGCCGCGCGCCGGGCACGCCCAGGCGCGGCATCGGCGCGGCGATCGCCATACTAATTACGGGATCGTGATTCTCAGCACTACCGGAGCATATGGCGCACGATCACGATCAACAGCTACAAGGACTATCTTAAACTATATACTAAAGAAAATATAGCACGATCCTTGAGTGCTTACTGAGTGACCACAAACGGAAAAATTTGGATGGGGTAATGTCAAACACCCACCCCACAGCCCGGACTTAGCCCCAAGTGACTACCATCTCTTTCCTGTCATGAAGAAACGCCTGGGTGGAACGCAATTCGGCGACAGAGAAGAGCTGGAAGAAGCGGTTCTCAGGTATCTGCGTGGCTTGGCGGCAGATTTTTTGACTCGGGCATTCAAAAGCTCGTATACCGCATGCAAAAATGCATTGACCTCAGTGGCGACTATGTAGAAAAATAGGTAAACGTCTGAACTTTCCAAAAATGTACGCATTCATGGAATCAAACATGTTTTACACTGTGAAAAATCACTGGGAAACTTATTTAACGGAAAAACCTCGTAGTTTTTCGATCCTCCGAGAAATTGAAAAAAAAAGGATGGCTTCTAGCACAGGTGTATCTACGCAAAACGTATAAGAAAATAGTTTTTTACTTTTGGTACTTTTTCGGTTAGAAATCAGACGAAGATGTATTAAAGATACGATGAAAAATATCTTAGATATCACAAAAAAACTTTTTATGATGTATCTTTTTACATCATGAATATACGAAAAAAACAATGTATACGAGACACGTGATACATCGCCGTATCAATCACTACCGAGCAAAGAACAGAAAGTAGCAACTAAGTATAGAGAGGTCGTAAATATAACCCTAGAGAGGGCTGAGGGTCTGAGGAGAGTGAGGTCCGGAAAGTATTTCACTACAGCTCTCCACCCTCGGTGGAGTGGTGATTAAATGGACTTTATATATGCTCGACAGTGGATTTTCGGTACTATTTTGGGTGAATTTTCAGCCGATTTTCAGGCGGTTCTTTCATACGTGTAGAAACGCTTTTTATATTTTGAATTTATATCAGTGAAATTTTACAATATAATTTTAGGTGCGTACTAATACGTAACGAAATAATATATATAAAGGGTCCGCCAAAAAACTTTTTTTTTTTTGAAAATCGGGCGCAAAACATCGAGTGTAGCTTCGGCTGTGTGGCACGTAGCGCCGTCTTGTTGAAGCCAAATGTTGCCAATATTTTCTTCTTCAATTTTTGTGAACAAAAATGGCCCGATAACGATCGCCATTGACTGTAACGGTCACTTCTTGCTCATTTTTGAAGAAAAATGGCCTGATTTTCAAAGTAATGTCGCAATATTTCCCAGCGTTGTTCAAGCGTATACACAACCATATTCGTTTAGCGGAAAAATAAAACTAATTATTTGTCGAATCAAACATGAGATAAGTGTTACGATTCACGAAATAAACACTAGTTGAAAAAAAAATCGTTAGATGGCGGACAATAACATGATTTTCAAAGTAATGTCGCAATATTTCTTAGCGTTGTTCAAACAACCATATTCGTTTAGCGGAAAGATGAAACTTATTATCTGTCAAATCAGACATGAGCTCAGTGTTACCATTCAGAAACAAAAAAGACAAAAACTGCTGAATGTAATCTGCGAAAAAAAAAATTATACACTATATAGTGTCAGAAAATTAGGTTTAATGACATTTTTATGACATTGAACATCCCTTTCAGTAATAAATGCTCGAAAATAAATCGAGTTCGACAAAAGTTGGCAAAGTTTCTTTAGTGCATAAATCTAAGCGCCCTCTCGCCAGTCATTTACATGCGGCGGACCAGCGGAGAGACATTGCGTAGCGCGTGTGTAGCCAGTTAGTTTAACGCTCTCTAGCGCAGAAGCCCTTCATCTAACGGCCAAACTTTGTAAGACATAATTGTAGAAAAAATATCTGTGTTCACTTTTGTTGTACATCATTTTTCTGTAAAGATACAAATTTTAGTTATTTTAAGTAAAAAAGTGAAATCAGAAGATTTTTTTCTTGAGTTTTTTCTACATTTATTTGTAAATTTCACTCTTCGTTTCTCTGCTGGCGAGTATGGGCTAGGTCTGCCCATACAGATAAAGTGGATATTGCTCTGAATGAAACGTGCCGGGTGGTTACGGGGTGCCTAAAACCTTGCCCAGTATCAAAGCTATATCAACTCTCGGGCATCGCCCACCGAAGATACGGCGAGAAGTCACCACCAAGAAGGAGCTCTCCAAAGCTACCCACGACATACTCCAGCCTATGTTTGGGTATCAAAAGATAACCACACGGCTCAAATCAAGAAGAAGTTTTCTACAGTCGACAACGGAACTGGTGATACCTGAGGCCACCCTGCGGCTGAACATGTGGAGAAGCTCAACTTAGGGAATATTAGGATTGCCTCGAAAAAGGACCTAGCCCCTGGACATGACAAGGCGTGGAATATATAGAGGTCCCTCAACAGACTTCAATCAAGTGTGCAACACGAGGAATCAAATTAAATCCTGGCAAATTTACAGCGGACTGACTGAATGTGACTGCGGCGTGGAGCAGACCCTGTCACACCTTCTGGAGTGTGCGCTATGTCTGAGTAGCTGCACCCAGGAAGACCTGATGATGGCCGGGAGTAACGCCATCGACGTCGCCCACTTCTGGGCAGACAGGATCTGACCCTGTTGTTTCCGACACGAATATACATTATTATGAAAGAAAAACTTCTATCTATTTACGTCTATATGGTGATTATACTTTAATAATAAGCAGCGTTATATTGTAAGGGCAATGTTTTCAACAACAACAGATCATTAGTTGGAGATCACAGGGCCGGCTGAGGGATTATTTAGGTAATACATTCCCCATCCGCCTGGGTAATGATACCTTTTCAACTAAAAGGGTCGCTCCTAAGCTGGCGAATAAATCTGCTTCAACCCTTGCTGCAGGGATTACCAACTGCATCCAAAAAATACAGCGAAAATAGCGAACAGTTCAAAAAAATCGAATAGTGTTTGAAGAAGTTTGATGTTGTGACAATAATGCCATGTTATTTGTGGGTCATCCATGATTTACTTATAACAGGGTTTTTGTTGTTACAAGTCAACTATTTGCATTGAGTCTCCTAACGCTTGTTCTGGGTGTGAGGTCATTGACACTAAATGTGTCAATAAATTTACAGGGCCACACTTTTATGTAAATACTTCAATAATGAATTAAGATGTAAAAATATTTTGTAATGTTATTGAAGGAAATAAATAAATAATTGTCTAAATTGTCTAAAGAAAATTCCATCTGACCATTTCGACCTGATTTAACCGACCATTTTTTTTTATAAAAACACGTACTACGTGTACTAAGAAGCGACTCAACGCAATTCGCCCATACCTCTCGATCATCGGGCTAATCAGCTGATTTTTATCAAAATCCTATTAAGAAATCACCCATATACAGGAGAATACCGACAGATGGTGATAGTAATTCTGAAGTCTCATCTGTGAAATTCAATAACGCTAACCACGGTAGATATGGCTAAGCGTTGCATGTGGAGTGTTGATCCGCCAACGGCATAGACTACAGCCCGAGATTGAAGGATCATCCTTTATTATTACAGGAATTTACTATGAATGGGTGGGCTATGACTGTTTTTTTTAATTTTACTGAATTTTACGGGTGAGGAATCAAATTCACACCAACCGGGGGTGCTTTAGAGCTCAGAAATCAACTAAAAACCTTTTTTTTAAATCTCCGTTGGAAATCGAACCCACGACCTTTGGCTTGCGAAGCAAACGCTTTGACCATTGACCTATACCCGCCGGTAGTGACCTGTTCGCTAAATATCGGAAACTCTTAACCCTCTCAATGTTATGACATATGCTGGTGAGTGCATCATCTGCGTCAACTCAACAAGTTGACTCTTGACAGTAACGGATTGAAGAAGGCTTCGAGTTACTCGAAAGTTTCATAAACAGAAGTCATACTCAACGTGATCCATGCAAATACAAGGTAAGTAAATTAATATATATTATTCATAATGAATTTCAGAGTAAATGCTGAAAACATTGAAAAATTATTTTACAAGCTTTCATGATTTTTATATCCCTGAAAAGGCTGCTATTGGCTCGGTGCGATACCTGGCTCTAACGGCAGGTTCCAGGGTCTAATTTATGCTGTCCACTTAGCGGGGAAACCTTCCTGCCTAATGGCCACCCCCGAAGCCTTAAATCAATCCGCGGACCTCACGGAAAATCGAGAAAATCGGGAAAAACAAAAGGCAAAAAACACCGTTTTTACCCAGGCGCCGAAATGCACGCCCAATAACACTGAAAGCCTACTGAAATTCAGTGGGTAATTTATTTCATTGCTGTCTGTCTTCGGTAGTATTAGACGTGGCAAAGTGTTTTTATTCAGCTTTGCATTTTATTTGTACCCAATTATTTGGTATAAATCATATTGATATATTTCACGTAAGGGGAGCCCAATTCAGACATGAACACCACTCGAGTTTCTTTGGAGGAATAATTTATTGAAATAAGTTAATAATATTATGATGGATTATTATTGATAGTACGATCAAGTACAGTATGGCCCTAAGATGGTATGGGCATGTGACACGGAGAGATGAGGAACACATGGTGAAGAGAGCCCTCAACACACCCACGCTGAGAAAAAGACCTGGAAGACCACAGTCAACCTGGATACCAACTGTATACAATGATCTGAAAACTCTGCGTTTGGCCGAGAATGTAACGACAGACATGGCGAATGTGCATAAGGAGAGCCGACTCTAGATGATGGTAAATGGCGAGGCTAAAGAAGAAGAAGTACGATCAAGTACAGTCGACCTTTTGATATCAGTTTGATATAGAAATTGCAGGCTGGTGCCGAAAACCTCGATACACAATCTTTCGTCTCTTATTTTTGTTCGCTCGACGGGCATGCATGTGTCGCCATATTTGTATTTTGACAAGTCCGGTCACAGGTGTGACGTTAGTCATGTACATGGCTGCTGTGATTGGTGCGCCATTGATTCAGTAGATCACCACATGCGGCGCTGGGAGACAGCCTTACCGATTTTACTGTTTGATGACATCGCGATGATTTCTTCATTCTCTTACCTGCAAATAAAAAAAATTGACATATTAGTAAAATTCTGCAAAAATTAAAAATATAACATCACATTTTTTTCATTCCAAGTCATTCATCGATGACTCTATATAAGTAGACATACAAATGGACCAGATTTTCTTCTCCATCCACTTCGACGTCTCCATAACCTGAGCACACATCAAGCCGCCCGCCAGAGAAATCACTGTGTTACGTGACGATCTACAAACTTCATATCATAACCTACCTACTAGTAACATTTTATATTGGAAGAAACGAAGCATTGGCAGACCCCCTGCAAGATGGACTGACGACATAAGAAGAAAAAATACTATCCATAGCCTTATAAATCAAAATTGGTAGTAGAGTAAAGTCGCACCGTAAGCACCACCCATTCATAGTGAATTCCTGTAATAATTGGATGATACTTGAATGTCCGGCTGTAGTCTGGGATGTTATGGGATCAATACACCACATGCAGCGCTTAGACAAATTTAACATGGTAAGCGGCATATAATTGACAGGTGAGACTTCAGCATCACTGATCGGGACTTTTTAAATGATCCTATTATTATTGTATAATTTATAAATTGTTATTTATCCTGCATTAGAAATGAATAAATATTGTTATTTGTAATGTTTCTAAAAGAAAAATAAATTGAAATTGAAATCACTATCACCATTCGTCGGAATTCACCTGTATGTGTTTACGCAAAATAAATATATTTAAAATTGAATTTCAAATGATGTATTAATACTAGATTATTGAAATACTGGGAGCAGCAAAAAGTCTGATCGCTTTAAATCAAACGACGAAAACTGTCAGCTTTTTTTGCCGCTCCCTGCATATTCCCAAAATCCGCTTAAAAACATTTTTTATCATCATTGATTTATCAAGATATAAAAAATATTAACAAAGAATAAAAAAATAATATTTATGACAAAAAATATAATCGATTTTTTAAATTGACATCAGCATGATATAGCCCTTGCTCATCGGACACGCATGTGTTGTCATTTTGTAATGCCGTTAGGAGGACTAGTCATATAGATCGCCACTTGCGGCGCTGGGTGTCACCGACCACGGCGCCCGGCTGTGTGCGCAGTCAGTTGTGTGCCGGTGGCGGCGAGACCGTATTGCGGTTGGCCTGAATGCGGTGACTAGGTCCGGGCCAGAAGTTCATAAAGTTATCGAATTATATATGTCAATGTGCTTCAGAAAGAGTCTTTGTGTTGTTAATCTGCTCCTCATCCTGCCACCACGCAATTCGATAACAAACTAAGAGCAGTTAAATGTTACGACTTAATGACTGAATGATTTGCTCAAGCACCCGTATGCTGAGTGCCGAAGAAAAAGGTTTTAATTACCTTAAGGTGGGGGAATATCCTTAATGGGCGTTTAATGGCGATCCAACCCAGATGCATGGCCAGATAAGGTGCCCCCACGTTTGGGAACATTAATTAATTAATATTTTTAAATGGCGGTATGAAATATTACACGAAAAGAACGGAATCTACAAAAGTTTATATCAGCTTGACATAGCTCTTTCAGGCTGATGCTGGAAAGCCTAAAAAAACGATCTTGGTGTCTCTTATTTTTGTTCGCTCGCCTGACATTCACATCTAATAATGTTAGTTTTAATTATATAATATTACACGGCGTTTGCATGCGACATTTTATTTGTTATGACAGTTGCTCCGTTTCATGTTGGTGCAACTGCCATCTTTAATTTATTTTTTGACGCGACTGTCTTGGCGGCGCTAGATGTCAGAGTGCTCCGTCAGTTGGCAACTCGCTCGCGACCGGTTGGATGAGAAAGCAAGTAAACGAAATAAGCACTAGTTGAAAAAAATAACGTGAGATGGCGGACAATAGCATGATTTTCAAAGTAATCTCGTAATACTTTCCAGCGTTGTTCAAGCGTATACACAACCATATTCGCTTAGCGGAAAGATAAAACTAATTATCTGTCAAATCAGACATGAGCTAAGTGTTACCATTCACGAAATAAGCACTAGTTGAAAAAAAAAACGTTAGATGGCAGACCCTTTATTTAATAAAATAAACGTGAATTGTGCCCCAAGGATAAGTTCTTTTGCTTAGAACCAGCTCTTGCGTTCTTCCCTCCACGCGGCCACGTGACGAACCCGCGACTTGTCATCATTTTAAAGACGGAAGGGATGCACCATCAAAATGTATCATCATATCATCATGTCCGCTCCGCCAACCATATCTCCGCCAAGTGGTTTCAATGTTTCATTCTCTACAGTCTTCCTGGACGGCGTAAGCCTGGAGGCTTGAAGAAAAAGCAGCTATAGTTTATGCTCTCCTGCGGTATTCATAAGACATATTTCAGCCAGGTGCACCTTCGCCTCTTCATCGACTGTACTATGGAAGGCTGACATGGCAGCTCTCTCACTTCAACATTAATCACAAAGTCAAACCATCACACTTTCAGTATTCTACGCAGACATCTGTTTTTGAAACCCATTAATAAATGATAAAAGCGAAAACTCTTGAAATACGAAATAACAATAAAAAAACATTTATTTATATATTGCAAGTACATATATGTAAAAATATTATTCAAGTGTCCGTAATGCTGTGTTGCTTCCATGCAGTTTGGCACTTTAATTTCAACAAAGCCTCATCATACTCGCATAATACACACAACACATACGCTTACGTCATACGGAGATCCCCGCAACGACAATATAGTTCAAACGCGTGGGTATCACGCTTAGAATAAATGTCTAGCAAAATCGCATGACTCAAACTTCATCGCCGTGTTGTGTATTTCAATTTTATAATATTAACGAATATATATTGAAATTTTGTAAAAAAAAATGTTGTTCGGGAAAACATTTTGTGAGGGTGCAGAATATTTAGTGGATATATTTAAAGAAAATTGATTATAATTCTGGGAACATTTTATGCGGGATTATTTAAGATAGTTTCTTATGGGTGTTTGCTGGAATGGTTCTTCTTCGTAGTATCAATCCGGTGGATTGGTTTGCAGCAACAAAATCTTGCATCTCGATCTCCACTCTTTTCGATCTTCTGCAACCCTCTTTAGCTCAGCATAAGAGCTGCAACTCACGTCCTCGAACACTTGCTGCAAATACTCCCGTCTAGGGCGCCCTCTACAGTTTCTACCCTCAACCATCCCCTCCACAATGTCGTGAAGAAGACCAGCATGGCGCGTGATGTGACCGATCGCCTCTCTGAGATGGTTCTTACTCTCTACCTTGATTGTATATAAAATACGAGTAGAGTATAGCATTAAAAAAAAATATTTACCATTTCTACACACGAGTGTATTCCTGTCGGTAGTAATTATTGTGATATACTAATATGAAGGTCTAAAAATGAAATTAAATAAGCATTCACGACACTTCATGGCGACATTAAAATATATTTTATTGTTTCAAATTAAAAATAACGACTTTGTTTATTTCTGTAGCCATTTGTACATACGACACTTCGTATTTAACGTTACTTTGGTCCACAAATACCGTATTTTCAGTAAGATTATTGGATTGAGCCGCTCCATAGAACGCAATTGTCCAAAAAGCGTCGAGCTAATTACACGATCTCCTTAAATTTTCTAATTTTCGTTCAATGTTCCCTCCCGGTTCACTAGAGGCAGTGACCTGCTACATGTAAGGACATCCAAAACCAACTACGCATTCTATTCTCCTATGTTAAGAATGTGTAGACTGGTGAACTCCTCTAGTGACTTGGACTTTTTCGGGCAGGACCTTCCAGCATTTCGCAGATCCCTCTACTAATGTACTAGTTGTTTTTTTACTCATGTTCATGTTTTGTCTAAATGTATTGTCTTAGCTATTATATTGTTCTGTTTTACCATTCATTTATTGTATTTTCTATTTCAAAACCGTATGTATTGGCCTAGGCCGTTAATAAATAATAATAATAATATTAATAATTAGCAAATCGCTTTAAATATGTTTCGAATACTATAACATCATCATCTCCATCCGCTTTCCTAATTAGAGCCCAAGATGATCGTCATTCATTTTAAAGCTTTGTCAGCTGCCATGGCTCTAGCCTCAACACGTGTCAGTTCGAATACTACAGCTGCTGTCTTTTCAAATCCTCAAGGTTCTTCCTTGGATGTCGTTGAGAACCATTTTTTTTTATATAAAAACATACAGAAGAATTCCAACAGATGGTAATAGTAATAGTAATTTTGAAGTCTCATCTGTGGAATTCTACGCCGCTTATCATTGTGCATATGACTAAGCGCTGCATGTGGAGTGATGATCCGCTAACGTCATAGACTACAGTTCAAGATTCACGCATCATGTTTATTATTACAGGAATTTACTATGAATGGGTTGTCTTTCCGGGACGACTTTCGTCTATTACCAATTTTAATAAATAGGCTATGACTGGCATTTTCGGGTAAGGGATCAAATTCACACCAACCGAGTATATTTTAGAGCTCAGAAAACAATTAAAAAACTTTTTTTTTTGTAATTTCCGTCGTGGATAGTACCCACTACATTTGGCTTACCAAGCAAACGCTTTGATCATTGAACTTTAATGACAGAATCTCGGAAAAATAAGGAGACGACAACTACAATAGTATCCGAGACAATATTTCACTGATTTCTTAAGCGAAAGTTTTAATAGATATTAGATAATAGCGCTACGTTCCCAAAATATGTAACATTGTGTTCTAATATACAAATCAAGTCAACCTACGAGTTGTGGTAAGTGAAAATATTTTGTTCCGCGTCTAATGTTAATTCAATTAAAATTAATTTATTTATTTCTTTTAAAAACATTACAAATACAAAAATATTTAATACGATCCTGAAATAAGATATGATACAAGAGAAACAATTAGGCATTTACTATTATTATAAAATAATTATTAAAGAGTCCGGAAGCTCGCTAAGCAGAAGACTCCACGAAATTACTTTGATAAATAAATTCGTTGAGCTCATGTCTGAACTGGGCTTCTCTCAAGTGGAATATATCAATATTCGAGGCGATTTGGTTGAACAGTCTGATCACTCTTAATAGAGGCATAATCTCTGGCAGATTAGTATTACTCCTAGGAAGAACAAACAATCTGTGCCTCCTTATCCTTAAATAATTGTCAGGGACAAACAAACCAATTTCTAACAAAATATCTGTATTTCTGAACACGCCGCGCACTAGCCGAAAGAAATGCATACTCAAGCACACATCTCTTCTAGTTCTCAACTCATTGTATCCCAACATACCCCGTATAAAGTTAAATGGGTACAGCCACGGATAATATCCATACATCCTCATGTAAAGAAGCTTAAAAAAATTATTCTGAACTCTCTCCAACATGAGGTCATATTTATACTTATGGGGAGCCCAAATAATAGATCCGCTCTCAAGTATGTTACGATCCAATGAAATGTACAGTACAACAGTACTAACAGTACTTGTCAACTTCAGTGATCTAACGAAAATCACGCTTACAGTGTGCTATTGTCGCTTGCCTGCGTATAAACTGATGATTTATATTCAATAGAATTGAACCATTTCCCCCCTATCTACTCCATAAATATCATTGTCTATACATTGACTGTATTTCACGGTACGGAGATTAATGCGACACTTTAGGGCAAAACAGTCAATAAAGGTAAATCCCAATAACCGCGTACGCTGATGAGTTTATAACGGAGATAAACGGCATTTTCATGTATGTAAACACGTACGGGAGAATACCGACAGACGCTGATAAGCAAATCTCGTCCGTGGATTGAATAACCGTTTTTATTAATACACTGACATCAGTGTGATATTGCCCTTGCTGACTAGCACCGAAAACCTCGATGTACAATATTTCGCCTGTGATTTATGTTCGCTTGTCGGACATGTATGTGTCGCCATATTGGCATTTTGCGTAAGGCAATCAACCAACCGTCCCACTGCTTGTATAATCAGATACCCCCAACACCAAGATTGAAGTCTCGAAGCAGCTTTCTAAAATCCACACAACCTCTCACATCCGGCCCAACTCTGGCAATAAATCGCACCAGAGGATTTCATTACTCCAAAGGAAGGCCTCCCAACTGGCAAGAACCTTGACTGGCGGACCTGGAAATCCCTAAACAGATTAAGAACCGGAGTTGGTAGAACAAAGGACAACCTCGAGCGGTGGGGAATGCTTCGGCAGGGTGAGAGTGAGACACTATTGTGTGACTGTGGAGACCTGCAGACCGCCTCACACCTAAGATGCTGCTCCATGTGCCCAACAAGTTGCAAATCTCAGGACCTAATGCTGGGCGACAAACGAGCCATCAATGTTGCCAGATATTGGGAAAAAATAATTTGACGTCGCTGACACGAAGAAGAGAAGAAGATTTAGGACAAGTCCGGTCACAAGTGTGACGTTTGTTATGTACATGGCTGCTGTAATTGGTGCGCCATTGATTCTGTAGAGCGCCACTTGCGGCACTGGGCGACAGCTCATTGCGAGCGCGCTTAGTCGTGAATCAAGTCCCGGTCGACCGAGGCGAAAGTAATGTCATGGTTACGGTCGAACGGGGAAAACAAGTATTTATCAAAAATATATGTCAATGTGCTTCGTAAAAAGTCTGTGTGTTGTTAATCTGCTCCTCATACTTTCACCACGCGATCCGATAACTATCCTGGCGACGTGAAGTCGTTTCTTCCGTAGAGATCAGTATGTTAACACTATGACTGGCAATTTGTCCAGCGGTGATACCACATTATTAACACGGTTCTTCTTTAGATTTACGAAGTAAAGCAACTTTGGATGCGGACTAAAACATAGATGGGTGACCGCCTGTTGCCATTAAAGTGTCGCTGGTGGGTTTGAACCTCTTTTATAAACCAAATATACCTCGGAAGCGTCGGAATAAGCATACAAACTCTTTAAAATATTCGTTTAATATCATCATCGTCATCACACTATGTCCGCTCACTAAATGGAGCATATGGCATTAACGAACTGCCACAACAAATCTCTGTCAGCCGTCATAGTCATCGCCTCATCCCATTCCAGCTTTGGCTTCCACAGCTCCGCCGAGTACATTCTATTTGTAATTACCGAGGATTTTCCAGAACGGCGCGAACCTGGTACTGCAGCATTCTAAGAATATATCACCAAAAATATGCCTCGGATACTACAGCAGCCGCCTCTTCAAGTAAACTTTTCCCCTGCAGCTTGTCGGGAAAGATATATATTCTCCGGTGCGTTTTCAGATGCGGAAATGTCACGGAATGAAGAATGGACTGTGGCAGCTGACAGAACTGAGTAACGGCAATTCGCGATGATCAAATGATCCAGATATGGAATGGATATATGAAAAAAAAAGCATTTTGCGACATCAAGGTTGAAACTAAGTGTGTACTGTAATGTAAGCACATACAGGAGAATACCGAGAGATGATGAGAGTAATTCTGAAGTCTCATCTGTGTAATTCTATGACGCTTAGCACGGTGCGTATGGGCTAAGCGCTGCATGTGGATTGTTGATCCGCCAACGTCATAGACTACAGCACGAAGTTCACGCATCATCCTTATTATTACAAGAATTTACTATGAATGGGTGGTCTTCGCGGGACGACTGGCATCTAACACCAATTTTAATTAACAGGCATTTTTACGGGTGAGGGATCAAATTCATACCAACCGGGGTTATTTTAGAGCTCAGAAATCGATTAAAAATGCTATTTTTTTAAATCTCCGTCGGGATTCGAACCCACGACCTTTGCAAAACAAACGCTTTGACCATTGAGCTAAGCCCGCCGGCAATTTTACACTAAACGGGGTATAAAGCTGAAAATGTGATTCAAAATAATTTTTATTTTAATCTCCATAGGGGATCAAACACAAGAAGTATGGCATTGCAATCAAGCGCTTTACCACTAAGCCATACCCGCTAGCAAAATAGTATATATATGGAATATACTAGTATTTGTGAGTGTGTATGCCACTCGTAGCGGTTTCATACAAAACATCAGCGAGCTAGCAAACAGATTTTCGATGAATTATTCACCGGTCAATTTGTGGAATCAATACAACCTCCCTTGCTCCCTAAACCGGAAGCCACTGTCAGACGCCATGTGCGGGAACACTGGCGCCATTATAAAGGTTATGTAAACACATACTGAAGACTACAGCAAGAGAAAGTCCATATGAGAAGAAAAAGGTGGAAAAAGACTAAGATCGTAGGTTCAACCAATGATTTCAATTTTATTTATTTCTTTCAGAAACATTACAAATACAAATAAATTTAATATGATACTGAAATAAGATATAATACAAGAGAAACAATTAGGTATTTTACTATTATTTATAACAATTATTAAAAAGTCCCGAAGCTCGCTAAACAGAAGACTCCACGATGTTACTTTGATAAATAAATTCGTGGAGCTCATGTCGAAACTGGGCTTCTCTCAAGTGGAATACATCAATATTCGAGGCGATATGGTTGAACAGTCTGATCACTCTCCCAAGCGGCATAGTCTCTGGTGAGTTAGTATTACCTCTGGGAAGAACAAACAATCTGTGTCTTCTTATCCTTAAATAATTGTCAAGGACAACCGATTTCCAATAAAATATCAGGATTTCTGAACACGCCTATAAAAACGAAAATATCATCATATCATGTCTCTACCCTCACTCCTTTAACTAGATGCTACTGTCAGACGGCATATACAGGACCACAAGCACCATTCCCATCGTTATGTAAACACACACAGAAACCTACATTAAGAGAAAGGCCACATATTTTTATGTAAGTCTAATCTCACCTAACCTAACCTATAGTAATCTAACTTAAACTAACCTAAGCTAACCTAAGCTAACGTAACTTAACCTTACTTTTTTATGTAAGCACATACAGCAGAATACCGACAGACGGTGATAGTGATACAGAAGTTTCATCTGCTTCTATAACGCTTACCATACTAAATATGGCTAAGTGCTACATGTGGATTGTTGATCCGCCAACGTCATAGACTCTACCCTGACATTCACGCATCATTAAATGATTACATGAAATTACTATGAATGGGTAGTTGGAACGACCACCAACTTTGATCAATATGCTATGACTGGCATTCTACACGTGAGGTAACAAATTCACACCAAAGGAGGGGTAAGGTTTGTAAGCCGTTAAAAAACGAATACCTGCGTAAACCATTAATTTTTCTTTCGATTAATTCATAAGAGAAATGTCACATTAAGCAAACTGTCCATGCCTTGTCTCAAAATATCTAGGAACCTAAATTCCAATTGGGAACATATTTGGTTCCTGATGACCCTCTAAAGCAGGAGTTCTTAGATTTAAAAAATAAACAGCAGTTTTAGTATTCAAATAAAAATTTTGGGTGATTTTTAAATAAATTTCATCTATGATGTTCGAATGATTTCAAGGTCTTGTTAGTTTAGTCTTAAGGACGGCTAAACCCAAAAAGTTTTACAAGATATCAAACCAACATTATTTGGCATGAAACGAAAACATTAATTATCAATTTAATATACACATACTATACATCAAATTTCTTTATACGCATCAATTCGTTCAGAAAAAAATCGGCAGAAGCGGGATTCGAACCAGCGAGCTTTGAAACCAACCGCTGCCCTATGTTCAGTACCCTATACCAGAGCTCCGCAACCTTCTCTCATCTCCGGCACACCAAAGTACTTATTTGGATTCTGCGGCACACCAAAGTTCTCACCTTGAATACCGCGGCACACCAAAAGCCAAAAATAGATATTAATTTGATCAATTTCACATTTTTTTAAATTTCATTTAGAACTTAATAAAGCAAGTACCTCGTTGTATGTCTACATAAATAGGCGATAGGCGCTGGGAGCTTGAGGACCGTTGTAAAATTATTTATTTATAATATTGCCTTATTTGATCGCGGCACACCTGTATCGGCTTACGGCACACCAGTGTGCCGCGGCACACCGGTTGCAGAGCACTGCCCTATACCACTCGGCCGTCTCCTGCCCGAACTGATGCGTCTAATAAGTTGCATTTATACCATTGTTACCAATGTTGCCATCGTATAACGATGGATGTCTCTATAGTATATATTCAGAGTGTGTATATTATTATTTTTAATATTGTAATATAGTCAATGATCTATAAAAGTAGATTGAAATATTGAAATGATATTCTAATGAATACTTAAAAATCCATACATTAACTATCGCACACAGGGAAATAATGATAATAATATCACTGATAGAATATTAAATAGCGCGTTGATCGAATTCGCGTTAATCGGGGATTATTAAGGCCCATTCACACAGCGCCATTTCAGCTAAATTATACTCTATGATTACAGTCATTATTACCTTTGATATTAATTTAGTGCTTAATGTGAATTTGGGTTAACCCTTTCGTTGCGACTCGGTCGAATACAAATTATACTGTCAATACGGCGTGAATTTTCAAACCATTTTTTTTGCTTAAAACTAGTATTTGAAGCATAAATGTACTTATCTGACCTATTTTTATATATCGCATTGCTTCTTGTATACTTTAGCTATCAGATGATGCATAAAAAACTATTATATTTAAAAAACGTTCATTATGTAACTCCATACATGTGGTGGCATTGACACATGTGGTTGACAGAAAAATCGCTCCTGTGACGAAACCTCACGATATTTATTTACATGCTTTACAGATTCCTGTAAAGAATACATGTAGTTTGATAAAGCGAATGACTGCACTCCCAATTTCCTACGTAGATGTCACAATGGGAACTGAAAGTAGCAAAACGGTATATCACATCAATCGATGTCAACGGTCGGGGACTTTTGACGGCATAGATCGAAAACCGACGCGAAAGGGTTAAGTACCTCCTAACTCTATGTTAATATACTTGTATATATGACATTTAAATTAGTTAAATAAATTATTTTATTACAGACATCATATTCTAAAGTGTGATATTTATTTAACATTAGTTGTAACCCTTTCGCATCGGTTGTCGGCATATGCCGTCATAAGATTCACAGACCGTTGACATCGGTTGACGTGATATATCGATTTGCTACTTTCATATAATAGTTTTTTATGCATCATCTGATAGCTAAAGGATACAAGAACCAATGCGATATATGAAAATAGGTCAGATAAGTACATTTATGCTTCAAATACTTGTTTTAAAATTGACAGTTTAATTTGTATTCAAACCGAGCAATAAAGCCCGAAATTCACGCATCATCCTTATTATTACAAGAATTTACTATGAATGGGTGGTCTTCACGGGACGACTTTCGTCTACCACCAATTTTAATCAATAGGCTATGACTGCCATTTTACAGGCGAAGGATAAAATTCACACAAACCTTTTTAGAACTCAGAAATTGTCTTTTTTTTTTGGTTTTTTTTTTTAATCTCCGCCGGGGATCGAACCTACGACCTTTGGCTTGCAAAGCAAACGCTTTGACCATTGAGCTATACCCGCCGGCATGTTTTTTTGTTTGATCTATATGTGTTATTTTTTTGGATGTCGCGCATTTCATTGGTAATGATGTCTACGTATCCAGTGTTTCATTTGTATTTAGATACCACAAAGGTAGATTTAACCAAGCGTAGGGTTGCCCAATTAGTGAGAACCTAGCTCGGGACGTGTAGCCCTCTTCTGCGTGACAGAGAGACAACGACTGTGTGGCGCACCCCACGGGTAGAATTAGAGAATTGCATTTATATATATTTTTATATATAAAAAAACGAAATAAATCGATAGGCCTATAAAATTGTTGGGTATTTTTTAGTAAAATTAATGTACTAATTTAAAAGCGAAAATTTCGCAATGTTTTAAAAGTAATATGTTAAACCAATGCATCAGTATTAACTAACATCCTCTCTCTGTTTAAAAGGTAGTTATTCAGTCGCGTGGTGGCAGTATGAGGAGCAAATTTAACAACACAAAGACTTTTTCAGAAGCACATTGATATATATATACTTCGATAACTTTACAAACTTCTGGCCCGGACCTACTCACAGTATTTAGGCCGGACCAACAACAATGCAACAACACACGACTGAGCGCGTTCGTGATGGGCTGTCACACAGCGCCACAAGTGACGATCTACGTAACTAACCAACTTACTAGCGAATAGAAATAAGATACGAAAAAATGTATGTCGAGGTTTTTGGTACCAGTCAGCAAGGGATATATCATGCTAACGTCAGGATATATCCCTGACAATTTTGAGGGTAAGGAGGCACAGATTTTTCGCTCTCCCAAAGAGTAACACTAACCTGCTAGAGACTATGCAACTTGGGAGAGGATTCAGACTGTTCAACCATGTTGCCTTGCATGTTGATATATTCCACGCAAGGGGGGCTCAGTTCAGATTCGTAAGAGACGAAAGATTGTATATCGACATTTACGGTACCAGTCAGCAAGGGCTACATCATGCCGATATCAGTATATATCGTCAGCGCCCAAAGTGGCTTAACTTTCGTGATCTAACAAGAACCGCGCTAACTATGTGCATCTTCGTAGTAGTAGTATCAACCCGGTGGATTGGTTTGCAGCAACAGAATCTTACATCAAGATCTCCATTCCTCTCGGTCTTTCGCAACCTTCTTCGGCTCAGCATAAGAGCTACAACTCATGTCCTCGAACACTTGCTGCAAATATTCCCGTCTAGGGCGTGTACTATGTGCTGTTGAACTATGTCCACATTACGTATTCTAATACGTCAAAAATACCCGATCTAACTCTGCTCGCTTACTCAGTCAGCTGTGTGGGTGGTTGTGGGTGGTTGTGGGTGGTTGTGGGTGGTTGTGGGTGGTTGTGGGTGGCAGTTGGGGGTGCACAGTATCCATGGCAACTCCCCAACGACGCGTCGCGACGGCAAGGCATCCCTCCCCCCTTGACGGCTCGCGCCCAGACCCCGGGTCGGTAATTGCCCGAGCTCTGTGCGAGTGACGGGGGCGCCATAAGCTACCTGTTGTGAATGACGGCGGCGGGCTAATCACTCATCAATTTGCGTCGTAAAGGTCACCTGCGTTATTTATGATAAGCAGCTGAGAGAAATGATGACAACACTTAAATGTAAGAGAGGAAAACCGTTCGATACCAGTGAGTTTTATGACGCTGGGACGGCTGGATTTTGCCACCGCTCGAGGTTATCCGTTGTTCTACAAGCTCCTGTTCTTAATTTGTTTAGGGATTTCCAGGTTTTCGAGTCAAGGTTCTTGCCAGTTGGGAGGCCTTTCTTTCTTCTTCTTATTTATCCTAGCCATTTCCCATCATCTGGGGTCGGCTCTCCTTGTGAACATTCACCATTTGTCTGTCCTGCGTTGCATTCTCGATCGAACCCAAAGTTTTCAGATTCATGTTTACAGTTTCAGTCCAGGTTGCCTGTGGTCTTCCAGGTCTTCTATCCTCAGCGTGGGTATGTTGAGGCTTTCTTCACCATATGGTCCTCATCTCTCCGTGTCACATGCCTATACATTTTAGGCGGTTTTCCCTTACCCGCTTTCAGGTATGGGAGCCACCCGAAATGAACCCCGAATATGCTCATTTCGAACTCTGTCCACTCTAGTCACACCGCCCGCCCACCTCAGCATCTTCATATCTGCCACATAAATCCTATCCAAGTCACGTTTCAGCGGGATCCAAATGAGTTTTAAATAAAATAACAATGATGTATAGTTATTCATTTGTATCGATGGAACTGAACTGGCTACCGGGCGCCCTTGGTCGGTGACACCCAGCGCCGCAAGTCGCTATCTACAGAAAGTAATGGCGCGCCAATGACACACCCGTGACCGGACTTGTCAAAAAAACAATATGGCGACACATACATGTCCGGCGAGCGAACAAAAAGAGACGAAAGATCGCATTTCGATGTTTTCAGTCTGCAAGAGCTGATATCAATATTTGTGAATTTAAAAAATAAATTATATGAGAGAAAAAATCTGATTTTGATCAACGAATATTTCCGATAAGGAAATGAAAAATTCTAAGCTTATCTTTTTTCAATTAATTTATTTTTTCTGTTGTTTAAATTAAAATACGGCAGACGTCGTTGGCAATCGCGATCGGACGTACGAAATCATTGGCGCGAAAAAATCAACTGTCAGCTTCATAAAGGGAATACACGAAATGCGCCGCAAGCGAAAATTGTTCATCAAAAAAGGGGGGTATGTGTGATAATTTTACTTTAACGTATGATAAAAAAAGGCATTTTTTTAATTTTAATTATTGACAATGAGGTCGGCAATCAACCAGCAGTCGCACTGCTTTTATAACAAGGGATCCCAACCACTCCTTGTTCGTACCTCAGCTTTAGCACTTTGTTTCTCAGCCGGAGAATATGCAGCACCAGTATAGAGTCGATCAGCCCATTGTAATCAAGTGGATACTGTTTTGAATGATGCATGCAGAGTCGTCACAGGCTGCCTCAAACCAACACTCATTTCAAAACTATACCCCTTGGCTGGTATCGCACCACCAAACATAACACGCAAAGTCATATGCGCCGAAGAAATGCGTAAGGCAATCAACCAACCGTTCCACTGCTTGTATAATTAGATACCCACAACAGCTAGATTGAAGTCGCGAAGCAGCTTCCTAAGATCCACACAACCTCTCACAGTCGGCCCTGAAAATGAGAGACTCCAGTACTGATAACAAGTCGCATCAGAGGATTTAATTACTCCAAAGGAAGGCCTCCCAACTGGCAAGAACCTTGACTGGCGGATCTGGAAATCCTTGAACAGATTATGAACTAAAGTTAGTAATGCTTTGGAAGAGAGAGTCACTGTTGTGCAAGTGTTGAGACCTGCAGACCGCCTCACACCTAAGATCATGCCCAACAAAATGCAGATCCGAAGATCTTATGCTGGGCAACACACGAGCCATCAATGTTACCAAATAATGGGCGAAAACAATTTGATGTCACTGTCACGAAGAAGGGTCTGACAAGAGGTGCTTGCGTATAAAATTGGCTTCAGGGTTGATGAAGTCATCAAGCCTGAGGAAAACCCTGCAATGGCGGTCGAAGTATTGGAAAGGAGTAATTCGCCACACACGGCAAAACCCAAAAGCCACAATATCAAAATCTGGCCGTGAAAATCTAAGAAGTTATTTCTCGGTGACAATATACAGTGTTTTATTTCTTCTCTTTTTATGTTCGGAATGTTCGTGTCCCATCTGATCACTTCCTAATGCGCACAACAATTCCCTTTACACGAATCCAATCACAACACACACACATTCCGACAGTATATATATAATCGTGTCGAAAACAACAGGGTCAGATCCTGTCTGCCCAGAATTGTGCGACGTCGATGGCGTTACTCCCTACCATCATCATGTCTACCTGGGTTCAGCTGCTCGGACATAGCGCACACTCCAGAAGGTGTGACAGGGTCTGCTCCACGCCGCAGTCACATTCAGTCAGTCCGCTGTAAAACTGCCAGGCTTTCATTTGTGTCTTGCATACTCTGGTCTAAAGTCTGTTAAGGGACCTCCATTCCGACAATACCAAAGAAAGAAACATTTATATTTTATTTAGTAATTTTGGTGACTAATTTTTGGCTGCCATATGCCCCGATTAAGGAGCTAGCGTAACAATAAAAATTCTCGATCGACATTGCGTATATTTACTCCAATTGTATAGAGCAAACATCTCTTTAACTTTCTCTTTGATTTCTCCCGATCTAATTTAAATCTCTCTGTTTACATAAAATAGAATGAATAGAAAAAATAAATAAGACAACAAGGCGGGGAGAGCCCCTCAACGGAGCAGAGAATGTTAAAAAAAAAAACAAGTACGCACAAAACAGATTTCTAGTTTGTCTTTGGTAAACTGGTACTACCTACATACGCCCCTGAATTCAGGTGTTTTTAAATTATTTAAATATAATTTTTATTTATTTTTATGTAATCGCATGCAGGAGAGCACACAAGACCAGTGCACTCTATGGCGCTCAGCCAGAGAGGCTAAATGCTGCATGCGGAAAACGTGTGTTGTGTTCGTGTTTGTGTGTGGATTGGTGAGATTGCAAGTGTATATTTACATGTTTCTTGAAGAGATCCAGATTGCAGGAAGGAAGAAACACAGACGCTGGAAGAGTATTCCAAAGATTACAGGTGGCATTTATGGTAAGTAACTTTGGAAACTGCCAGTTCTTGGTCGACACACATTAACCGTGTATGGATGTTCGGCAAGTGTAAGACGAGTTTGTCGGTTGCGGGTGGGTGCAGGAGGAAATAGTTGTTTAAGTTCCGAAGAGCAGCGACCGTGGTAATAACGGTAGAAAATACTAAATGTGTTTTTACTTAAAAATTCGGTCCGCGGGCCGCATTTGCGAGCACCTGCCTAACAAGGCCTTTCGATTCAAATTTCCATCCGCCAATTGCGAAATACAATTCAAAAATATACCAAGGGAAGTTGGCTACAAAAGTGTGACCATACTTTATAATACATAAGTATAACGAAAGTAAGAAAGTTTACCATATCTATTCGCCTTTTCATAGTTTTGTAATCTCACATTGTATTATACCTTGTCCCAGAACACCCCACACCCGGAGGCCCACATGAGACTATATATGGTAACCGGGAGCCTTTGAGACAAGAGCCAGTGAACTTGGATAGACTACGACTGTATTAGCAGAGATATATTTGGCTGTTCAATAATCACCGTTTCTAAGTAGTAACAGTCGAACACATCAAGCAAGGCTAGCTTTCAATAAAAAAGCAAAAATTCTTGAGTCCAAGAATATTACTTTAGGGCTCCGCAAGCAACTTGCCAAAACACTTGTTTGGAGCATCTTGATGGACGGCTGTGAGACATGGTGCTTATCTGAAAGTGATAAAAAAAGACTAGCCTTTGAGATGTGGTCGTACTGAAGAATTCTCGGAATTTCCTGGAGAGACCACGTCACGAACAATGAGGTTCTCAGGATAATCAAGGAAGATAGGCATCTAATAAGAACCATCTCAGAGAGGCGAGCCCGATGGATTGGTCATATCATGCGCCACGATGGTCTTCTTCACGATATTGTGGAGGGGATGGTTGAGGGTAGAAACTGTAGAGGGCGCCTTAGACGGGAGTTTTTGCAGCAAGTATTCGAGGACATGAATTGTAGCGCTTATGCTGAGCTGAAAAGGGTTGCGGAGGACCGAGAGGAATGGAGATCGAGATGCAAGATTCTGTTGCTGCAAACCAATCCACCGGATTGATACTTCGAAGAAGAAGTAGTTCTTGATGATTAGCCTAACCGCCCCCCAAGCCTGGACAATTTTGCTTTCGCTCAACCCTACTGGGGGCATGTAAAGAGCTAAGATTTTATTTAATCGATTTAAGAAAATCAAGCTTAGTATGGATGCAAGCCGACGGCGTCTGAGTGAGAAGCAAATGCTTTAACCACTTGACTATACTGCTCGGCTAAGTACTCTATACTATAGTCGGTTAAAATGCGAAGATGGAACAGGTCGGGACATGTACTTCGGACGCCACAGGACAGCATAAACTACAGTTTTTTTAAGGTCGCGCCGTCCTAAAAGGCCGTTGAGAACTATACATAGAATGTACTCGCGGAAGGCAGAGCTGATATTCGACGAGGCGAGGGCAATGCTGGGATTTTTTGCAAGGTTGCTTATCCAGTGATCGAAGGTCACCCCAGCCGGCTACTCCCTATCTCCTGCTTTAAAACTCGCATCCCCAAACAAATTCAATTGTTTGGGAAATCTCTGCTGTGTGCGGCCATGTTTGAAATTATCTAAGCTTTCAATAGTATATATATACCGAAATAGTTCGCAGATAGAGCGGTCCCCATTTAGTTATATCCATATTTGATTAAAAGGTAATGCAGCCGTATGATAGGTGTTGTAAGCTTTCTGCGTAGAATACTGTGAGTACTATATACATTTTTAATTTTTTTTATGTAAGCACATACAGGAGAATGCCGACAGATGGTGATTGGTAATTCTGATTCATCCGTGGAATTCTATGACGCTTACCATGGTGTATATGGCTAAACGCTGCATGTGGAGTGTTGATCCGCCAACGTCATAGACTACAGCCCGAGATTCACGCATCATCCTTTATTATTACAGGAATGTACTATGAATGGGTGGTCTTCACGGGACGACTTTCGTCTACCACCAATTTTAATTAATAGGCTATGACTGACATTTTACGGGTGATGGATCAAATTCACACCAACCGGGGTATTTTGGAGCTCAGAAATCGATTAAAAATCCTTTTTTAATCTCCGTCGGGGATCGAACCCACGACCTTTACCATTGAGCTATGACCGCCGGCATATTTATATTCAACAGATGGTGATAGTAATTCTGAAGTCTCATCTGCGGAATTCTATGACGCTATGGAGTGTTGATTTGCCAACGTCATAGACTGCTACTTGAATTTACTATGGATGGGTGGTTTTCACGGGACGACTTTTGTCTACCACCAATTTATAATAATAGACTGGCATTTTACGGGTGAGGTATCAAATTCACACCGACCAGGGTATTTTAGAGCTCATAAATCGATTAAAAATTTTTTTTTTAATCTCTGTCGGAGATTGCAACCACGACCTTTGACATGTGAAGCAAACCCTTTGAGCATTGAGCTATACCCGCCGTCCAGCCATTTGTGTCAAATATGTTAATTGTTTTAATGAATATCAATGAATAAGGTAGATGCTTAGAGATCATGATAGACAAATCTGGTATTTAACAATATGTTTTTTCTTAAGTAAAATACTCATATATATATAGTGAGCATTTTTTTTTGATATTATTTTTTCATGATATCTTCACAATTCCTTAGTTAAGAGTTGCACACAGCAGGCAAATAGGGGCATATGTCCGCCACGCCATTATTTCTTATTTACGTTAGAGTGGCCGAGGTTTTATTTTCGTTCGCGATACGCTTCAACGTCTGGTTAATGTTTTTGCCCCTTGAAAGCATTCTAGAGCACGACATATGGGGCGGGAAGTTCAAAATAACAAAAAATATATAATTCTTCTTTAGCCTCGCCATTATCCATCATCTGTGGTCGGCTCTCTTTGTGCACATTCGCCAGTCCTACTATGTCCTGCGTTACATTCTCGGTCAAACCCAGAGTTTTCAGATTCTTGTTTACAGTTACAGTCCAAGTTGCCTGTGGTCCTCCAGGTCTTCTTCTCAGCGTGGGCATGTTTAGGGCTCTCTTCGGAGACACAAAAGATATAATTATTATTTAAATATCATCTATAATATGGATCACGTCGAGCACGGTTTTTAAAAGACCGCGGTTTCACTCTCAAAAATATACTCAATTATATTTTCATTTTAATATGAAGTTCGCCGCCCAATTTCACTCTTCTTCGTAGTAGTATCAATCCGGTGGATTGGTTTGCAGCAACAAAATCTTGCATCTCAATATCCACTCTTCTCAATCTTCTGCATTCCTCTTTAGCTAAGCATAAGAGCTGCAACTCATGTCCTCGAACACTCGCTGAAAATACTCCCGTCTAGAACGTCCTCTGTTGTTTCTCAACTCAACCATCCCTTCTACAATGTTGTAAAGAAGACCATCGCGACGCATGATGTGACCGATGAGATGATTCTTACTAGGTGCTTATCTTCATTGATTATGCTGAGAACCTCATTGTTCGTGACATAGTCTCTCCAGGAAATTCCGACAATTCTTCTGTATGACCACATCTCAAAGACCTCTAGTCTTTTCTTATCACTTTCAGATAAGCACCATGTCTCACAGCCGTACATCAAGATACTCCATACAAATGTTTTAGCAAGTAGCTTGCGGAGACATCATCCTATGAGCCAAATAATAGTTATAGAGCTATGAAATATAAAAAAAGTGTTTTAATATTTGTCAGGGATCGAACCCAAGACCTTTGGTGTGAACGCTGTAAAGATTTAAATGTTTTTTTATGTAAACACAAACAGAAGAACACCGACAGATGGTGATAATGATTCTGAAGCCTCATCTTTGGAATTCTATGACGAGTACCATGTTGCTTATGGCTAAGCGTTGCATGTGGAATGTTGATACGCCAAAACAAATAGACTACAGGCCGACATTCACGCATCATACTGATAAATACATGAATTCACTATCAACCAACAATTTTGATTAATAGGCTATAACTGGCATTTTAAGGGTGAGGGTTCAAATTCACACCAAACGGATGTATTTTTAAAGCTCAGAAATCGATTAAGAAACTTCTCTTTTTTAATCTCCGTCGGGGATTGCACTCTAGACCTTTGGCTTGCCAAGTAAACGATTTAACCTCTGAGCTATAGCCGCTGGCAAAGACCATACATATAAATATAACATATATGTATATTAAATAATCGGAATACGATAATTAAGAAAATTTCTTGTTTTTCACGGCCAGATTTGATTTGTCAAAACTTTAATTACTTTTGACCACAAAGTCATCAACCCTATTAATACCCTGCAATGGCGGTCAAAATATATTTAAAAAAAATCTATTTAATGTTTTTGACATGGATCTTATTGTAAAGCCACAATATCGATAGTTAAGAAATAAATCAATTTAAAAAATATATGTCTTTGAACGTCCCTGTGTAAAAGATAGTGACGAAAAGGGAACCAGACAAAAGAGAGGAAAACTATTGTCGGAAATAGAGACACATAAGTATCAGAAACAAGCATACAGATATACACGTGGCTTAACACACGTGTGGGTAGATACGCTAGCACGTGTCGAAGATATACTATCATCATCGTCTTTCCACATCCGCTCTTCTAACTGGAGCATAAAAAAGATAGTCACAATCTGCCGCAACAAAGCTCTGTCAGCTGCCACGGTCTTTGACTCATCCCGTGTCAGCTCTGCGTCCACCAAATCCATTATTGGTACATTTTTTTGAACATTGTATCTAATCTTTAGCCGGCGGGTATAGCTCAATGACCAAAACTTTCAATCCTTTAAATAAAAATGTTTTTTTAATCTCCGTTGAGAATCGAACCCGAGACCTTCGATATGGTTTGCAGGCGATTTTACCACTAAGCCATAACCGCCAGCTCGTATTGTAACACACATGTTCCCAGGAGAATTTCCGATTTCGCAGAGATGTCTTCTATGACAAGACAACAGTGGACGACAGAGTTGTGAGTCGACAATTTTTGATGACCATATGCCCCGGATGAAGAATATAAGTTGACATCATGATCAGCATGATATAGCCCCTGCTAACTGGTACCGAAAACCTCGATATACAATATTTCGTCTCTTATTTTCGTTCGATCATCGGACACGCATGTGTTGTCATTTTTTAATGCCATTAAGAGTGCTAGTTATATAGATTGCCACTTGCGGCGCTGGGTGTCACCGACCACAGCGTCCGTTGCCCAGTCAGTTGTGTGCCGACCGCGAAAAGATCATATTATGGCCGGCACGGCATGTTATTCCGCTATGGCCGGAAGTTTGTAAAGTTATCGAAATAAATATGTCAAAATATCTTTGTGTTGTTAATCTGCTCCTCATACTTCCACCACGCGATCCGATAACTATCCCGGCGGCGTGAAGTCGTTTCTCCCGTAGAGATGAGGATGTCAAAATAAAATAATCTGTTATGGTAAATGCAATGATTACCATCTTGCAATATATATACATATAATACAGGTATATAAATGGGCAACAAAGCTACTCGATAGGGACTCGAATCTCGGCCTCCATTAAGGACTCTGAAAAATGCGTGGACAATGCTCCCGTGTAGGCCCAGCGGCCAACGATACACGGTTGATATTGTGCGCAAGTGCGCCCATTCAAATGAGAAAGAATCTCAATAAGGAGGGCGCTATAAACTACAACAGTGTGCAGTGTGTTTGAGAAATACAAGCATTTTCTCAATTCTCAAAATTTAAAAATATTTTTTTGAGAATGTATCATCATCATGATCATCATCTATATTTTTACTTACCCCATGAGTTGAAATATAGCCTCATGTTGAAGCGGGTACAGAATAAATTTCTGAGGTCTCTCTAGATAAGGGTGAATGGATACTATCAGTGGCTGTATCCTATTAACTTCATACAGGGTATGTTGGAATACATTGTGTTGAAGACAATAAGGGATGTGTGCTTAGCAAAGAAGACAATCAACAGAAGGTCCCAATGCTCATCAAACAGACGACGCCAACAAATTATTCCTCAAAAGAAACTTTTGGAGTTCATGTCTGAATTGGGCCTCCCTTACGTGAAATATATCAACATACGAGGCGATTTGGTTTAGCAGTCTGATCCCTCTCCATAGAGGCTTAGTCTCTGGCAGGTTAGTGTTGCTCTTTGGGAGAGCGAACAATCTGTGCTTCCTTATTCTCAGATATTTATCGGGGACTCAGATATAATAGGATATGACCGCAGTTTAAGTCGATGTTCCCGATCACCCTGTGATTCATTTCTTTGGACAATGGCTCGTGCGGCCCACACGGGCCACTGTTTAAGCTCTAAAGGGCATTCCATAGCCTACCGCTCTCGTTCCGGACGCCCACGTGGGCTCATTACATGCAGGAGAGCATACACCGACATACTGTACGCTATTGTCGATATTGCGAAAAAATAACGATTTTACGTCAATTTTTCAATGTAGACCTAAAACATTGATTGGAGCCCCAAAAATTTTCTCTTATTTTTCCCTTCTACATTAAATTGTCTCAGTTCAAAGAAGAGCAATTCGATTGATAAACAATGACACTCTTATTTCTAACCTTCGATCAATAGAACACATACGTAACATTGGTTCACTTTAGACAGAAATCGCAGACAGAAAACTTATAGCGCAGAGACGTGGAATCTGACAGCAGATCTTACACATAAAATAACGGTCACCCAGCGTGCTATGGAGAGATCCATGCTCGGAGTGTCGCTTAAAGATATAATCCGAAACGCGAAAATACGCAGAAGAACTCCAGTAGTGGATGCTACCGCCTGTAACCTGCAACGAATAGGCACAATCAAGTGGCAATGGGCAGGACGTATCTGTCGAAGAGACAACGGTCGATGGGGAAGAAAAGTATTGGAATGGCGCCCAAGAACTGTCAAACGAAGCATTGGCTGACACCCTACAGGATGGACTGACGACATAAGGATAATAGTTGGAGTGACCTGGATGCGGCAGGCGGAGGATCGAAGAGGATAGAGACTCATGCGGGAGGCTAAAGTTGGTGGTAACAGCGGATAGATACAGGCTGATGATGATGGAAAGAAAAAAAAAACAATCTTCGAGGAATTGAACCCAAAACTCTCTAAAGTGCAAGCAATTTATTGTTCATACACTACGTTAATACATTGATATATATACAACCACTAGACAAAACCTAGAGATTTGTCTAGTGATCGTAGAATCCAGAGATCCATAGATCTCGTTATCGAAATAACTTGGTTGGGTTAGGTTAGGTTGGCGAGACATCCAGTGCAGCAGTTGTCTCGTGCAGCAAATTTCCTGTGCACCAGACGTCCAGTGCGCCCAACGCATTGGCCGGTCCCCTGCAAGACGGAGTGACTACATAAGAAGAATAGCGGGAGTGACCTGAATGCGGAAGGCGGAGGATCGAAGAGGATGGAGACTTATGCGGGAGGCTTACGTTCAACAGTGGACGGATACAGGCTGATGATGATGGGGTAATATTTATATTTTAATATTTGTAATGAACTATTATCTCCAAGTCTATAGTCTATTACTCTATTCGACCATACAAGTAAAATGTTCCATGCATTCTTGGTTGACTAGAGTGTTGTTTTTATAGGGACATAGTTTTTATATCGTGCGCTCTTCGTATGCGTCCAAGTACTAAATAAGGTGAAACTAGTTTAAACAATACCAACAGATACATAGTGAAGTGGATAAATCGCTTGCTTGCGAAGCAAAAAAGAATGGTTCGAAACACACAAAATTAAGAATAAAAATAATAAACTATGTAAGAGAACATACAGGAGAATACCGACAGATGGTGATCTCATCTGTGGAATTCTATGAGCGCTGCATGTGGGGTGTCGATCCGCCAAAGTCATTGACTACAGCCAGACATTCACGCATCATCCTTATTATTACAGGAATTTAATATGAATGGGTGGTCTTCACGGGACGATTTTCGTCTACCACAAATTTTAATTAATGGGATCAAATTTGCACCAACCGGGTATTTTAGAGCTCAGAAAGCGATTGAAGAATCTTATTTTTAATCTCCGTCGAGGATCGAACCCACGATTTTTGGCTTGCAAAGCAAACGCTTTGATCACTAAGCTATACCCGGTAATGGCAATAATTCGTGGAGAAACAACCTATCGAACAGCGAAACGTATTTTTTGAAGATATTTTTAAATTTTTTATTTAAATAGCCTTCACACATAATTTATTCAGGAACGGGCCGACATAATGTATGTCGTCCTGGGGCATAATAATAAATGTCGTGTAATATCCGAATCCTACACAGCGGCGTGTAGGATTGCTCATTGTCCGCATTCGAACCCGGCACCTTCCACTGCGTACGCCCACGGAGCAACAGTCGCGGCTACCGGAGTCGGCGGCGCGACGGTCGTGTCGGATTCGGATCGTAACATGTCGAATTCGGATAAAAAAGTCAGTTTCGGAAGTTGTAAAATGTGTCGGTGGACATCAAAACTCGTTAAATCCAAATCATGTCGGATATTAATATATTTCACGTAAGGAAGGCCCAATTCAGACACGAACTCCACGAGTTTCTTTGGAGGAATAATTTGTTGGAGTCGTCCGTTTGATGAGCATCGGGACCTTCTGTTGCTTGTCTTTATTGCTTTGTTCTTAGTCTTTAATCATAAGTACCTATATTTGTCTATATTGTATTTTTTTAGGATCAATTCTTATTGTACTTCAGAAATGAATTGAGTTGTTAAAATTTTTAATGTTTCTGTTAGGGAAAAAAAGAAATAAAATGTCGCATTCGGATCGATATTTGTCGAATTCCGATAAAAAATGTCGGTATCGTATCAAAAACAGCAGATTCGTTGTAGGTGTATAATTGTGTCGATGGCAACAAAACTTGTTAAATCCAAATAAAGTTAGATTCCGATCAAAATAAGAGGGTTATCCGTAAAATAAGTTTCCCAGTGATTTTTCACAGTGTAAAACATGTTTAATTCCATGAATGCGTACATTTCCGGAAAGTTCAGACTTTAACCTATTTTTCTACATAGTCGCCATTGAGGTCAATGCATTTTTGCATGCGGTATACGAGCTTTTGAATGCGTGAGTCAAAAAAATCTGCCGCCAAGCCACGCAGATACCTGAGAACCGCTTCTTCCAGCTCTTCTCTGTCGCCGAAATGCGTTCCACCCAGGTGTTTTTCTTCATGTCAGGTAAGAGATTGTAGTCACTGGGGCTAAGTCCGGGATGTAGGGTGGGTGTTTGACGATACCCCATCCAAATTTATCGTAAAGTCAACATTCTTGGCACCCACCTCGCGCAAAACTTAGCATACCCTAGATGCTCCGTCAAAATCTTGTCACTCAGCAGTGACTGTAGATACCCAGCTTAAGCGTTCCACACAACTAGAGGTTGTCCTTTGTTCTGCTGACTCCGGTTCTTTGCCTGTTCAGCGATTTCCAGATCCGCCAGTTAAGGTTCTTGGCAGTTGCGAGACCTTCCTTTGGAGAAATGTAATCTTCTCATGCAACTTGTTGCCAGAGCTGGAGTCTCTCATTTTCACAGCCGGATGTAAGATGTTGTGCGAATCTCATAAATCTGCTTCGCGACTTGAGTCTGGGTGTTGGGGTAACTGATTATACAAGCAGTGGAACGGTTGGTTGATTGCCTTACGCATTTCTTCGGCGCATATGACTTTGCGTCTTATGTTTGGTGGTGCGATACCAGCCAAGGGGTATAGTTTCGAAACGGGTGTTGGTTTGAGGCAGCCTGTGACAACTCTGCATGCATCATTCAGGGCAGTATCCACTTGATTACAGTGGGCTGATCGACCCCATACTGGTGCCACATATTCTCTAGCTGAGAAGAAAAAATCTAAAGCCGAGGTACGAAGAATGGGTGGTTGGGCTCCTCAGTGAGTGTTGGCCAGTTTGCGGATGAGGTTGTAGTTCCTTGTTGCAACTTTCTGTTTGGTGTTGCTGCAACGACGCCTGAAGGTGAGGGTGCGATCTAGAGTGACTCCGAGGTATTATGGATGGCTCTCATTTTCAGGATGTGAGAGGTTGCGTGGATCTTATTAAGTTGCTTAACGACATCAGTCTGAGTGTTTTTAAAAATAATAAAAATGAATTCGACACAGTTTGTGGGCGGCCCTGCGTTTTCCAACGCTCCATATAAAACGTCGTCTCGAATCCTACACGCACTGCAGCGGCGAGCCCGGGGACTGTGCAAAAAAAATGTCGTATTGGTAGGGTTCGTCGTATTGGCACGTCCAGTACTCGGCATGCCCTATTACGTATCAGTTCGCATACAAGGGAATACAAACGAGGTCCAGTGCATATATACAAGCATATCGCTAGTCTATTATGCGAATATTGCAGTATTATCTTACACCCACGCGTGGTGTAGCTCGATAAATGCATGCGGTGCATAATACCGTGTCGACTGTAAAGCCTCTGTATTGTCCACATTCTTTTTAATAAGTATTGCCTTCTTCGTAGTATCAATCCGGTGGATTGGTTTGCAGCAACAGAATCTTGCATCTCGATCTCCATTCCTCTCGTTCCTCAGCAACCCTATTCAGCTCAGCATAAGAGCTACAATTCATATCCTCGAACACTTGCTGCAAATACTCCCGTCTAGTGCGCCCTCAACAGTTTCTACCCTCAACAATCGCCAAATGTATGAAAAAAACCCTCATAGTAAATGGACGTGACGAACTGCCGCCACAAATTAATGTCAGCCGCCATGGTCTCTGTCTCAATCACATGTCAGCTATGCCTCTCGCATTACATTCGATGTATAGTTCCCGATGGAGGCGAGAGCCTGGGAACTTAAAAAAAGAAAAGGCTGTTGTAGTTTATGCACAAGTATTTTTATCCCTTAATGCATACAGGAGAATACCGACAGATGGTGATAACGATGCAGAAATCTCATATTTGGCTTCCATGACGCATACTATGTAGCATATATCTAATCACTGCCCGACTTTACCCCGATATCCATTCGTCTCGATCTTCTGCAACCCTCTTTCAGCTCAGCATAAAAGTTACAACTCATGTCCTCTGCACACTTGCTGCAAATACACTAGTCTAGGGCGCCTTTTGCAGTTTCTGTCCTACACCATCCCTTCTACAATGTCGTGAAGACGACCATCGTAGCGCATGATGTGACCGATGGCCTATCTGAGATGGTTCTTACTAGGTGCCTATCTTCCTTTATAATGCTGAAAACCTCATTGTTTGTATATACTGAAACCATCAATGATCCAGTAAATACAGACATTCTGGACATGGCATAGACAATCTGAGCTTACGAAACTGTGATACGGCAATTTGCGGTGTCCATATGCTCCAAATATTGAGCGGGTTAAAGAGTGGATACAAAAGGTACAAAGTAGAATGTAAGATTTGATGACTAGTTTTTAGTACACGTCTGAGAATGTCGCGAACTGATTAGTTATTCTGAATTTTTGTCCAAGTGGAGAAGAAACATTCGGGTTTAGAAGTTTGGACACGTATAAGAATCAATGAAGGAATTGTATTCACAGTGTATGGAATCCACATTGATGTGGAGCAAAAAAATGGACATCTCCAGGGGTATAGCACGAACGACTGGAGAAGTTTGCAGCCGTCCAGGGTAACTACATCCAAGAAAAGCTTTAAATCGTCAGCGAACAACAAGAAAATTGCATGATTTATAACATCGAATAGTATTTTTTTTATGTAAACACATACAGGAGAATACCGGCAGATGGTGAAAGTAATTTTGAAGTCTCATCTGTGGAATTTTATGACGCTTACCATGGTGCATATGGCTAAGCGCTGTATGTGTTAATCCGCCAACGTCATAGACTACAGACCAAGATTCACGAATCATCCTTAATATTACAGGAATGTACTATTAATGGGTAGTCTTCACGGGACCACTTTCGTCAACCAACAATTTTGATAAATATGCTATGACTGGCATTTTACGGGTGAGGGATCAAATTCACACCAACCGGGGGTATTTCAGAGCTCATAAATCGATTCAAAAACGTTTTTTTTTAATCTCCATCGGGGATCGAACCCACGACCTTTGGCTTGCGACGCAAACGCTTTGACCATTGAAATATACCCGTCGGCAGATGTCGGATATGTCATTAATGAACAACCAGAACATCATCGGTCCCAGGTTAGAGCCCTGAGGAACTCCCAAAATATGTATTCATGCTTCCTAGTGGCATTTGAAGAACATGTAGCAGCAAGATCAACCGACCTTCGTCTCTTTAACGATATTTTGTAGTCACAGATATAATTATTATATCAGTATTTGTATAGCGCTTTTTATGACCGAATGGTCATTCCGGCAGCGCTTCTTTGCCTCTCTGAGTAAAAACGTGGGTCTTGAGTCTGCTTCTGAAGCATGCCTCCGCTTTAAGAGAACTTATGCTTTCCGGCAGCGATTTCCAGGCCATTGGTGACGCGTAGCTGAAATCACGATTGCTATATACTGTGCTAGGACTACCTCCCGTCAGCTGCAGGGTGCTTCTATTTGCTCTGGCTGATCTGATTGTCTCTCCACGCGCGCTTATCTCCGAAGGCTTGATCAGTTCTGTCAAATAGCCCGGTGCAGTTCCTTTGAGTGCCTTATAAGCTAATTGTGTTCGTATAGCTCTGTCTCTCCTTAAAAATTCAACAAACTTGCAATACGAGTTCATAGTATAGTTTTATTTAGAATTTTGCACACGATTTTAGTCAAACAGTGGTAGAATGGCATTTAAACTACAATCTATATTTAAAGGTTACAAGTAAGACAACTTGGATTGCCCCGAAGGAGGATCTAGCCCCTGAACACAACCAGGGGTGGAATATATGGAGGTTCCTTAACAGACTTTTGACCGGAGTATGCAAGACGAGGACACAAATAAAAGCCTGGCAGTTTTACAGCGGACCGACTGAATGTGACTGCGGCGTGGAGCAGACCCTGTCACACCTTCTGGAGTGTGCGCTGTGTCTGAGTAGCTGCACTCAGGAAGACCTGATGATGGCCGGGAGTAACACCATCGACGTCGCCCACTTCTGGGCAGACAGGATCTGATCCTGTTATTTCCGACACGATTTTATATATTTATAGACAACTTTATAATTGAGCCGCATAATCAGTGTATATTTTGACATATTATATAGCAAGGTTTGCTTGAGATAAAGCACGATTCATTCTACGCAGTAGTTTTTGGTTAGTAAAATTTTAAATATGGTGGGAGAAGAGCAATTCGTTTGATAAACAATAACACTCATACGTCTAACCTGCTGACATCCTCCTCTCTAAGTTCGTTGTTGAATTGCGTGGTGGCAGGATGAGGAGCAGATAACAACAAAATACTTTTTCACATTGACATATATATTACGATAACTTTACAAACTTCTGGCCCGGAAATAGTCACACCATTCAGGCCGTGCCAACCACAATACGACCTCGCCGCCGTCGGCACACAACTGAACTGCGCACCGGGCGCCGTGGTCGGTGACACCCAGCACCGCAAGTTGCGATCTATGTAACTAGTCCTCCTAACGGTATTACAAAATGACAACACATGCGTGTCCGATGAGCGGTCGAAAATAAGAGACGAAAGATTGTACATCGACATTTTCTGTAACAGTCAGCATGGAATATATCATGTTGATGTCAATGCTATCAATGTAAAACAGGAGAAAGATTGGTTCACTAAGTCTTTTCTATCGTTATTACCTAAACCCTACCTTTACATTATTAAAAGGGGGGGATTTAAAAAAATAAATGGAAAATACCGACAAATGGTGATAATAATTCTGAAGTCTCATCTGTGGAATTCTATGACGCTTACAATGGCGTTTATGGCTTCACGCTGCATGTGGAGTGTTGATCCGCTAACGTCATAGACTACAGCCCAAAATTCACGCATCATCCTTTATTATTACAGGAATTTACTATGAATGGGCGACGACTTTCGTCTACCACCAATTTTAATTAATAAGCTATAACTGGCCTTTTACGGGCGATGGATCAAATTCACACCAACCTCAGAGCTCATAAATCGATTAAAATCATATTTTTTTGTAATGTCAATCGGGGATTGAACCCACGACCTTTGGCATGTAAAGCAAAACGCTTTGACCATTGAGCTATACGCAGCGGCAAATTTAAAATTAATATACAGGTAAGTGATTAAATAAATCGAATCGGTAAAAAAAGGTTGATTTTTTTTAAAGCGAAATTATTTTCCGAACAATCTAATGCATACGAGTGTATATGGAATTCGACTGGTTGCAATGCAAGAAGTGAGGTATCCAGGGTTCGGTTCCCGATGGGTACCTATCCGAGGACGTGATCTGCTTTTAGAAAGGTTTTCGATCCTTATGGGTGAGGGAGCAATGGCGCAGCGAATATAAAAAACTGGTTTACGCCAACAATGTTCCTATTGATGAATTTTAATGACAAAGCGGACAACGAAGAAATACTTGAATCGAGAAAATATAGCATCACCTGTAGTTTACTTAAAAATTGGTTTCCGAATGTACTATTTACTACAAGTCGACTCTAACAATGAGAATGGACTGTCGCACAGCGCCACAATTGACTAATAAACTAACTAGTCCAAAATGCCAATTTATATAATAAGAGACGAAAGATTGTGCATCGAGGTTTTCGGTACCAGTCAGCAAGGGCTACATCATGCTGATGTCAGAATATTATCATTATAAGAGTCGAGTTGTAGTAAATACTGACATGAGCATGATGTAGTCCTTGCTTGCTGTTACCGAAAATTTCGATATACGATCTTTCGTCTCTTTATTTCGGGTCGCTTGTCGTGCATTTAGGTGCGCCGTGTTGTCATTTCGGACGGTTTCGCTAACGGGTGTGTTAGTTAAAAAAAACACCGCTCGTGGCGGTATCATGGAAGCCGGGACAGCGCGGAGATCATCAGTCGGTCCCCTTTGGCGAGACAAGGTCCGCGTTGCGGCCGCGCGGCATGTCATCCCGCGTGGTCACAAACTTGTAATGTTTTTAACGTAAATATAATCTGTGCTTGTAAAATAAAGTGTGTAACAACCCCTCTCTTTTGAGAGAGGAGGATGTTAATACATATCATCGTAAAGCGTGGGTTATCTATTCGCTATATAAAGTTATTTGCAATAGTTAAACACATAAACTTATGTATGATAAAGCATATTTACTTAGAAACTTTACATAGCCGCTTCTAATACAATCGACCGTGACTAATTTTTCAAATCTAGGTGTGTTCAAAGATAAAGAAAAATTATCTTTTTGTATCTTGCGCTTTTGTATCTTTATTCGCTCTAGATTCAAGGCATATGCCGGCGGTCATAGCTCAATAGTCAAAGCGTTTGCTTTGCAAGCCAAAGGTCGTGGTTTCGATCCCCGACGGAGATTAAAAAAAAGGATTGTAAATCGATTTATGAGCTCTAAAATACCTCGGTTTGTGTGAATTTGATCCCTCACCCGTAAAATGCCAGTCATAGCTTATTAATTAAAATTGGTGGTAGACGAAAGTCGTCCCATGAAGACCACCCGTTCATAGTAAATTCCAGTAATAATAAAGGATGATGCGTGATCTCGGGCCGTAGTCTATGACGTTGGCTGATCAACACTCCACATGCAGCATTAAGCCATATCCATTATGGTAAGCGTCATAGTAGCTCCTGTATGTGTTTACATAAAAATAAAATATGGCCATCACAATAACCACAGAGAAACTCTCGACATCCACCGTCTTTGTAAATAAAAAATAAACGACAAGTCGCGGGTTCGTCACGTGGCCGCATGGAGGAAGGATGCAGGAGCAGATTAAAAACATTTATTCGCATTTATTTTTAATAATGACTTGATTTCCTCGTCCGACCGGTATCGCGTTTCGCCGTCCGGACGAAAAGTTAACTGTCAACTGCCGGAACACTGTGACATGTCGCGCCGCCAAGATAATCATGGCAAAAAAACAAATCAAATATGACAGTTGCACCAACACGAAATGGAGCAACTGTCAAAACAAATAAAATGGCGTATACAAACGCCTGCGTTATATTATATAATTAAAAACTAACATTAATCGATGTGCAAGTCAGGCGAGCGAACAAAAATAAGAGACAAAAGATCGTTTTTCGAGGTTTAACGGCATCAGCCTGAAAGAGCTATATCAAACTGATCTTTATCAATACATATAATGTAACAGCATGCTATGGTGCCTGATCTCAATGCGTGTACGTGCCTTATAGAATCCAAGCCATGTCTTTTATGTATAGAGCAATGTTATGGTTTCACTGAATAAATAATTCTTCAAACCAAAATATTTTCTTTGAGATAAATAAATAAATATGAGGAATTGATCTCATGGAAGAGAAAACATAGACGGCTGTAGTGTATGGTGACATGTGGCACAGTGGCAAAAGCGCACGACTCTAATGCAATGTATTCCGGGTTCAAAGTGATACCAACTATCGATATATATCCCTTGCGGGCTGGTGCCGAAAAGCCTTGATATTCGATCTTTTGCCTCTTATTTTTGTTTGCCCGTCTGACAAGCACATTTAAAAATGTTGGTCTAAGTTTTAGATTTAAGTAGTTATAATACGCGGCGTTTTCATGCGCCATTTTATTTTAAAAGCCAACCAGACTTGGCTGTTAGTTCGCCATATGGCCGCTATGTAGTTTTCTCTTTACTTCAAGTAAGCAGCATTTTCTGTGTCCCAGGCGGAGGACGGAATTTTTTTTTTTTTTTTTTAACGTAAAATAAATGTCATATTTGCTTCTCGACGAATTCTTTGCTTAGGCGACCTGCTTCTCATCCATCAACCACAAGTCCCGATGACAATCCCGCGATCTGGAGTCGCTTTAATAAGACGGGGGATGTCAATCAAAACTGCTATTTTTTCCTGAATAAAAATAATTAATAAAAAAAACATAAAAAATTAAGCTTCATCGGGAATTGAATCCATGCAACATATTTATAAAACTTAGAAATATTTTTTTATCACCATCAGGGATCGAACCCACGTCATTTGTTTTGGTATGCAAACGCTTTACCACTAAGCCAGTAGTTCTCAGCCGGTGCACCGCGGTGCACTGGTGCACCGCGAGCTTGTTGCAGGTGCACCGCGAAAAAAATGGATAAACACGAAAAATTTATTGCCAAACGAAATCGTGAATCAGACCACAATATTAATGGCACAGAGAGTACAAGTGGGAGAAGTAATGACGATGTTACTAAACATCATACGTCTAATATAAAAGAAAATATATCCAGTAAAATCAGAAAAATTAATCGACAGTATTCTTAAGAATATTTATGTTTCGGTTTTACTTAGCATCAATAAGGAAGTATAACACATTACACTATGGGTCGTATGAGGAGAAAAACTGTCCAAAAGCGCGATGTATCCCGACAAGTTAAATCGCCACTTCATTAGGAAGCACGCCGACTTTGCATCGAAAGTAAAGATTACTTTGAAAGATTGTTAAGCATGCAAGAAAACAAGCGAAATATTTCGAAAAAAACTGTTAAAATTTCCGATAAGGCACTACTGGCGTTGATCGCTGTGCAATTAAAACCACATACTATAGCTGAGTCTCTAATTTTACCTGCATGTTGTGAAGTAGGAAAAATTATGTTTGGTGATGAAGCAAAAAAGGAAAATATGAAAATTCCTCTTTCAAACGATACAGTAAAAAGAATTTTTTTAAATATGTCGGATGATATTGAAAAAACAGTTACCGATAATCTTTCCATGGACTGACATTAGCAGTAATGCAAAATTACTAGGGTTCGTTTATAAATGAAAACAAACTAGTGAATCAATATCTATACTGAAAAAAAAACTTACCGAGCATACGACCGGATAAGATGTTTTTGATTATATTTCTTCATATTTAGAACAATTTTATCGTGGCAGTTATGTGTAGGAATTTGTACAGATGGTGCTCCTTCAATGATAGTCTCAATTAAAGGATTTGTTACCCTTGCAAAGAAAAGAAACCCTAATTTTAATATCTACGAACTGTTTTTTACATAGAGAATCTTTAGTGTCGAAAACATTACCAGCGGCACTAAAACATGTACTAGATCATATTGTAAATATGGCGAATTTCATAAAATCAAGACCTTTAAAAACACGCATATTTAAAAAACTTGAGTAAAACTTGAGAAAAAATATAATAGTGTTTGCTTTTTCACAGCGAAATTTTCCGAAATGAACATGGAGCATTTTTAAACTTTCCAAGATGAATATCCGGTTCTTCACACGAAGGCACTGAAAAATTTGTTACAGTTTTCCACATCATATTTATGTGAGCTTGGTTTTTCAACAATAACTAATATGAAAACTAAAAACGAAAGACTTACAAGTTTAGAGACGAAGAATTGTGGGTAGCTATATCAAATATTCGACCGAATATTTCTGATATCTGCAAAAACCAACAAGCTCAGGTGTCCAATTGATTGATTTTTGATTGATAATATAAATTACATTTTATTAAGCAGGGACGTCATTTTGGGTGGATAAGAGGCGGGAGTAAAATGACCCCCTTTCTAGATTTCCTTCACCTTCAAATATTAATACAAATATTTTTAATACAACGCGTATAAATATAAAATTGTTTCTAAGGCAAAATATACGAATTAAAGTTATATTCAATATTAATCATTTTTTTTTATATAACTTAACTTAAAAAAAAAAACAAAAAAATTGTATGTAATTTAGTATGTAACTATTTTTTTTATGTATTTGACCTCTTAATTCTGGTGCACCGCCATTTTCTTCCATGATCAAAAGTGCACCGTGACTTCAAAAAGGTTGAGAACCACTGCACTAAGCCAGACCCGCCTTCTCATAAAATCTTCGTAGAATCCATAAAAACGGTCAACAATGTTAAAGTCATACTTTCGTTGCCCTAGATATGTTTATGCGATCAATAAATATTAGTATTATATTACGCCTGCTATACAAACTTGCATGCGACATAGAAACCACATAAATTGAATGCTCTAAATAAAAAAGGCTTTAAGAACCTTCAATAAATTTCTACGACACAAAACTGACCACAATTCCGTGATCATTATTCTCTATGCGACAGTAGTGAAAACGAGCACCCATTATGACACATAAATATACTCCAGACTCAAATTATATGATCATTTTCTGATATAATATGTAAGTAAAAGTGATCACCATTTTGCGACCGTTGTTCCTTCGTGTCGCAAATTGCCTGATCGCTTTTTCTTATGCGGCGTATGAATTATTGATCAGTCGTAATAAATTTATACGGACACAAATACGTAGTCAATTTTCCATACATAATGTATCACGATATTGATTACTCTTTCATGCTCAGCATGAACACAAAATAACTAAGCGATTTTACTAACAAAATGTATGAAAAGTTGATCACTAATGCTATTTTAACAACGCAAATTTTAAATTGTTCTAATATTCTTATAGATAGTTGGAACATATCGATGCTAAAAATTGACGTTTTGTCAGATGCTATGGTCCTTGCTTCATACAAATCGTCATCCAACCAAAATATGTGACATGAAGAGTAGGCAGCAGTAGTATCTGCATCATATTTGGTTGTTTGCTTATGAGTTTAAGAGGTTATTTAACTAAATGAGTTCATTTGTCATTATTCCATTAAATACCGGAGTATGCAAGACGAGGACACAAATGAAAGCCTGGCAGTTTTACAGCGGACCGACTGAATGTGACTGCGGCGTGGAGCAGACCATGTCACACCTTCTGGAGTGTGCGCTGTGCCCGAATAGCTGCACCCAGGAAGACCTGATGATAGCCAGAAGAAACGCCATCGACGTCGCCCACTTCTGGGCAGACAGGATCTGACCCTGTTGTTTCCGACCCGGAGCTCAGCCGAGTACATTCTTCAGCTGAATGGTCAAAGCGATTGCTTTGCAAGCCTTTGGGTTCGATCCCCAACGGAGATTAAAAAAAAAGATTTCTGATCTTTAAAATACACCAGTTAGTGTGATTTTGATCCCTCACCCGTAAAACGCCAGTCATAGCATATTAATTAAAACTGGTGGTAGACGAAAGTCGTCCCGTTAAGACCACCCATTCATAGTAAATTCCAGTTAATAAAAAGGATGACGCGCGAATCTCGTGCTGTAGTCTATGACGTTGGCGGATCAAAACTCCACATGCAGCGCTTAGCCATATGCACCATGGTAAGCGTCATAGAATTCCACAAATAAGACTTCAGAATTACACCTGTCGGTATTCTCATGTATGTGCTTAATTATAAAAAATATATAAATGATGTTTTTTTTTAAAATACCCGTCCTGATTATAGAGCCTAGAGACTCTTAGTGAGTCTCCATACCTTTTAATCCTCTACCTCTCGCAACTATCCTCCTTCCGATATTTTCGGCCCCAATTTGAAACACGAGATATATATTTTTTTGAGATCTTTGTTCTCTCGAGTATAAGAACACAATAAAATGTAATTCCTCGGAATCGAATAAAGGGTATAGAGGAGTAGAAATAGGATATGACTATCATCCTTAAAAGGGCTATTATCCCTTTTCGTAAGTGGATATAGAGAACGTATCCAAACAAACGTTCCACATCCATTTCGCATCCAATTGCCATCCGAAATGATGTATTTTCAAAGAAAAAATACGATTTTAACGCGTGGCTTAACAGAAATAGAGCAGGACGTAAATAACGTATTACGAGTACGTTATAAGAAAAATATTTCTCTCTTTTTACAAATACTATCATCATTATCATACTTAATTGACTCGGTTCAAAGAAGAGCAATTCGTTTGATAAACAATGACGCTATTACGTCTAACCTGCAATCAATGGAGCACAGGCGTAAGATTGGTTCTCTTAGTCTTTTCTACCGTTATTACCACGGTCGCTGCTCTTCGGAACTTAAAGAGCTAATTCCTCCTACACCCACTCACAGCCGAAAAACTACTCTTACACTTCGTGAACGTATACACGGTTAATGTGTGTCGACCACGAACTGGCAGCTTCCAAAGCTCCTTCCTTAATGCCATCGGTAAGTTATGGAATGCTCTTCCAGAGAATGTGTTTCCTTCTTCCTACAATCTGGATCTCTTCAAGAAACAGATAAATATACACTTGCAATCTCGCCAACCCACACAAAAACACGAACACAATACACGTTTTCCGCATGCATTTCCGCATGACGTCCAGCCTCCCTGGCTGAGCGTCATAGAGTGCTCTGGTCTTGCAGGGTGTGCTCTCCTGCATGCGTTTACATAAAAATAAAAATAATAACCATGTTCGCTGCCATAACTCGTAATAACATCCTCCTCTGTAAGTTCGTAATTGAATTGCGTGGTGGCGGAATGAGGAGCAGAAGAACAACACAAAGACTTTTCCAGAAGGACATATATTTTTATGATAAGACTTACAAATTTCCGGCCCTAGCGGAATAACATGCCGGGCCTTGTTTTCAGAGTACTTTCTCGCTATACAAGTAACGGGCTTTGGTGAGCAACACCAAACGTGGGTGTAAAAGTTAGTAGTTCAGAAGCTAAAATTTGGACTTTTTGCCTTCTTCGCTGAAGGTCACCGCGTATACAGAAAATGCATGGGCTCCGTAGATATGAGGTCGACATATCCAAACGGTCAAGGCCTCTGTTGGATAATGCTAAAGAGATTTTTCCTACTTAAATCTAATATTGGGCAATGCCACAGAACGTGTTCAGCGTCCTGCAAGAGGCTACCGCATGGACAGTCTGGACTCTGGACTATCAACGAGGCTAAGCTTGAAGAGTTTAGCTTTAAAATTGCCGTGACCGGTCATAAATTGACTAGTCCAATGGTTTGGAATAAGCCACGGCATCTCCATTCTATCGAGGACGGAAGGAACGAAGGAATATGTGTGTCTACCCTTGAGCGAGATTTTTCTTTACTACTGTGAATCAATGGCATTTCACCAAGAACCAAATGCAGCCGTATAATAAGATTTAAGATCAGATACCTACGTAGAGTACTGGGGGAACGATGGATTGACTTTGTGAAGATCCAGGACTTTGTAAAGACCAAATAGTTCCTCTTCCTCATCGAGGAGAAAGAGGAGCCATTTGGTCTTTAGATGCAGCTTAATCTAGCTAACGAGACATGTTAATAATTAATTATGTCAACATCCTCCTCTCTTTCAAATAGTTGTTATTCAGGCGCGTGAGGGCATGATGAGGAGCAGGTCAGCAAAACACAGAATTTTTCAGAAGCACATTGACATATATTTACGATAAACTTTAAAATTTATGGCTCGACCTAGTCACAGCATTAAACCGAGCCACAATACAATATGCTTTCGCGGGCGGGACACTACTGGCAAGCCCGTGATGGCTTTTGCCCAGCGCCACAAGCAGGCGGTCTATATAACTAGTCCCAAATACCAATATGGCGGACACATTTATGTACGACAAGCGAACAGAAATATGAGACGAAGGATAGTACATATATCGAGGTTTTCGGTAACAGTCAGCAAGGGCTCTATCACGCTGATGTCAATTTAATATATTAATAAATATTTATAATTAATAAACCAAAAGGTGGTAACCTATCCAATTCGTTTTCCGCGTCCAATGATGCTTAACTTCGGCGAAATAACAAAAAACCGCAAATGCAAAGTGCAAATGTCCAAATTTTAATTGAACTATTTTAACGATTTAACGTTAGCTGTTAACCTTTTTATGGGTTACTAAAATAATTATGGGCTTACGACGTACATTTTAGTTTGCGCCCCCATGACAATAAAAAAAAGGCCGTGACTCATGGGTTCTGCCCCATTTTTTCTATTCCTTGCCCAAGTTTTTTTATTACCTATAAGATTTTTAGGAGCGTTTTCTTTTTGAGGGTAAGCGAGGTTGACTTTGATAGTTAACGCATTTGCTTCGGAAGCCACTTTGTAAGATTTACGACGAATTAACGGCAATAGATAACTGTGCAATTACGTCTGATCGCAATTACGCGGAATATAAACGAAAATCCGGATGCTTTGACAATTCAGTTTTTTATTGCAATCTTCTTTACAAATCACAGAGTTATAATATTATACATTAAACTTTAACCTTTTTGGCTTAGGTTGTCGGCATATACCGTCAAAAATTCGCCGACCGTTGATATCGGTTGTCGTGATATATCGTTTAGCTATTTTCAGTACTCATTGTGACATCTACGTTACGAACTTGAAACTGCTGTCATTCCCTTTATCAACCAACATGTATTCTTTATATGAATCTGTAAAGCATGTAAATAAATATCGTTAGGTTTCTTAACAGGAGCGAGTTTTCTGTAAGCCACATGTGTCAATGCCACCACATGTGTGGAGTTGCATAATGAACGTTTGTTAAATATAATAGTTTTTTATGCATCATCTGATAGCTAAAGGATAGAAAAACCAATGTGATTTATGAAAATAGGTTACAATATTATTTATACATTAATATATATAATTATAATTAATATATATAATATACATATATATATATATTAATCAATACATTTATGCTTCAAATACTAGCTTTAAGCAAAAAAAATGATACAAGCTTGGTCGGGATGCGAACCGACGGTGTCTGAATGAGAAGCAAAAGCTTTAACCACTGAACTATGCTGCCCGGGTAAATACTCTTTAACTGTCCTCCAGTGTGATATGGGGAAAGTTCGGTACAAGAGTTTATTTTCGTATTATTTTGTAGTTTTCCCCCTTTTTGATACATTTTAACCTTTTATTTCGATACTCTTCCCCACTTACATAATGAGCCTTATGCCGCTCACTTATGAACGAGGGATATTTGTAAAGTTTTCAAACTTATCACAATAAAAGATAAATTAAAAAAAAATACTGTTCGACAGATGTCGTGACTTATGAAATATCCTTAAATTTTAATTCATTATGATCATCACTTGTTTAAAGCAGTATTCCAATAAAATTGTGGCTTTAAGGTTCAGCCGTGTGTGGCAAATTTCTAATGACCAATATTTCTTGTAAAGGGTCCGCCAAATAACTTTTTTTTTTTGAAAATGGGGCGCAAAACATCGAGTGTAGCTTCGGCTGTGTGGCACATAGCGCCATCTTGTTGAAACCAAATATTGCCAATATCTTCCTTTTCAATTTTTGTGAACAAAAATGGCCCGATACGATCGCCATTGACTGTAACGGCCCCTCCTTGCTCATTTTTGAAGAAAAATGGCCTGATTTTCAAAGTAATGTCGCAATATTTCCCAGCATTGTTCAAGCATATAAACAACCATATTCGTTTAGCGGAAGGATACAACTTATTATCTGTCAAATCAGACATGAGCTAAGTATTACCATTCACGAAATAAACACTAGTTGAAAAAAAAAACGTTAGATGGCGGACAATAGCATGATTTTCAAAGTAATGTCGCAATATTTTTCAGCGTTGGTCAAGCGTATACACAACCATATTCTTTTAGCGGAAAAATAAAACTAATTATCTGTCAAATCAAACGTGAGCTAAGTGTTACCATTCACGAAATAAGCACTAGTTGAAAAAAAAAACGTTAGATGGCGGACCCTTTATTAGTAGCTGACTCATTTAATGATATATCTAGTATTAACTTATGGTGCAGAGACGTGCAATCTAACAGCAGGTAAATACACATAAAATAAAGGTCACCCAGCGTGCTATGGAGAGATCCATGTGAGGAGTGTCTCTAAAAGACAGCAAAGACGATATCTGAAAAAGAACTCAAGTAGTGGAGGCTGCACAACGAATAGGCACACTCAAATTGCAATGTGACATATTTGTTGATGAGAAGAAGGTCGATGCGAAAAAAAGTTTTTTAAGTGGTAATCAAGAGCTGGCAAATGGGGTATTTGTAGACACAATACACGACGGACTGATCACAAGATTGTAAGATTCTAAAACTAAGGCGTTTAGCCAATGTATCCTCCCTGTATTAACTTATGGCGTGGAATCTAATAGCAGGTCTTATGCATAAAATAAAGGATAATCAACGTGACATGGAGAGATCCATGAGAGGAATGTCTCTGAAAGATTAAATCCAAAATGAGCATATCCGAAGAAGGACTCAAGTGGCAATGTGACATATGTTGAAGAGACCCCAGTCAATGGGGAAGAAAAGTTTTAGAGTGGCGTCCAAGAACTAGCAAATAGAGTGCTTGCAGACACAATACAACATGGACTGATCACAATAATAGCGGGAGTAGTCTGAATGCAGAGGGCGGAGGAACGAAGAGGATGGAGTCTCATGCGGTAGATCTACGTTCAACAGGCTGATGATGATTGTCTTTTGGTAAAATGCCAATGTTCTTGATGTAGTGAAGGCTACACAACGAATAGCTCTACACTCATGTGAAAATGTGACATATCTATCGAAGAGATTATCGATGGGGAAGAAAAGTGATAGAGTGGCGCCCAAGTACTGGCAAACAAAGCGTTGGCCGATCCCCTGCAAGATAGACTGACGATATCAGAAAAATAGTGCGAAAGCCTGGATGCGAAAAGCAGAGGATCGAAGAGGCGGGAGGCCTTAGTTCAACAGTGGACGGACACAGGTTGTTGATGAACGAATTACTTTACTTTCGTTAACTTTTTCGTTAGTAAAATTTTTAAATGTCCACCGTATACACCTTATATACCTGTCTCACTTATGTATTCAGGAAAAGCTCCCATTGTACGCACATGATATTTCCTTCAGAGTAGTGCGCACGCGATTCTTAACCCCTGTATAATGCCTCGCCATTAGCTAGCGCTTCAAATAACACAGGTGTTAGCGTTCGAAACTATATCACAGGTACCTTACCTGTATCATGATACAATAATACCTCGATATAACGGACATCTATTGAACAAACTCCCGATATAACGGACAAAAAATCGTTCAAAAATTAAAGAATTAAAACGTCATATAAAGTTAGGTGTTAGCGTTCGAAACTGTATCATAGGAAACTAACATGTATCATAATACTGTTAAGCCTCGATATAACGGACATCTGTATAACATACTTTGGATATAACGGACTAAAAATTCGGTCAGATTTTATTTTTTAAATATTGACATGCCCGTCTTTAAAAAGGCGACAAGTCGCGGGTACGTCACATGGCCGCGTGGAGGAAGGATGCAGGAGCAGGTCGCAAGCCAAAGAACTTGTTTTTGAAGCGCAATTAGCATTTCTTTTTGTTACAAAGACTTGATTTCCTCGTCCGACCGGCGTGCGACGTTTCGCCGGCCGGACGAGAGATAACCGACGACAGCCGAATCACATGTACCTTACCTGTATCGTAATACAATAATACCTCGATACAACGGACATCTAATGAACAAACTCCCGGTATAACGGACACAAAAATCGGTCAAATATTAGAGAATTAAAAACGTCATATTCATTTTTATATACGCTCAAATTCAAGTATCGCCGCACATCATTTTCCGGCTGGTGTAGCTTAGTGATTAAAGTGTTTGCTTACCAAACTGAAGATCGTAGGTTTGATCGACAACGGAGATTTAAATACTCTTTTTTCTGATTTTTAAACTCTTAAATACTTGGTGTAAACTTGATTTATCAACTTTAAATGTCAGTCATAAAACGTTGGCAGATTAACACTCATGCAGCGCTTATCCATTTGTAGAATGGGAAGCGTTAAAGAATCAGAACCACAAAAGAAACTTTAGAATCGCTATCACCATTTCTCGGTATTCTCCTCTATGTGTTGACATCCTCCTCTCTACGGGAGAAACGACTTCGCGTCGCCGGGATAATTATCGGATCGCGTGGTGGAAGTGTGAGGAGCAGAAGAACAACACACAGACTTTTCCAGAAGCACGTATACTTTCATGATAAACTTTACAAACTTCCGCCCCAAGCGAAACAACATGCCGGGCCGGCCATAATACGACGTTTTGCGATCGCCACACAACTGACTGGGCATTGCGGTCGGTGAAATCCAGCGCCGAAAAACGCGATATACATATAACTAGTCCTCCTAACGGCATTACAAAATGACAACACATGCGTGTCCGATGAGCGAACGAAAATAAGAGACGAAATATTGTATATCGAGGTTTTCGGGCTATATCATGCTGATGTCAATATATATACTCTAACATCCTCTTCTCTCTCAAAAGGTTGTTATTCAGTCGCGTGATGGCAGGATTACGAGCAGATTGATAACAATGACATTTTCAGAAGCACATTGACATATATTAAAGATAAACTTTACAAGCTTCCGGCCTAGGCGGAATGACATGCCGGCCGGCCGTACTCGCGACCTTCTCGGCCGTCAGCACACCACTGACACTGTGGTCGGTCACCAGCGACGTAAGTGGCGATGTATATAGCTAACACACAGGTGAGCGGACTTGTCCAAGATGGCAATACGGCGGCACATAAATGTATGACAAGCGAACAGAAATAAGAGACGAAAGATTGTACATCGAGGTTTTCGGTACCAGTAAACAAGGGCTATATCATGCTGATGTTAACTTGTATAATAAAATAATTACGTTTTAGTGATTTATTACCAAAAAAGAGTACGTAAACCATATTTCTTATAAGTCAATCTTAACCGAATAAATTTAAAGTCAAGGCGATAAAGTCAAAAAGACATGTTTCTTCTGAAGTGAAAAATTGGCCCATTAAAAAAAATCTTATCGATTCCAAAAAAGGCTCCCTATCGTAAACCTTATGGGTTTCACAGGCCCGAAAAAAACAAGATCCTATAGGATAAGCTATGGTTTTTAACTGCCTCCGCACTCGTTATGTTTGAAATTTATAGGGGGTTTGATTAATTGGAGCGATTAAAATGGATAAGAAGGGGTGAAATGCGACCCCAATCAATGCACGTAGACAAGAGGGATAAATTTTCTTTTTAAGATATTCGCTCCATATTTGGAGCATACAGGTATGGATAGTGTGACTAGAGTGGACAGAGTTCGAAATGAGCATATTCGGGGTTCATTTCGGGTGACCCCCATACCTGAAAAGGTAAGGGAAAACCGCCTAAGATGTATGGGCATGTGACACGGAGAGATGAGGACCACATGGTGAAGAAAGCCCTCAACATACTCACACTAAGAATACCTGGAAGACCACAGGCAACCTGGACTGCAACTGTAAGCAAGGATCTGAAAACTCTAGGCACGACCGAGAATGCAACGCAGGACAGACAGAATGTGCACAAGGAGAGCCGACCCCAGATGATGGGAAATGAAGAGGCTAAAGAAAAAGATTTGGAGGAAATGAACATGATAAATTGTCGTATCGCAATTTTGATAACTCGGATTGTATATGCCTCGTCCCAGAACACCTGTATACCTGGAGGTACAAATGGAAACATAGATGGTTCCCGGAAGCCTCCAGGGCAAGAGCCCGCGAACTTGCAAACTTGCTTTTTTGCTTAATTAAATGAGTATAATCTGTCATTAAAAACGCCGTGTCATTAGTTGGGTAGACCAATGATCAGGGTTTATCCATTTAGCAGTGAGAATGAATTAAATATCTGGAATGAAATGCAACACAAAGCTTTATTATTCGTTAATAATTCTAACATTAAACATATTATAAACGAACATAGTAGGGAAATTATCTGAATATTATGAGTCCAGTATTGCCATGCCGAGTACAAAATCATTAATAACTGAACCATTATACCGGGAAAGGAAATTTTCCCTAATTACGGGGATATTAACGTCGAATTAATGGGTATCGCATGCATGGCAAGAGTTAGGGGTTCGATTCCCGGGCGGGGAATTTGATACGAAAGCGCACGATCGATATGCATCACAGGAGAAATTTATTATTTAGAGAATCGATGACATTTAGGTTATTTACTGTTCTTCTTCGTAGTGTCAATCCGGTGGATTGGTTTGCAGCAACAGAATCTTGCATCTCGACCTCCATTCCTCTCGGTCCTCCGCAACCCTTTTCAGCTCAGCATAAGCGCTACAATTTATGTCCTCGAATACTTGCTGCAAATACTCCCGTCTAGGACACCCTCTACAGTTTCTACCATCAACCGAGAGCTCCGATGATGTATTTTCTACACCATATGAAAATGTCATTTAAAAACCGGAAAAATGTGAATGTTCCTAAATATTGCATTGATTGACTATGGTTGAAATTGAAATGTATCGATTTTCGTAATGTAAGTATCTGAAAATGAGAAAAAAACATCGCAATTAGCTTACATCCTTATCTGCGGGTATAGCTCAATGGTCAAAGCGTTAGCTTTGCAAGCCAAATGTCATGGGTTCGATCCGCGACGGAGAAAAAAAAGGATTTTTAATCGTTTTTAATGTTTTCAGCATAAATCGATTAAAAATCATTAATTATAAATATTTTTTTATTTACCCTGCTTAAAATAAATAAATATTTATAATTTATGATTTTGAATCGATTTCTGAGCTCTAAAATATGAATGGTTGGTGTGAATTTGATCCCTCACCCGTAAAATGCCAGTCATAGCCTATAAATCAAAATTCGTGGTAGACGAAAGTCGTCCCGCGAAGACCACCCATTCATAGTAAATTCCTGTAATAATAAGGATGATGCGTGAATCTCGGGCTGTAGTCTATGACGGAGGCGGATCAACACTTCACATGCAGCGCTTATATGTATTTATGTAAACACATACAGGAGAATAGCGACAGATGGTGATAGTAATTCTCAAGTCTTCGGTTAAATAAAATATTTATTTTCATCTCTTTTGCGGATGGAACCTACGAAATTCGGTATGGTAAGCGAACGCTTTAACATTAAGTCATACCCACCAGCAGACGTTGTTCAACATATGAATAATATTGTTTTTTATTATGAAAAATTAAAATTTAATGTAAAGCTCCGCAAGCAACTTGCCAAAACATTTGCTTGGAGCATCTTGACGTACGGCTGTGAGACACGGTGCTTATCTGAAAGTGATGAAAAAAGACTAGAGGCCTTTGAGATGTGGTCTTACAGAAGAATTCTCGGAATTTCGTGGAAAGACCACGTCACGAACAATGAGGTTCTCAGCATAATCAAGGAGGATAGGCACCAAATAAGAACCATCTCAGAGAGGCGATTGGTCTCGTCATGCGCCACGATGGTCTTCTTCACGACATTGTGGAAGGGATGGTTGAGGGAAGAAACTGTAGAGGGCGTCCTAGACAGGAGTAATTGCAGCAAGTGTTCGAGGACATGAGTTGTAGCTCTAATGCTGAGCTGAAGAGGATTGCAGAGAATCGATAGAAGTGGAGATCGAGACGCAAGATTTTGTTGCTGCAAACCAATCCACCGGATTGATTCTACGAAGAAGAAGCGCGATGGGAATCTTATATTACGGATAACCCTCGTAACAGTCAGGCGATTCAACAACTGTGCCACAAAAAATAAAACATAAAAATAATAACAAATAGCGTGCATTTTTTACTTGACTAATTCCCATGTAATTCGTATTATAATGAAATTATTTAATAATGCCGCTTTCCATATGAAAAAATTAATAATCTACGTCGGGCTTAGATTTGAGGTACAAGACCTACAAGATTAGGAGGCAACTCAGTATGGCGTAAGTCAGATTCGAACAGAGATTCGTCAAAAACCTCACGTGCGGCCGTAACCAACACGCCAATCTACTGTAGTGACCATATGCTACAGAATTTCTTTAAAAACCCAAAATTTATTTATAGAAGTATTGAAACAATTAACAATTGATACTGACATCTGCATCCTTGCTGACTGGTACCGAAAACCTCGATACACAATCTTTCGTCTCTTATTTCTGTTCGCTTGTCGTACAAGTCCGGTCACGGGTATGACTTTAGTTATATAGGGTGTCACCGACCGCGGCGAGATCGTATTGTTGTTGGCCCGGCCTGAATGCTGTGAGTAGGTCCGGGCCAGAGGCAATGACAACTGGCATAACTGAGTGGCAGCAATTTTGAGAAAAAATACGCAAGCCTTGAACATCCTTAGCAACTAACGACACGCGGTGATCAACAAACGATAAGCCATGCACTCTAGCCATCCTGGAAGGCCGTCGAATACATACATTTTCTTATAACTTTAAATTAATTTAAATTAAAAAATTAACAAATTGAAAATATTTAGTTTTGATTCAAATTTATTTTAAATGATTACATGTTTCGGACTCCCCGGAGACCGTCTTCAATAATCACGCAATACATACAATGTACACGCAAATAGGGCAAAGTTATCATGGGATGAAATGACGACTATTTGACCGCTAGAGCTGTGTTGTTTTGTGGTGACATTTTAATATGACCATATGCTCCAGTTAAAAAGGAGCGAAATTGGTTAAAAAGTATAAATTATTTTAAAAAATCTGAAAAAATAAAACTGAAAAAAGTTTTCAGTATTGAAGTTTGGTCGCTTTGTTGTGTAACAGGGTAGTATGGAAATTAGTATCGAAAAAACATAATATTCACATTGTATGGGCTATCATAGAATATTAAAATTTGTATAATTGTACACTGTATTTATACTTTACCTATGGAGTAATGATAGAGTATGTCAAAAAGTAAACACTGTGTACAAGAAATGTACTGAAAATATAAAACTGAAAAAAATGTACTGAATTTTTGTACAGGCAAACGTTATATTTACTAAATTCGTTTATGTTTCATTACTTGTCTTCAAATTCGAAACAATTCCATCATCTAAATTGTGATCAGATCCCATGTATGTATAATTTATTCATTTCGTAAAATAAAATTAATTCAGCTTATAAAAATATTAGTTAAAGAGAAAACTCCATTAATCACTTTCAGGAGATTGTTTACCTTTTTCAGTGAAATTTCAGCGGCACGTATTTCACCAAGCACCCGTCAGAACGTAATTCTGCCACATGAATTATTCACCAAATCTTGATAATAAGAAACCATTTCTCCTTTAAAATTTTGATGAAATACCTGTATATATAAATTACAAAGCCAGTTGTTGTACGAAAATGATACACCGTTTTTTTTTTACTGTTGCTGGAATGAATGGATTGGTCGGAGGAAGAGGTCCGAAACTCTGTTTCCAGGGAGCACCGCGTGGAGGTTATTTTCATGCCTCCCTGCTGCACATCCTCAAGACCTAATACTGGGCAACACATAGGCCATCGATGTTGCCAGATATTTGGCGGAAACAATTTGACGTCGCTGACACGAAGAAGAAGAACTCATTTGTATTAAAATATAAGAATTTAACACCTTGTTTTAACATGGATCACACTAAACGTGCACGTTGGAACTGATGAAGCTTTCATAGATTGCGAAACTGCAGTATTCAAATGAAATAGTGCTTATCCATGTTGAGATGAGGCATGAAATTATATATTTTATTGATATCTTCCTCTCTTATTGGATATCGATTTACTGGAAGAAGGATGCAGCAACAATATCACAATATGAAGACGTTTTCTTTTCACATATTATCACGGTTTTCTGGTCAAAAACGTCGAACGTTATAGCGAACGCCCTTAAGCGCGCACGCTATAACGGTAGCGAATCAAACTTCAACTGACAACTGCCGGCGCCCTGACATCTCGGCGCTGCCAATCGTCGCTCAGAAAAAGCGAATTCAAGATGATAGTGGTACCAACAGGATATGGCCCAACTGTCATAACAAATATTCCGGCGTATGCAAACACCGCTTAACACATACAATTAAAACTAAGATTACATGTGCATGTCAGGTGAGCGAACAAAAATAAGAGACAAAAAAACGTATTTCGAGGCTTTACGGCAGTGCTCCGCAACCGGTGTGCCGCGGCACACTGGTGTGCCGTGAGCCGATACAGGTGTGCCGCGATCAAATAAGGCAATATTATAAATAAATAATTTTAAACGGTCCTCAAGCTCCCAGCGCCTATCGCCTATTTATGTAAGCATACAACGAGGTACTTGCTTTGTTAAGTTCTAAATGAAATAAATAAAAAGTGAAATTGATCAAATTAATGTCTATTTTTGGCTTTTGGTGTGCCGCGGTATTCAAGGTGAGAACTTTGGTGTGCCGTAGAACCCAAAGAAGTACTTTGGTGTGCCGTAGATGAGAAAAGGTTGCGGAACTCTGCTTTACGGCATCAGCCTAAAGGAGCTATATCAAGCTGATATTACCATCTATTTTTTACTATTCTCTTAAGTTTTAATATGTCACTTACTTACTAAATGGCGTTCACGTAAAGTAGGAGGTAGTAGTAAAACCAATACAGTAATGTGGGTTTTTACCTGAAACAAGGAAAAAATAGCAATATTAATAGAATATTCCGTAACTAGTATATCCGAAGTTGAACTGAAATAGTAGAGGATACACAACGAATTGAAACAAGCAATTCAATGGCAATGAGTAGGACATATTTGTCGAAGAGACAACGGTCGATGGGGAAGAACATTGTCGTGAGTGGCGTCGATAAACTGGCAAACGGAGCGTTGGCCGACCCCCTGCAAGATAGACTGAAGACACACAAGAAGAATAGCGGGAGTGACCTGGATGCAGAAGGCGGTGGATCGAAGAGAATGTAGACTCATTCGGGAGGCCTACGTTCGACAGCGGACGGACACAGGCTGATGAACCAATATATACTGTCAATTCCCATAAACCTTTCCCAAAAGCTGACGAATATTGATTTTTAAATGATAAAAATTGATTTAATCAAACCTAAGCTATAAACATGTCCTCAGTAGGGTTGAGCCACCTCTTAAGGACGAAAAGATGTCCAGGTCTCAAGATCGTCTGGCTTATCATCCGATTTTCTTATCCAAAACCTTATAATTAAACACCCAAATACTTCTTTGGTACTACAGACGCATTTTATACAAAGTATATGTAGACTTTTGTGAACTATATATATATTGATATCCTCCTCTTCCATTTAGGACATCGATTAACTGGATGAAGGATGCAGGATCAGGTTCACATTATAAACAACTTGTTTCTGTTTCACGATACATGTTTATTTGTCAATAACGTCGCCCGTTAAGGGGCCGCCCTTAGGGACGGTCCTACCACGAGGACGGGCGAGTTGCGACTACTTGCCCGCTCTCACATTTCGGCGGTACCACCCTTCAAGAGGACAGTTGTACCAACTGTCAATGGACCAACTGTCATAACAATTATTTTGGCGTATGCAAACACCACTTAACATTCGATGTAGATGTCACGCAAGCGAACCAAAATAATAGACAAAAGATCGCTTGTTGAGGCTTTACGGCATCGGCTTTAAGGAGCTATATCAAGTTGATATCAATTTTTATATATATTCCTATGTGAACCTACGGGATACAGGTGTTTTGGGACAAGGCATATAAAATATGAGCTTACATATATATAAAACTGAAATTTTCGGTGAAATGCTTAATTTTGGTAGTCTAGCAAGTGATTCAACGTAGTGTGACCGTTGGCCAATAAATGCATTACAACTCTAAGCGTACTAGTATAAGTGACATATCGTGTCGGTTGAAAACAAAGCAGCGTGTACGCTAAAGTGGATGGTCACCACTTTAAGTGCGACAACGTCAGGAAGCGGGCAATTGCGGTGCAGTGAAACTAATCCGATTGAGCGAGGCTAATAAATCATCCGGCGAGCACCGGGTTCCGAAACCGGGACAAAATTTATTTAAATGCATAATTTGTTGAATATATTCTTCTCATATTTGTTGCATATCTTAAGCCTTTTGCTTACCAAATCAAGGGTCGTGGGTTCGATCAAATACGGAGATATTTTTTTTATCGATTTCCAAGCTCTATTAGTACACCCCCGGTTAGTATGAATTTGACCCTTGGTACTGATGTATTTGATAACATATCCGTTTTTATATCTTAGTGTACAACATGAATAAGCCTTCTGTAATTTATAAAATTAATATTAACAAATTGATTTTTATACACCGCAAATTCCTGTTGTTGTGGACTCTTATCCCTTCAATTTACATAGAGTGGCAAAATATTGCGATGGCCAATGCCCTGTATCGTACCCGACTGTATGAATCGACAGATTCAAGCTAAGATAGAAACATTTGATTATAATTTGACAGTTAATACTTTAGACTTTTTGATGTTTTATACAAAATAATTATGTTCTAATGACGTTTTGAACAACTCCTCACCCGTAAAATGACTGGTGGTAGATGAAATTCATCCCGTAAAGACTGCGCATTCATGTGTTCGCTCGTGTGTTGCCCAGCATTAGGTTTTGAGATGTGCAGCTTGTTGGGCACATGGAGCAGGATCTTAGGTGTTAGGCGGTCTGCAGGTCTCCACAGTCGCACAATAGTGTCTCTCCCTACCGAAGCATTCCCCACCGCTCGAGGTTGTCCTTTGTTCTACCAACTCCGGTTCTTTATCTGTTCAGGGATTTCCAGGTCCTTCAGTCAAGGTTCTTGCCATTTGGGAGGCCTTCCTTTGGAGTAATGAAATCCTCTGATGCGATTTGTTACCAGAGCTAGAGTCTCTCATTTTCATGGCCGGATGTGAGCGGTTGTGTGGATTTTAGAATGCTGTTTCGCGACTTCAATCTTGGTGCTGGGGGTATCTGATTATACAAGCAGTGGGGCGGTTGGTTGATTGCCTTACGCATTTCTTCGGCGCATATGACTTTGCGTCTTATGTGTGGTGGTGCGATGCCAGCCAAGGGTAAGTATAGTTTAGAAATGGGTGTTGGTTTGAGGCAGCCTGTGACGACTCTGCATGCATCATTCAGGGCAGTATCCACTTGATTACAGTGGGCTGACCGACGCCACACTGGTGCCGCATATTCACCGGCTTTCATAGCAAATTTCTATAATAATAAGGATGAAATGTGAACGTTGGGCTGTAGATCAACACTTCACATGCACCGCTTGGCCATATGTAGAATGGTAAGCGTCGTAGAATCCACAGATAAGATTTCAGCAACAATATCACCATCATTCGGTATTCTTCTGTATGTGCTTACATAAAAAAATGAATATTTCATTTAAGTGACCAAAGGTTTCCAAACTCTGTTGAAACAATAACAAAGCTCCATGATTATTATTAATAATGTTCAACATGCAATGCGAGGCGGCAGAGGCATCACACCAATAAAGAGACAATCGAGAGTTAAATGTGAGACGATAGTCAAATATTTGGGGCGTATGGTCATCACATAATGTCAAATATTACGAGTCAATTAAGTACAAAGCTAGTCTCGCTTCCAAAAAACTAGGTGTATTATATAGATCACAAAGGTATTTCAACGATAAACCATATCTTCTTCTATATAAAGGACAAATCCAACCTATCTTTGAATACGGCAGTCACTTATGTGTTGAGACACAAAATACATTATAAACTTATTGACTCAGTTCAAAGAAGAGCAATTCGTTTGATAAACAATGACACTCTTACGTCTAACCCAATCAATGAAACACAGGTGTATGATTGATTCACTTAGTTTTTTCTATCGTTATTACCACGGTCGCTGCTATTCGGAACTTGAAACAACTAATTCCTCCTTCAACCGCTCACAACCGACAAACTCGTCTTACACTTGCTGAAAATTCATACACGTTTAATGTGTGTCGACCAAGAGCTGACAGTTTCTAAAATCGCTACCTGAATGTCACCGGAATGCTCTGCCAGCATCTGTGTTTTCTTCTTCCTACAATCTGGATCTCTTCAAGAGACAGATAAATATACGCTTGCAATCTGCCAACCCACAAACTAACACGAACACAACACACGTTTCCTAAATGCAGCGTCCAGCCTCCCTGGCTGAGCGTCATAGAGTGCACTGGTCTTGACCGGGTGTGCTCTCCTGCATGCATTTACATAAAAAAATGATGGTAAATATTGACATCAGCACGATGTAGCCCTTGCTAACTGGTACCGAATACTTTGATTTTTGTCACTTGCCATACATTTATGTGTCCGCCATATTGGGACTAGTCATATAGTTTTACCACCGACGGCGCTGGTGACCGACCACGGGCCGCAAAACTCTAAACGCCGACGAGCGCGTCAGTTATGCATTGACAATCGAGAAGATAGCATTACGGCCACAACGGCATGTCATCCCGATTAGGCCGGAAGCTTGCAAAATTTAAAGTAAATATAATCAATGTGCTTCTAAAAGAAAGTGTTTGTTTGCTGACCTGCTCCTCATCCTGCCCTCACGCGACGAAATAACACCCTTTTTTTCTGAGAGAGAGGAAGTTTTAGTATGTAATTTTTTTTTTTAGTAACTTACTATATCTTCACTTATCAAACAGTCTCTATGAAACCGTCATACTAGTACATCTCTATTATCCTCGACTAGTTTTCCTTCGATATTTCCTCGATATCCTTTTATACGAGTGGGTACGTCTCTCCCAGGAATCCCGCATAAACCTTCTTGCCTTCCGGCCGGGATTCGCGGGATTTGCCGGGATTTAGGAGCGCCCCGGGAGCCGGGATTAGGAAGCAGTTTATTTTTACAGCCATTCAGCGAATATCGGAAAGAATACGTATTTTCAATATGTATATAAATTTCCGATACAATTTTCAATTAATCCTTTCATTACGGCTCGATTTGAATACAAATTATACTATCAATTATAAAACTAGTATTTGAAGCATAAATGTACTTAACTGGTCTATTTTTATATATCACATTGGTTCTTGTATCATTTAGCTATCAGATGATGCATAAAAAACTATTCTAAGAAATTAGCAAAACGATATATCACGTCAACCGATGTCAACGGTCGGGGAATCTTATGACGGCATATCCCGACAACCGATGCGAAAGTGTTAACAGCGATCGTCTCGATGCGACGAACGAATTTTCCTGTGTGTTAATCTTAATAAATAAACATACATTTTGAACAAGAGCCACCTGTAAGCTGAGCTAAGCATTGAAGGATAAAAGGCCTCAATACGCCAAAAGACATGACAAGGTTATTCTTCAACATGACAACGCACGTCCCCATGTTGCAAATGTTGTAAAAAACTACCTGGAGAACCTCAAATGGTCTGAGATCGTTCAGAGTCCTGCCGATGAACAGTATTGTGAACGATCTCTGATAGTCTTCTCAAAATAAGCTGTACTCCTCTAGACAGAGTAATCAACCCGAGAGAAAACCCCTGCAACGGCGGTAGAAATATTGAAAAAGACTAATTCGATACACACGGCTAAACACAAAAGCCACAATGCCAGGCTTTAGAATGCTTTACCAGCGCATGTGTTTCCACACACATACAGTCTGAACCACTTCAAGAAGAATCGTAATAAACGAACTGAAATGAACATGGTAAAAACGGATTACCATGATAGTAATGCGTATGATATTATTGTGGCGCGACTATCCACGGCAGCGCGGTACAACCGTTCGGGAAATGTGGTGAAGGGTCTGCCCATTCATCGCAGTCGATCGACATTTTTTTTTTGAATATGAATAATTTTCAGGTCAGATTTGCCGGAGGATCAAAGCGTTTGTTTTGCAAGCCAAAGGTCGTGGGTTCGATTTCTGAGCTCTAAAATACAACCGGTTGGTGTGAATTCGATCCCTCACCCGTAAAATGCCAATCATAGCCTATTAATCAAAATTAGTGGTAGACAAAAGTCATCTTGTGAAGACCACCCATTGAAAGTGCATTCCTGTAATAATTAAGCATGATGCGTGAATCTTGGGCTGTAGTCCATGTCGTTGCCGGATCAACACTCCACATGCAGCGCTTAACCATATACAGCATGGTAAGCGTCCACAGATGAGACTTTTTTACGAATAACCATCTGTCGGTATTCTCCTGTATGTGTTTACATAAAACACGATTAGAATACTACTTACGTAGTAAACATTTATCCTAGAATATGCGCATTACTTTCACAAAAAAAACACGTTAGAATCGATACTCGATACTCGATTTTAGGGTGATATATATATAATCGTGTCGGAAACAACAGAATCAGATGCTGTCTGCCCAGAAGTGGGCGACGTCGATGGCGTTACTCCCGGCCATCATCAGGTCTTCCTGGGTGCAGCTAATCGGACACAGCGCACACTCCAGAAGGTGTGACAGGGTCTGCTCCACGCCGCAGTCACATTCAGTCGGTCTGCTGTAAAACTACCAGGCTTTCATTTGTGTCCTCGTCTTGCATACTCCTGTCCGAAGTCTGTTAACCTCCATATATTCCACCCCTGGTCATCTCCAGGGGCTAGGTCCTCTTTCGAGGCAATCAAAGTATTCCCCTCAGTTGCGCTTTTCTTTACTTTGATGAATAGTTGCATCAATTAATAAAGTTCGGAAGAGCGTTATCCACGATAGAAAGTAATAAAAAAGACTTAGAAAATCGACATCTAGTTTCTAGCTATATATAGTCTTATCGGTTTCATTTCTAAAGTGGTGCAGCGCTTGGAATGCACTAAGCTGCATACTGTCCCAGCAGTGACACTGCACATTCCCACTTCTAAGCCGTCGCGCTTATCCAGTTATTTACGGTACTGCCTGGTTGTTAGACTTTACTACCCCTGACTATACAGGGTGATGCACAAGAAAAGTCTACGAAGCACTACAACGACACCTAATTCTGATTACAATTCACAGAACACGTATGTAAAGACGGTTCGACTGACTATCTTAATAATATCATTATTACCATATTCCAGAGCCGAGATCGCGGTCCTGAAATTACAGCATCAGCTGGTGATGCCGGAATACCAAGTATCTATGTACTAATTTATTTGATACGAGACCCCTTTTTATACCCTAATTTACAACATGAGTAAGCATTTATAAAAGTAATATTAATACATTAAATATCATACACCACACATTCCTCGATACCGTTTTTGGACCTTTCAATCCACATAGAGTGGCAGATTATTGGGATGGTCAATGCTCAGTATCGATGCAAAAGCATTCTTTATTAATATTAATACATATAATTCCGTACACCGCAAATTCCTCGATACTTGTTGTTTTGGACCTTGATCACCTCAATTTACATAGAGTGGCAAAAATGCACTGTGTCGTACCCGACTGTATGAATCTAAGATAAAGAGTTGATTATAACAATTACTTAAAAGACTTTTAGATGTTTAATACAACACAGTTATGTTCAAAGTTACGTCATCAGTGTTAAAAACAAGGTAGAAGGAAACAAGGAAGATTTTTTTATCGAATAAACATTACTTTTGAACATCCTTTATGCGAGTATATCTTCAGGTTAAAATGGCGTCTGGAAACTGAAATTTTAACTGCTGTAAAAAAACTTCAGTTAAATTAACTGTAAAGGTTTATTGCTAACTGTAATAGAAGCGCGGGAGTAATCCCTTTAAAGGATTCTATAACTTTTAATGTAAAGTCATGAAATATGGCAATATAACTGAAATATTTGAAAACTAAACTGACATCAGCATGATGTAGCCCTTGCTGACTGAAACCGAAGACCTCGATATACAATAATTCGTCTCTTATTTCTGTTCGCTTGTCATACATGTATGTTTCGCCATATTGGCATTTTGGACAAGTCTAGTCACGAGTGTGACGTTAGTTATATAGATTACCACTTGCGGCGCTGGGTGTCACCGATCACGGCGCCCGGTGAGTTGTGTGCCGACGGCGGCAAGGTCATATTGTCGTTGGCCCGGCCTGAATGCTGTGAATAGGTCCGGGCCAGAAGCTTGTAAAGTTATCGAAAAATATATGTCAACGTGCTTCAGAAAAAGTCTTTGTGTTGTTAATCTGCTCCTCATGCTGTCACCACGCAATTCAATAACAAACTTATAAAGGAGGATGTCAAAACATAATCATCTTTACCATATCTGCTCTCCCATATCTCAAGAATATATAAACCTGTCATGAATTGCCGCCACAAAATTCTGTCAGCAGCTATAGTCTTCGCCTCATCCCATATCAGCTCTACCTCCCGCAGCTCTTCCGTCTTCTTCTTCTTCGTGCCAGCGAAGTCAACTTATTTTTTTCCAGTATCTGGAAACATCGATAGCTCGTGTGTTGCCTAGCATTACGTCCTGAGATGTGCAGCTTGTTGGGCACATCAAGCATTATCTTAGGTGTGAGGCGGTCTGCAGGTCTCCACAGTCGCACAATAGTGTATCTCCCTGCCAACGAATTCCCCACAGCTCGAGGTTGTCCTTGGTTCTACCAACTCCGGTTCTTAATCTCTTCAGGGATTTCCAGGTCCGCCAGACAAGGTTCTTGCCAGTTGGGAGGCCTTTCTTCGGAGTAATTAAATCCTCTGGTGCGATTTGTTGCCAGAGCTGGATTCTCTCATTTTCAGGGCCGGATGTGAGAAGCTGTGTGGATCTCAGAAAGCTGCTTCGCGACTTCAGTTTGGGTGGTGGAGGCATCTAATTATACAAGCAGTGGGACGGTTGGTTGATTGCCTTATGCATTTCTTCGGCGCACATGACTTTGCGTCTTATGTTTGGTGGTGCGATACCAGCCAAGGGGTATAGTTCTGATATGGGTGTTGGTTTGAGGCAGCCTTTTTTCAGGGTCGGATGTGAGAGGTTGTGTGGATTTCAGAAATTGGATTTCAGCTCTTCCGTGTAAATTTTATATAAAGTTCCCGATAGAGACACGAGCCCGAAGGCTTGACGAAAATGCATTAACATCCTCCTCTCTAAGTTCGTTATTGAAATGGCAGGATGAGGAGCAGAAGAACAACACGCAAAATTTTCCAGAAGCACATATATATTACGATAAACTTTACAAACTTTCGGCCCGGGCGGAATAAGATGCCTGAATAACATGAGTGTCAGAAGGCAGTCTGCCTGGGACCTGAACGGAACGCAGAAAGTTTCATCCCGGGCAGACGAATGAAATTTGCCAATCTTTTGTCTTGAATATAACTTAATTATAGCATTATTCATTATATATTTAATTCATTTAATTCCGAACGTTACCCAACTCTTTTTCTTCTAGGAATGCTTTCTTTCCATTCGCTAGAGTCCCGGAGGAAAATCGCTGCACTCAAACATTCATTACTTCTTCTTCGCGTTTCAATTCACAACCCTGGGATTCTTGAATGTTTTAACTTCTATGTTCCAGATAGGTACACCCGAGCTCGTAGCCATCCATTGTTTTTGATCCCAGTCGATGCTTGTGGAGCTTCAAGCACTCAATTTGGTACAACGGCAATGTCGCTCCTAAATGGCCTACCAGCACACCTCGATCCTTTTCCTCTTTTGTCTCCTGTATTGTTCTACTTGATCTCTGTGATCTTTGACACGTGTCATCTTCTTATTCTTTTGTGTTATTTTTATTTTTTATTATTTTCTCTATTTATTGTATATTTATGTATACTCTATGTTTCTAAATATTTGAAAAAAAATTGTAATTTCGATTCTGTATATAAATAAATAAATAAATATATTGCACAATGTGCTTCTTTAAAAGTTCGTTTCGTTACATGCTCCCCATCCATTCAGCACGCGTTCCGATGACGATCCCGACAACATTTAATCGCCTTTGATGGGATGTCAGGGTGAATGAAGATTTTTAAGTAATCAAATATATACATACTATACTTCAAATTCTTTATACGCATCAATTCATTCAGAAAAATATCGGCAGAAGCGGGATGCGAACCGCAGGCCATGGAACCAACCTTTACCCAGGTCTTTATATACCGCCTTGCCCTCTCGGCTATTTCTCTGGTTGAGCTGACTAATCGCGTTAAAGTTGTATTTATACCATTGTTATCATCTTATGACGATTAGATGTCTCTATAGTATATATTCAGAATATGTATATTATTATTTTTTATTATTCAATCAGTCAACATTTATTCACAAGTTTAATATTATTACTTTCCGACAGTCTATTTATTTTAGTAAGTACCACTCGGGTCTCGAACCGAACTACAGATTGAATGTATGAGAAGATTTTTAAGTTATAAATTTAATGGCATTGCTGTAATGCAAGCCAAAAAATAACATTTCAGAATAACAACTGTCTGTTAAAAAGTAACCACTTAGTTGAGAGAGGGGTAAATTATAACCCAATTTATTTTTTCAGTAATTTCACATATTTAACGCTGAAATTTTCAGTTTTCCCCAGAATTGTGGGGGGTGCACATTAATTACCGGGTTAATTTCTATATTTTATGGCCTCTCGTGCCCCAAAATCCTCATTTCACAAACCCAGCGGGGAATTACCTTAAACCTACCCAACGACACCCTCATTTTTTGAAAGTGGGGAATATAAATCAAAGACAATTTTCCCCCTTTTTTAATAAATTTCAAGGAGTATACCGTAATAATGTGAAGAAGAATCTTTCGTAGAGTCATTTGTGGATTCTATGACGCATGCCAATTTAAAATAGGATATCCAATTGCATATCATTATCGACAAACTCTCTGCGACTAGGCATGCGAATTAATGCAAGGCAGACCAAGTTGCTGGGCATCGGCTTTCTTAACCGAAGGTCGTGGGTTCGATCCCTGATGGACATTAAATAATAATAATTTTAAATAGAATTCTGAGCTCTTACAAACCCCAGTTGGTGTGAGATGTCAATATTCACAGCCTTAAAAAGATAAACTGACATTTTTTTTTTAATTTACAGTGAATTTTACTTGCGAATACTCGCATAGCAGTCGTGTTTTTAACCAGTGAATTCCGTTCTTTGGAAGGTTTTCAAAAGTAGAGTAAAATAAATCAAAAGCTCCCCCCTTTAAGGTCCAAAGTTTTGCAAAGGCAGTGGAAAATTTGTCCCTAGAGAAATGTTGAAGAGAAGAACTTGAGGTCTAAAAGTGGAATCGCTTAAGGCGACGCATGCTAGAGAATATGAATTTCAAAACGCACTTGTGTGAATAATTCATGATATTATTTTAAAGATATTGCAGTTGCCTTTTCAACAAGCCCCTGAAGTACCATCGTGTTGAACAGTTTTTGGATATATTTATAATCGTGTCGGAAACAACAGGGTCAGATCCTTTCTGCCCTGAAGTGGGCGACGTCATCCGGCCATCATCAGGCCTTCTTGGATGCAGCTACTCGGACACAGCGCACACTCCAGAAGGTGGGACAGCGTCTGCTCCACGCCGCAGTCACATTCAGTCGGTCCGCTGTAAAACTGCCAGGCTTTCATTTGCGTCCTCGTCTTGCATACTCCGGTCCGAAGTCTGTTAGTTCATCATCAGCCTGTGTCCGTCCACTGTTGAACGTAAGCCTCCCGCATAAGTCTTCATCCTCTTCGGTCCTTCGCCCTCCGCATCCAGGTAACTCCCACTATTCTTCTTATGTCGTCAGTGCATCTTGTTGGGGGTCGGCCAATGCATCGTTTCCCAGTTCTTGGGCGCCATTCCAATACTTTTCTTCCCCATCGACCATCGTCTCTTCGACAGATATGCTCATTGCAACTTGAGTGTGCCTATTCGTTGGGTAGCATCCACTACTTGAGTTCTTCTGCGTATTTCCTCGTTTAGGATTCTATCTTTTAGCGACACTCCTCTCATGGATCTCTCCATAGCACGCTGGGTGACCTTTATTTTATGGGCAAGACTTGCTGTCAAATTCCACGTCCCTACGCCATAAGTTAAGACAGGGAGGATGCATTGGTTAAACGCCTTAGTTTTAAGACATTGCGGAATTTTCGCTTTAAGAACGTACTTTATCTGCCCATTAAGCTTCGAGATAGTCATGCGATATTCTTAAAAAAATCAATTAACAAATCACACGAAATATGTCTCAACCGCTATCTAGCGTGGTTGTCGTTAAATTCCCATTACAAAACTATACTCCTTGGCTGGTATTGCACCACCAAACATAAGACGCAAAGTCATATGCGCTGAAGAAATGCGTAAGGCAATCAACCAACAGTCCCACTGCTTGTATAATCAGATACCCCAACACCCTGACGGAAGTCGCGAAACAGCTTTATGAGATTCACACAACCTCTCACATCCAACCCTGAAAATGAGAGACTCCAGCTCTAGCAACAAAAGATTTCAGTACTCCAAATGAAGACCTCCCAACTGCCAAGAACCTTGACTGGAGGACGTGGAAATCCTTTAAAAGATTAAGAAAAAGAAATTGGAAGAACAAAGGACAACATCGAGCGTTGGGGAATGGTACAGAAGGGAGAGTCACTGTTGTACGACTGTGGAGACCTGTAGACCGCCTCACACCTTAGATCATGCCCCATCTGCTTAACAAGCTGCACATTTCAAGAAATAATGCTGGGCAACATACAGGCTGGACTTTACCCGCCTCACACCCGCATCACACCGCTAATTCAGATTATGGTCATTTGACATTTGATAACTCCAGTGGGAGTCCCCTCTGAACAATTGTGGCTACAGCACAGAAGTGCTAAAAGATAGAACCCGTGAAAGAGTTGTAATTCACTCACGGAAAATACAAGCAAAAATTGAAAATCCGTGTATTTTTTTTTGTGGCCAAAGTCTGCATGCGATAGGTGATTCCCACGAACTGCATCGAAAAGGTTTCCTCTTTCTAACAAAAGGAACTGACAGGCTATCATGACAACATCTGTGACAACATACAGGCTATCGATGTTGCCAGATATTTGGCAGAAATAATTTAACGTCGCTGAAACGAAGAAGAAGTATAAGTCGTTAGATCACTCGAGAGCAGCAGCGCTAGCAATGTACTGATTTCTTTGCCAAAAAAAAAAGTAAAAAAAAAACTGAAAACCGTATTTTCAGTTGATTTAAGGTTTCAACCCGTGAAATGGGGTACGTTTTAACCCCACGGCCGCATATAAAAATGCACAGAAGGCAGTAAATCTTTCCTCCTCGCTTCTGTACTGAAATTAACAGCCCGGGGTACAGCCAGACCCCATAAATATACCTTTAAGGAAGCGCTAACTTTGAGCATTACACTTTTTCATTTTCCATTTTTTTTACATTTACTACGTTATTTAATCTGGCTGTATGCATATTAGAGACAAGATTTTAAAAATAAATATACATGTAAACACATATAAAGGGTCCGCCATCTAACGTTTTTTTTTCAACTAGTACTTATTTCGTGAATGGTAACACTTAGCTCATGTCTGATTTGACAAATAATTAGTTTTATCTTTCCGCTGAACGAATATGGTTGTGTATACGCTTGAACAACGCTGGGAAATATTGCGGTAATGTTGCAGAATGTGTGCGAAAATTGCGTACGGATTTTGGAAGAAGAGAATCACCGTCAGCTCCGTATGTTCGTTATCTTGTGAAAAAAGTGAAAGAAACTGGCATCCTCATCGATAAACCAAAGCGTGAAAAGCCAAAAACAGTGCGTACACCCGAGAATATTGCTGCTGTGGCAGAAAGTGTGCGTGAAGCGCCATCAACATCAATTCACCGTCGTTCTCAACAATTGAACATTTCGGAACGAATTTTTGTTCACAAAAATTGAAGGGGAGGATATTGGCAACATTTGGTTTCAACAGGACGGCGCTACGTGCCACACAGCCGAAGCTACACTCGATGTTTTGCGCCCATGTTTCAAAAAAAAATAAAAGTTATTTGGCGGACCCTTTATATCACCATGATATAGCCCTTGCTGACTGGTACCGAAAAGCTCGATATACAATCCTTCGTCTCTTATTTCTGTTGTCAGATACGTATGTGCCGCCTTATTGGCATTTTGGACAAGTCTGGTCACTGGTGTGTCGTTAGTTACATAGACCGCCGCCGCTTGTCTCGAGTGCGGGAGTTGTGTGCCGACCGTCGGCGAGAGCATATCGTATTGTGGCCCGGCCTGAATGCTGTGGCCCACGCCAGAAGTTTGTTAAGTTTATCGTAAATAAAGTTCAATGCGCTTCAGAAAAAGTAAGTGTATTTTTAATATGATCCTCATCATGCCACCACGCGACTTTTTGAAGAGAGGAGGATGCTTAGATAAATATCTCCCATCCATGGATTCAATAAGTCAGTTTGAGTATCTAAGCTCTGCGTGTATTTTGTTGATTCGCCAACGACTAACATTCCTTTACTTAAGGAAGAAACACTTCACATCGCCGGAGTAGTTGTCGGATCACGTGGTGGCAGAATGAGGAGCAACACACAAACATTTTCAGAAGCGCATATATTTTTAAGATAAACTCGACAGACTTCGGCCCGGGCAGAGTTACGTGCTTTCAGGCACCGGGCCGACCACAACCCGACACTCGTCACGGTGGCAGAATGAGAAACAGATGAACAATACAAAAACATTTTCAGAAGCACATAACGCGTTTATTTCCGAACGCTTGGCATCAGCAAACGCTTGAACCATTAAGCTATGCCCGCTCGCAGAATTTATTTGGATGAAACGAAATTACTGTCTAAACAACCTAATTAATTTAATTATCAACTTACTTTTAAAGAGGTTCCTTTAAAAGGACATTTATACCTTTATGTGAGACAATACGTTTTGGGTACTTAGGTTTTACTGTTATATAAATTCGCATACTATCCCAAGTACCCGTTAAGTAACAGGTATATTGCACGTATATACTTTCTCGAGAAATTTAACAGGAATTTATTTCCTTACGATTTGCGTTCCAAGGACTTAGATACGAAAATAAGGAATTTCTGAAAATGCGCGACGTACATGTTAGAACGTTATTATTTAACGTAAACGCGAAATTCACGTTGTAATCTACGTTAATTGAAACACATAACTGAAGTAAATTATGTAATCATTGCTTTTGTTCTTGTGAATTATATTTGTTTGATTATTGTTTAATTTTTTTGCTCTACAAGCATATTTATTTAAAATAAAAAATAAAAAAATATTTACTTTTGATTCACATTTATTTTAAGCGATTACATGTAACGGCCTCCCTGGAGACCATCTTCGATAGTAATAAATTAAAAACTGGCAGTGACTTATATATTTTTTAATTTAAATCATTATAGGTTTGCGGGCATAGCTCAGTGGGTAATTCGGTTACATTCAAAACACAAGGTCGTAGGTTCGATACCCGACGTAAATTATATAAAATAAAAACGATTTCTAGGCTCTGAAAATACCCCCGATTCGTGTGAATTTGTTCCCTCATCCGCAGAATGCCAGTCATAGCATGTTAACCAAAATCGGTAGTACACGAAACTGGCCCCCTGAAGACCTGCCATTCATAGTAAAATCCTGTAATAATAACGATAAAGCGTGAATGTACGGTTGTAGTCTAAGACGTTGCCGAATCAAAACTCGACATGCAGTGCTTATATACAGAAAAGTAATCGTCATGGAATTTCACAGATGAAACTTCATGATCACTATCACCTAGTATAATCTGTTTTATGTGTTTATAAGGGGTCCGCCATCTAACGTTTTTTTTTTCAACTAGTGCTTATTTCGTGAATGGTAACACTTAGCTCATGTCTGATTTGACAAATAATTAGTTTTATTTTTTCGCTAAACGAATATGGTTATGTATATGCTTGAACAATGCTGGAAAATATTGCGACATTACTTTGAAAATCAGGCCATTTTTCTTCTAAAATGAGCAAGGAGTGGCCGTTACAGTCAATGGCGATCGTTATCGGGCCATTTTTGTTCACGAAAATTGAAGAGGAGGGTATTGGCAACATTTGGTTTCAACAGGACGGCGCTACGTGCCACACAGCCGAAGCTACACTTGACGTTTTGCGCCCCATTTAAAAAAAAAAAGTTATTTGGCGGACCCTTTATAAAAAAAAACTGCCAATTTGTTTGATTTACTACCAAAGTCTTCAATTAGTTACTGAACAAATAAATACAGGCCTTATTAATTGAAACAACTTTCGTTTTGTATAGCTGTGGAATTTTCACAATACTGCAACAATAGAAATCCACAAAGTCTGATATTTCCTTCCCAGCGCAAACATTGTGCCGTACACACCGAGCTCCCCTCTGAATTCCATACATTTATATCGTCCATGATTGCGAGTTTGTACGCGACCTGGGGGGAAACCGGGGTCGGTACTAACGTACCCAGTAATTAATATCAATGGGCGAACTCAAACAAAACTCCAAGAATTTCAAATAAATACGAATCCCGATGCATTTCATATAATTTACGTGAATTTAGATTTTTACGTTGAATTCGAAACGTAGTTTTTTTATGTAAGCACGTAAAGAGAATACTACAGATGGTGATTGTAATTCTGAAGTCTCATCTGTGGAATTCTATGACGCTTTCCATGCTGCATATTGCTAAGCGCTGCATGTGAAGTGATTCTCCTCCAACGTCTTGGACTAATCATAGGTTCTTTATCTCTTCGATATTATTTCTGATGTCAGTAAAGCCTCTATTGGCAAGATTTTGACAAAACATCTGGGGTATGCTAAGGTTTGCGCGAGGTGGGTGCCAAGAATGTTGACCGAAAACCACAAACGTCAACGCGTTGAAGCTGCCAAGAACTTCTTCAAGACCACGGAACTCATGGCGAGGAATACCTCGACTCCATCGTCACTGGAGACGAGACTTGGATGCACTACCTCACAACCGAAACCAACAGTCTAAGCAATGGAAGCACCCAGAGTTGCCGACAGGAAACGGATCACCGAGTGCAGCTCACACCTGGCGGGCGAATCGAGGGGAAGATCTATCACTTACGGCTGCCAAGCCAAGGCAAGCAGCTCTCTAGGGAAGGGATTTGGAGTGGGGAACCAAGGTGCAGAATCGCGGGATCCACCATAACAGCGCTTTTCAGGACTGTTGCGCCATGGAAACTTATTTTACAGATCACCCTCGTATTATCGTTCTTCAATCAACAATTTAATTATATAATTAGATATGTAAATACATAAAAAAAATCAATGACAAAATTTAGTCACATTTCTTTTGCTTCTGTATATATAAGCCTTTTCATTTCCCCACAGTGGCATTAGTCGTAAAGGTACCAAGGGAGCTTTCCCTTTCCAGAAGCTACGTACCTGTGTATATCTAGCCCATAACACTTCGATCCCCCCTCATACCACGCGGATACCTCGGGAGTCGAATTTACCAATTATTACAGGGCGCCCTTAGAAGACTAAGCAGGGGTGAGCTTTTTAGATAAGTCCACATTTTTAAAAGAATTGTTTTATTTCTTGATGCAGAATTTCAATAGAAAAACGAAAAATGTAGGTTTGTTTGTCACGCATGTGTTTCTATATTATTGACCGGATTTTGATGAAATTTACATCGTTTATTGCGCGCATATTCGTGATGGTTTTTGTGAAAAAAAAAACTGTAAAAAACGGTAACGGGAAAACAGAAATGAGTGGATTTGCAGCAACCTATACAAGATCTAGCTAAAAACAGTATAGTTACTGTTTTCCACGTGGGTTCTTATTAAAACTTACATCAGCATGATATAGCCCATGCTGACTGGTACCGAAAACCTCGATATACAATCTTTCGTCTCTTATTTTCGTTCGCTCATTGGACACGCCGGCAAGTAAAGCTCAATGGTCAAAGCGTTTTCTTGGCAAGCCGAAAGTCGTAGGTTTGATCCTCGACGGAGATTAAAAAAAAAAGGGAATCGATTTCTGAGCTCTATAATACCCTAGGTTGGTGGGAATTTGATCCCTCATCCGTAAAACGACAGTCATAGCCTATTAATTAAAATTGGCGGTAGACGAAAGTCTTACCGTGAAGACCACCCATTCATAGTAAATTCTTGTAACAATAAGGATGATGTGTGAATCTCAGTCTGAAGTCTATGACGTTGGCGGATCAACGCTCCACATGCAACGCTTAGCCTTATGCACCGTGGAAAACGTCATAGAATTCCACAGATGAGTCTTCAGATCATCATCTTTTGGTATTCTTCTTTATGTGCTTACATAAAAAAATAAAAATTACCATAACCTATTTCAAGTAATTACAAGTAAGTCTACTCACGATTATATAAGCCAAGTTTCTAGTACATAAATATAATTAAGATAAACGCTTATCAAGGTATGCGAATTCGTGCAAATTTTTCAACATTGTACCTTCGAATCTGGCCAAAAACTAAAAACAATCGTTTCTTTTTCCAGTTTTCTTCACCCTTGTTTCAGCAACCCTTGCCGAATTCGTGGATCGTAAACCAGCGGGCGGGGGCGTCAGATAACGCAGGTGGATGCAGATAGCGCCGAGGAAGGCGCCGGTGGAATCGAAACCCCGGTCTCTAGCTTTAAACGAGCCGATTCAATCGATCGCGAGCTTAAAAAACACTCGGCTACACTCTAAGTGAGCAAACTAACAGCCTAACGTTGTGGGAGTAATATCCATTGCAACGACAATTGAAATCTATATTTTGAATATTTTTTATATAAGTTATTATAATAGAGGATATGCATTAACATCCTCCTCTCTTTCAAAAAGGTGTTATTGAGTCGCGTGCTGGCAGGATTAGGAGCAGATTGATAACACGGACTTTTTCAGAAGCACATTGACGTATATTTATGATAAACTTTACAAGCCTGCGGCCCGGACCTAGTCACAGCATTAAGCGGAGCCACAAACAATATGCTCTCGCCGAAGGGCGGGACACAACTGGCTCTGCGGGATCATCGGCGCCGCGGCTCTCGCCTAGCTCTCGAGTGGCGATGTATATAATTAACACACCTGTGAGCGGACTTGTCCAAAATGACAATACGGCGACACATAAATGTATGACAAGCGAACAGAAATACGAGACGACCAATCAGCAAGGGCTATAACATGTTGATTGATAGAGATATAGAGAGTGTGCGCTGTGTCCGAGTAGCTGCACCCAGAAAGACTGACTCTGTTGTTTCCGATACGATTATATATATTTAAAAAATTTTAACTGAAGTTTTCCATTAAGAACTATTACATATAAAATTGTTTCTAATATCTAACTCTCACTTTGAATCGTAAGAGACTGTATTGGTTCAAAATTAACTATATTATATATAAATTTCAGAAATCAAAGTCATAAAAGATTATTGTGTACTGATATCAGGTTGATATAGCTTTTTCAGGCTGATGCCGTAAAGCCTAGAAAAACGATATTTTATCTCTTATTTTTGTTCGCTCGCCTGACATGCACGTCTAATAATGTTAGTTTTAATTATATAATATTACGCAGGCGTTTGCATACGCCATTTTATTTGCTATGACAGTTGCTCCATTTCATGTTGGTGCAACTGTCATCTTTAATTTGCATTTTTGCCGCGATCATTGGCGGCGCGGCATGTCACAGTGTTTGGCAGTTGTCAGTCAAGTCCCGTTAGATCGAGACGGAATTAACGTCATGGACGATCGAACGGGGGAGTCAAGCCATTATCAGAAATAAAAGCGAATTGTGAACCAAAAACAAGTTCTTTTGCTTGGTAATCTGCTCCTGCATCCTTCCCTCTACGCAACCACGTGACGAATCTGCGACTTGTTGTCTTTTTAAAAACGGGGGATGTCAGTATTTTGTATGAATTTGTATCCAATTTGCGCTTGCACCTCTTGTTTCGCATCCCATGGGCATTGTCATGGTGGTGGTGATCAACCGCCATGCTCGTCATGGCGTATTTGATTTCCTCCCCTTGATTATTTGCACGAAAGGGAAAACTACACCTTGCAAAACGTGGACACATGGCGTTGAATCTATGGGGTGATATTATTGCTATCTAGCTACGTTTCTTACGACTGAAGAATCGATAAAAGACATTAATTTTATTTATAAATATCTAATTTTTTAAGGCGCTTCTATCATTCTTGAAAATTGAGAAAATCCAATGCAGCTATATAATAGATTAAAGGAAAAGGTATTTATATATATATATATGTATACTCTATAGTCTATACGAAATAACTTCTCAAAAGAAATCGACAGGCGTATACAACTGAGGGCAGAATTTGCCTTGATAAGCCAAAGGTCGTGAGTTCGATCTCCGACGAAGATAAAAAACGAAAAGATTTTTAATGGATTTCTAAGCTCTAAAATACCACCGGTCGGTGAATTTGATTCTAAATTAGTGGTAGACGAAAGTCGTCCCGTGAAGACCACCAATTCAAAGAAAATTCCTGTAATAATAAGGATGATGCGTGAATGTCGGGATGTAGTATATGACGTTGGCGGATAAATACTCCAAATGCAGCGCTTAACCATATGTAACATGGTAAGCGTCATAGAATTCCACAGATGAGACTTCATAATTACTATCACCATCTGTCAGTATTCTCTTGTATGTGTTTACATAAATAAAAATAAAACAATTATTATTTTAAATTAGTACACTCACTTATGAATAATAACTTTGAGAATCTCCGAGTCACTCTATGCATTAACGTCTGAGGAGAATAGTCAGGTTTTGTCTACCAGACAATGTAGTAGACTGTTTGGAAAGCTGTGGAAGATAAGGTCCGTGAAATACACCTGGCCTGGCCTATCTTACCGTTAATTAACGACTCACCTGTAAAGCAGCTAGGGATGTTAATGCAAATATTAAATATTCGGCAGCCACCTTTGATTCGCAGCTCAAAAAAATACTTCCGATTTCATTTACTCAGTTCTGAAATAGTCATTCTTGGGCCCTTTCCCACGGACGTCCAGTTTTGCAGGAACAGTTTTTATTGGATACCGCAAAAATCATACCTGTGTTCACACACAGAAGTTTGCATCCAGTTTTTTACGGGATAGTATTGACAATGTGTGACAGTGTGCAGAATGCTAGTGGGAACACTTTCATTAAGCCATGTACGTAACTAAACTGGGTACCGTATTTTATTGGATCCATTCGTCCAGTTTGCAGTGGCAAAACCGTAATACACATTTCGAACGGATTTTTTGCGGTATCCTGCAAACTGAATGCTCATGTAAATGTTACCACAGTAGCAAGTATACTACTAAACGTGATCCTGCAAAACTGGACGTCCGTAGGAAAGGGCCCTTAGTCTTGAAGTAATTGTCTTGAATAACAGTATAACATTTTCTGATGGAGTGCATCATCATATCGTTTTCGCTCAATATCTGGTGTGTTGCCTAGCATTAGGTTCATTCAGGGTTTTCTCGAGCACACACGTAATGGTAGTGTTGTTTAACTCATTGGTCCGTAGCATACTCGAGAGCGGATCTATCATTTGGGCACCCCATGAGTTGAAATATAGCCTCATGTTGGAGAGGGTACAGAAGAAATTTCTGAGATCTCTCTACATGAGGGTATATGGATACTATCCGTGGCTGTATCCAACTAACTTCATACAGGGTATGTTGGGGTACATTGAGTTGAGGACAAGAAGGGATATGTGCTTAGGTATGCATTTCTTCCGACTGTTGCGTGGCGTGGTCGGGAATCCTGAAATTTTGATGAATATCGGTTTGTGTGTCCCCGATAGATATCTGAGAATAAGGAAGCATAGATTGTTCGCTCTCCCTAAGAGTAACACTAACCTGCCAGAGACTATGCCTCTTGGGAGAGGGATCAGACTGTTTAACCAAATCGCCTCGGATGTTGATATATTTCACGTAAGAGAGGCCCAATTCAGACAAGAACTCCAAGAGTTTCTTTGGAGGGATAATTGGTTGGCTTCGTCTGTCTGATAACCATAGGGACCTTCTGTTGCTTGTCTTTATTGCTTTGTTCATAGTACTTAATCATAAGTACCTAATTGTGTATATATTGTATTTTTTATTTGTATTTTTATTGTACTTCAGAAATGCATTGAGTTAAATAATTTGTAATGTTTCTGAAAGGCAAAATAAACAAAATTGAAAATTGAAAATTGAAATTAGATCTTGGGATATGCAGCTAGTTGGGCACATGTGCCAGGATCTAAGGTGTGAGACGGTTTGCAGGTTTCCACAGTCGCGCAACAGTGACTTTCCCTGCCGAAGAATTCCCCACCGATCGAGGTTGTCCTTTCTTCTTTCAACTCAGGTTCTTAATCTGTTCAGGGATGCAGGTCCGCCAGTCAAGGTTCTTGCCAGTTGGCAGGCTTTCCTTTGCGGTAGTGAAATCTTCTGATGCGATTTGTTGCCAGAGCTTGAGTCTCTCAGTTTTAAGGCCGGATTAAGTAATTTAAATTGTGAGGATCTCAGAAAGCTGCTTCGCGACTGTTACACTACATCAAGGACCTATCAATAACGCACACGGTTAACGAGGTCATTATGGAATGAACTTCTGTATATTTTTTTACACTTTTGTCTCTTCGAATGGTATATACCCTTTTGTGTAATTTGTAAGGCAGCATACGTAACTATATCTTTCATAATCATGATTAACCCATATCCCACCACACTTGAACGTAGGCCTCCCACATGAGTCTCAATCCTTATCGATCCTTTGCCATCCAGGTTACTCGCGCTATTCTTCGACAAACACTCCGTTTGTTAGTTCATGGACGCCAATTTTCTTCTCAATCGAAATTCGTCTCTTTAACTCATCCGGCTCAAAGGACCAATGTTTCGGAACCAAGGTCTCGGTCCCGAAATGACGCAATCAGCTTAAATGGTGATGCCGGAATACCAAGGTTCCGGCACTGAGGATAAGACCGGAGTTGAATTGGTACTAATTAATTTGATAATATACCCCTTTTTATATCTTAGTCTACAACATAAGTAAGCATTTATAAAATTAATATTGATAAATTGAATGTCATACACCGCAAATTCCTCAATACCGTTTTGGACCTTGATCCCTTCAATTCACATCAAGTGGCAAAATATTGTGATGGTCAATGCCCTGTATTGTCGTACCCGACTGTATGAATCAACAGATTTCATATAAGATGGAGAGTTTGATTATAATTATTACTTTTAGACATAGACTTTTGGATGTTTAATACAAAATAATTATGATCAAAATAACAAGTATTCATTTACTTTAGTCGTGAAGGTGGGCGAAATAAAATCGTCTCTGGATTCCAGCACGGGGTGGCTAGATTTATGTTTCCAGGGCACTTCCGGTATCTCAAGATATATATAATTTCACGCGATGGTAACCCTTGAGAAGGGGGAACCTCGCAATCTACACCACCCCCCACCCTACGTGAATTATGTCGGGAGGGAGAGAGATGGAAGATTACAAGATGAAATGGAGACTTTTCACATTTAAGACGTTTCACTCAGCCCGCTTGAAATATACAATATTTTGATACACACATCCAAATTCATATCAATTACCATCTCATATAAAATTTCTCTTATTTTTAAACAAGTCGAAAATAAACCTCATATAGTGAACAATGAGGTTTTTAGGATAATCAAGGAAGATAGGCACCTAGTAAGTACCATCTCAGAGAGGCGATCGGTCACATCATGCGCCACGATGGTCTTCTTCACGACATGGTGATAGGGGGTGGTTGAGGGTAGAAACTGTAGAGGGTGCCCTAGACGGGAGTGTTTGCAGCAAGTGTTCGAGGACATGAGTTGCAGCTCATATACTGAACTAAAGAGAGTTGCAGAAGATCGAGAAGAGTAGAAATCAAGATGCAAGATTTTGTTGCTGCAAACCAATCTACCGGATAAATACTACGAAGAAGAAGGTGGAAGCAATGGCCGCCTGTGTATGTAAAAGAAATAAGGTGTATAGTTCGTGGTTCGAATCCCAGCGTCTTCCGTTTTTTTTTCTGATAGTATGAAATAATTTAATAAATATTTATATTTGATTTAATTTGTACGTTTGTATCAATTTGTAAAAAATGTATAACTGGAATGGGAAGAATTTGGAAAACTTAATTACATTTTTAAAGCGACGATTCCGATGTTTATGACCAATGCATACTCCTAGTATTAACTTATATCACAGATAAGAAGAATCTAACAGCAGGTCTTACGCGTAAAATAAAGGTCACCCAACGTGCCATGGAGAGGTCCATGAGAGGAGTGTCTCTAAAATTTTGAATTTGAAACGAGGATTCGGTTTCCCCACTCCAAATCCCTTCCCTAGCGAACTGCCTGCGGAGCTCAGTCTTGGCTTGGCAGCCGTACGTGATGGGTCTCCCCCTCGCTTCGACCGCAAGACGTTTCCTGTCTGCAAAAACATTGCGCCGGTAGAAATCCATTCCGAGCTATGCGAAATATATGGAGACAAGTGTATGAGCGTACAGCACGTGCGCAAATGGTGCAGAGAGTTCAAGAACGGGCGTACTGACGTCCATGATGAGGAGCGTTCCGGACGGCCATCTGTTTCTGATAAGGCTGATCAGAATAAAGGCAAAAATTATCATGGATTGCGAAGGATCGAGAAGAATGGAGGCTCATGTGGGAGGCCTACATTTATAAGTGGACAGACACAACCTAGTGATGATGATGATGATTATGGCAGACTTTGTACTGGAAAGATATGACTTGGGACGAGGTAGGATGGTTTTTTAAAGTGAATACCTTCGATAACTTCTTAGGTTTTCCGATATTTCGACCGCCATTGCAGGGGTCTTCTTCAGGGTTGATGACTTTGTTGTGAGTTGGTGTCAGACATCACGAACCATCGCGAAAAGAGTGAGCGAACATGAGAGATCATGCAGACTAGGCCACCCAATGGCGTCGGCACTGGCAGAGCATCTGGCTGACACGGGACATAAGTTTTCATTCGAACCCGAAATCGTGGCTCGAACACAAGGAAAACATGCACGCCTAGTAAGGGAAGCCATTGAAATCAAAAGACATCCCATCAACATCAACAGGGATGATGGCTTGATTCTCAAAATAGCATGGCTTCCGCATCTAGCACATACTCAAAGGCATAGACAGACAAGCAAGGACATCCACAGTCCGACATGATGTTCGTGGAGGTACGTTAGACTAATGGCTGAATACATTCGCTTTATTATTTTTTAAATACACTTTTTGAATCCCAAGGGACGGACCAAGTGTTTTTGCGTTGCCTCAACTTCTAACTTATCCATATCTTTTGCGGCCACATAAAATTAATTCTTCACATTACGCCTAATTGGGTATGCCCGAGTACATCCCTTACCTGAGCTTCCAAAACTTTATTTTTTAATTTAAACACACACACAAGAATACCAAGAGATGTTGATGGTGATGCAGTGATCTCATCTGTGGATTCTATGCCGCATACGATGTTACATATTTGTTTACATGTGGAAATAAATACGCCAACATTAGACTACAGCCCGACATTAACGCATTATTAATTTACTCTGACATAAGTATGATGTGGCCCTTATACAATCTTTCGTCTCTTATTACTGTTCGCTTGTCGTACATTTATGTGTCCGCCATATTGGGATGATTATATAGACCGCCGCTTGTGGCGCGGGCGAGATTCTATCCCAAGCGCGGAGCCAGTCCCGCACTTCGGCGAAAGCATATTGTATTGTGGCTCGGCTTAATGCTTTGACTAGGTCTAGCCACAAATTTGTAAAGTTTTATCTTAAATATATGTCAATGTGCTTCTGTCTGAAAAAGTCTTTTGTTTTGCTGACCTGCTCCATATTATGCCCTCACGCGACTGAGTAACATATTTTTGAGAGAGAGGAGGATGTTAACTCGTATTACATGAATTCGCTACGAATAAATGGTGTTTCTGGAAAGGCCGTTTTCTTTGTCTACCTTGTTTTAATATGGATCACACTGAGCACTGTTTCACTTGATGGAAGACTGCAGTTTCGCTATAAAACTTTTTCAGTTTCTATATGCATAAACGTACTGACGTGTAAATTAATATTTACTGACAAAGTAATAGTTTGACTATTCATAAATCTGTATTTTTTTGTTCGGTAACTATTTAAAGATTTTGGTAGTAAATACAATAAATCCGCAGTAGACTAAATAAATTGGCTTTATCCACTGTGACAGTATGTGGACGGTTATAATATAAAATGGCACTAGTATATTCAATATTGGTAAAAATTAATATATAATTAATGAATAATTAACCCATAATATGGAAACTAAACCTAACTTCATCTATTATTGACTGCCATTCATTAACCCTTTCGTTACGGCTCAGTGGAATACAAATTATACTGTCAATACGGCGTAAATTTTTAAAAAACATTTTTTTAAACTTAAAACTAATATTTGAAGCATAAATGTACTTATCTGACCTATTTTCATACATCACATTGGTTCTTCTTTCCTTTAGCTATCAGATGATGCATAAAAAACTATGATATTCAACAAACTTCCATTATGTAACTCCATACATGTGGTGGCATTGACACATGTGGTTTACAGAAAAATCGATCCTCTGACGAAACCTAACGATATTTATTTACATGCTTTACAGATTCCTATAAAGCATACATGTAGATTGATAAAGAGAATGACTGCAGGTTCAATTTCGTACCGTAGATGTCACAATGAGTACTGAAAGTAGCAAAACGATATATCACGCAAAACGATGTCAACGGTCGGGGAATCTTTGACGGCATATGCCGACAACCGATGCGAAAGGTTTAAATACTGCAAAAATGTATTCGCCTTATTTATTTACATATATTTTCATTAAGTAGGGTTACGCGAGCCGCGGTTTGACGTCGGTCAAACGACATACTATAGTACTTTCGCGTTGGTGTGGAAGGGATGTTAATTTAAAGCTTTATCAGCCAACTGAGGCAACCGGGCGCCTAATTTAAAACCCCCAGAAATTAATTCTACTTTATGCAAAATCGATGCCGAAAATTCCTGAAACTCGTGAATTTCAGCTCCGGAGATAACTCTGAAAGGATTCCGTAGAACAAGGGGACAAATATTTTACAGAATCAAGACGGTATTGAATTAAATAAATAAATAAATCAATGGAGGCTTACCTTTAATCAACGATCGAATTTATTGAAAACAAATCGAAAGATGCTATATTATTTATTAGTGAGGAATTAAGAACTACGAGAACATACTTATGAAATATAAATGCTATCTGTAAGCTCTATGGATATACAACAATTTACAATGAATGGGTGGTCTTCACGGGATGACTTTCGTCTACCACCAATTTTAATAAATAGGCTATGAACGGCATTTCACTGGAGACGGATCAAATTCACACCAACCGGGGGTATTTTAGAGCTTCTTCGTCTTCGTAGTATCAATCCGGTGGATTGGTTTGCAGCAACAGAATCTTGCATCTCGATCTCCATTCCTCTCGGTCCTCCGCAACCCTTTTCAGCTCAGCATAAGCGCTACAATTCATGTCTTCAAATACTTGCTGCAAATACTCCCGTCTAGGGCGCCCTCTACAGTTTCTACCCTCAACCATCCCCTCCACAATATCGTGAAGAATACCATCGTGGCGCATGATGTGACCAATCTATCGGGCTGGCCTCTCTGAGATGGTTCTTATAAGGTACCTATCTTCCTTGATTATTTTGAGAACCTCATTGTTCGTGACGTGGTCTCTCCAAGAAATTCCGAGAATTCTTCTGTTCGACCACATCTACAAGGCCTCTAGTCTTTTTTTATCACTTTCAGATAAGCACCATGTCTCACAGCCATACATTAAGATGCTCCAAACAAGTGTTTTGGCAAGTTGCCTGCGGAGCCCTAAAGTAATATTCTTTGACTTAAGAATTTTTGCTTTTTTATTGAAAGCTAGCCTTGCTTGATGTTTAGAGCTTACGAATTGATTAAAAATCATTTTATGTTAAATCTCCGTCGGGGATAGAACCCACGACCTTTGGCTTGCATAGCAAACGCTTTGACTATTGAGCTATACCCGCCGGCAAGTCTTGATTTAAAGAGTAAAATGATATAGTTTTCCTCAGTTTTTGTTTAATTGACAGATTCTGATTGTTGACAGGTCTAGTTCTGTCGATCTCCACTTGCGGCCCTGCGCTGTCAACGACTACGAACGCTCAGTAGCCAGTCGCCAGTTGTCCCCCGACTGCGACCAGTAGCGAGTTAAGATCCGCCCGAGGCATGAAAGCATACGCTCCGCCTCGGACCGAAAGTTTAACTTAAATATATGTCAATGTGCTTCTGAAAAAGTGTTTGTGTTGCTCATCTGCTCTTCATCTCTCCACAACGCATTCTCATAACTATTCCGGCAACGTGAAGTAACGGAGAATATTTATCCATATTATATTAAAATGTATCTAAAAGTAAATACTAAAAATTTAAATAACAATATTTTGATCTGTTTTTGATTTGATTTGATGTTGAAGACATCCATATTGTATGAAGCAATAAACATAGATACTGGAAGAGCGTTTCAGAGCTTACCGATAGCATTTAGCATTACGTACTCGTAGTTCAAAATTCCCCAACTAACCCATACATTCTCCATAGAAAGTTAGGCAATGAAGAGCTCGGCACGAGAGCAACAATCTCAACTATAAATAAAGCCTCTAAAGCCTGTATGGAGGTCCTTTTCAGGAGCCGGGGATTAACAGAACTAGGCTTTCAGCTATGCAGCGTTTCAAAGGGTTAAAGTATTTGCTGAAGGATTTAACCCTCTCTTTGACTAGCTGGTTAAATTTAACTGTACAGTTAAGCATGCTTAATTCGTAAATTTATTGTTGTTTATATTTAAAATAATTCAAAACACAAAGCATAACATAAGAAAGAAACATGTATTTATATATATTATATATATAATCGTGTCGGAAACAACAGGGTCAGATCCTGTCCGCCCAGAAGTGAGCGACCTCGATGGCGTTACTTCAGGCCATCATCGGGTCTTTCTGGGTGCAGCTACTCGGACACAGCGCACACTCCAGAAGGTGTGACAGGGTCTGCTCCACGCCCCAGTCACATTCAGACGGTCCAAGACTGCCAGACTTTCATTTGTGTCTTCGTCTTGCATACCTGAAATGTGTTAAGGGACTTCAATATATTCCACCCCTGGTTGTATTCAGAGGCTAGGTCCTCTTTTGGGGTAATCCAAGCATTCCCCTCAGTTGCGCCTCTCCACATGCTCAGCCGCAGGGTGGCCTAGGTATCACCAGTTCCGCTGTCGACTGTAGGAAACTTATTGATTTGAGCCGTGTGGTTATCTTTTGATACCCAAACATAGGGTGGATTGTGTCGTGGGTATATATTATATATAACTTTTACTATAATATATATTTTTTTAAAAGTCACACTGGTTATGTATTACATACATGAAGAAAATTGCTTCTCTCATACATTCATTTCTTCTTCTTCGCGGTGCAATTCACAACCCTGTGATTCTTGAATGTTTTAACTTCTACGTTCCAGATAAGTACATCCGTGCTCGTATCCATCCATTGTTTTCGATCACAGTTGATGCTTGTGGAGCTTCGAGCACTCAATTTAGTACAACGGCAATAACGCTCATCAATGGTCTACCAGCACATTATGATCCTTTTCTTACACCATTTTCCTCCTTTTTTCGATGGTATTGTTCTCCTAGATCTCTGTGATCTTTGACAAGTGTCACCTTCTTATTATTTTATGTTTTTTTCTCTTTTGTATGTATTGTATGTTTATGTATACTCTTTGTTTCTTATTATTTTATTCTATGTACCTTGGAACTGCGGTTCTGTTAATTAAATAAATAAAAACAACAATTTCATGCATAAATCCATACTTACATTCACACGGACTCCACACCAAGCAGACATACTCACGGCAAGAACCCTTTCGGTACAGTTTGACTTTAAAGCACAAGTTAACAGTCTCAGGCAGCCCATTCCTTCGCTACGGATTGTAGGAGCTTCCACTTAATTAAAAATTCCCTCAGGCTTCCTTATCGAGGGTGCAGACTGTAGGAATATAGCCCAGTAGCCAGCGCTTCCCAAATGAAATTACACCATTTATTATCGCCATTGTAGTACAATCTACGACAATAGTACGTTGTAAGATTCTCGTTAGATCACAGGAGTGAGACAACGTTAAACGAGAATTCAAACATACATGGAATTCCGCTTTTTTTATGTAAACACATGAAAAATTATGGTGATAGTGATTCAATTCAATTTCATTTAATTAATTCAGAAACATCACAATTACAAATATATATAATGCGACCTTAAATAAGATATAATACAAGAGACACAATTAGGTATTTACTATTATTAACAATAATTATTTAAAAGTCCCGAAGCCCGCTAAACAGAAGACTCCACGAAATTACTTTGATAAGTAAATTCGTAGAGCTCATGTCGAAACTGGGCTTCTCTCACGTGGAATACATCAATATTCGAGGCGATATGGTTGAACATTTTGATCACTCTCCCAAGAGGCATAGTTTCTGGCAGGTTAATATTACTTTTAGGAAGAACGAACAACATGTGCCTCCTTGTCCTTAAATAATTGTCAGAGACCAGCATACCGATTTCTAACAAAATATCAAGATTTCTGAACACTGATGCTGAAGTCTCATCTGTGGATTCTATGACGTTCACCAAGTTACATATGGTATAGCGCTGCATGTGGAGTGTTGGTCCGCCAACGTCATAGATAACAGCTAGACATTCACGCATCATTCTTATTACTATGAATTGGCGGTCTTCACGGTACGACTTTATCTTCTACTGTTTTTAATAAATAGGCTATGACTGGCATTTTACGGGGTTTGAGGGATCAAATTCACACCAACCGGGGGTATTTTAGAGCTCAGAAATCAATTAAAATCATATTTTTTAAATCTCCGTGGGAAACCGAAATCTTACATTGGAAATAAACGCGAATTGTGTGTCTAGTTTAGTAACGAGTTCTTTGCTTTGCGACCTGCTCCTGCATCCTTCCTCCACGCGTCCCGACTGACGACCCCGCGACAACTTGTCGCCTTTTAAAAGATGAGGGATGTCAGTATTTATGGTTTCAAATTGAGAATCGTTGCTTCTACATGTTGAGAAGCACGCCAACACACTAACCCGACCGCTGCATACATTAAGACATTAAAATCGCATAGCTTAACATATTTTGAATTAATTTCTTAAGTAAAGAATTAAGATTTTTTTCAGCGAGGCGTTGAATACATCAACTGATTAAATATTTACATTTTCAGTTCTTTTCTAAGATTCATAATAAAATTATTATGTGACCCTCGCTTGGTGAAAACCTCCCTGTCCCGTCCTGTTTTTGAAAAACACAGATGGGGACCCGTTACTGTACACACGCAAAAAGCTACTTGTTAAAGAGAGGCTGAAGGTCTTCCCGTGATTCTAGGTGCCTCAGTTAGAAGTCAAATAGACCTATGTGAAGATGGCGTATCTTCACGCCAAGGGTCTTCACCCGGATACAACAGCTAATGATTTGTAGAGTTTCTTGGCAGCGACCGCTGCATTCAATCCCTCTTGGATGACCATCAGGAGGATTATCAGCAGACGGACGCTGTCAACTTCTTTCAAAGTCGGGGTCATCGCGACTTCACTGAAGTCTCTCATGGAGCCTGAAGTGTGGCCTGAAAAGACCATCGTTCAACCCTGGGTACGTGTAAGACGACAGAATCGCAGTGAGCAGTGGTTGAAACCAGTTTAAATGAAGATATTGACATATTTGGTGTAATATTACTTCAGATTCAGTGCTGACGTTGATGGATGCAAAATGTTGGACGTTTGATGTTGTGACAATAATGCCGTGTTATTTGTGTGTCAATCATGATATACTTATGACAGGGTTTTTGTTGTTACAAGTCAACTAATTGCATTGCGTCTCCTAACGCTTGTTCTGGGTGTGAGGTCATTGACACTAAATGTGTCAATATATTTACAGGGCCACACTTATACACTTATAAGTAAAAACTCTTCAATAATGAATTAAGATGTAAGAATATTTTGTAATATTTTTGAAGCAAATAAAATAAGTGAGTTGAAATGTCTAGAAGAAATTGGTAGAACAAAGTAAAACCTTGAGTGGATGGGAATGCTTTGGCAGGAAGAGTCACTATTGTGCGACTGTGGAGACCTGCAGACCGCCTCACACCTAAGATCCTGCTTAATGTGCCCAACAAGCTGCACATTTCAGGAGTTAATGCTGGGCAACACATCGAGGTCGTCAGATATTAAGCAGAAATAATTTGACGGCGCTGACACGAAGAAAAAGATTATCTTCTTTTAAAATATTTTTATATCCCTGTCCCGTGCTGTTTTTGGATGCCCAGATAGGGACCCATTACTGAGAGCACGCAAAAAGCTACTTGTTAAAGAGTGGCTGAAGGGTTTCCCGTGACTCTAGGTGCATCAATTATATATCAAATAGACTTCAGTCTAAGGCTGTGACGTTAGTATACTGCAGCGAGTCTCAAATTGCCTTCTTTGGTAACACGTTTCTAACCACGAAATACGTGGCAATCGAAACGGAAATGGTAAGGTTGGGAAATGGATTCTGCAGAATGGTAGACATCAGTCATTAATTCTTTATTCTGGGGCCCTTAAATCTTTTAAAATCATCAGCCTCTGTCCGTCCACTGTTGAAAGTCAGCCTCCCGCATGAGTCTCCATTCTCTTCGATCCTCCGTCAGACGAAATATGCCCGGGACCTGTGAGGAACGCTGAAAGTTTCGTCCCGGGTAAATGACCGAAGTTTGTGAATCTTTAATCTTAAATATTGATATCAGCTTATATATACCTGTAGCTCTTTTAGGCCGATGCCTTTTGTCTCTTATTTCTGTTCGCTAGCCTGACATGCACATATAATAATGTCAGTTTTAATTATTTAAAATTACACGGCGTTTGCATACGCCACTTTATTTGTAATCACAGGTGCTCCATTTCATGTTGGTGCAACTATCATCTTTAATTTGCTTTTTTGCCCCGATCATTGACGGCGCCAGTGTTCCGACAGTGGAATTAACGTCATGTTACGATCGAACGGGAAAGTCAAGTCTGTATCGGAAATGAATACGAGTTCAAAAACAAGTTCTTTGTGTTGTTTATTTGCTCCTGCATCATTCCTACACGCCACCACGTGACGTACCCGCGACTTGTCGTCTTTTTAAAGACGGGGGATATCAATATATTATCAATGTCCTTCTCGAAAAGTTCTTTGTTTCGTGACTGCTTTTCATCCCTTCTCCACGCTTCCCGATGACGCTACCGGCAACGAAGAGTCACTTAAGTAAGTATGGGATGTCAGCAGTTTGCTCTATAGCAGCCAAAAGGTTAAGACTATATGTTCCAGCTAGTGAAGCGAATATGGTATGATGATTAATCATCAATGGTTCTTAAGTCAAGGTTCAACACGGTATCATTATCAACAGCAGCTTATCTACTCTCTAGATGAGCTGCCTTTAAAAACTTTTTATCTTTAGATTCGCAAATTAATGATCTTGTTATCGCTGTTTGCATAGAGAGCCCCACGTTAAGTACCCCTGCAGCCCCTCCCGGTCCCAACAGTAGGCGCCTCTGACTAGATTGACGCTGTTAAATTTTATAGGCGATGGCGAAGGATGGCGTAGACCGGGATGGCAATGGGTTGAAAGCAGAACCGCATCAAAGCGCTATATAATATTTGTTTGAACATAAAGTAAGTTTTAAATATAAAATTGAATACATAGTTCATGTGTTAATGTAGATATATTTACAAGACAGCGTTACGCAAAATTTGCAACAATATGGTGTATTCCGTGTCGCGGTTGCTTTGGAGAGCTCCTTCTTGGTGGTGACTTCTCGCCGTATGTTTGGTGGGGCGATGCCCGAGAGTTGATACAGCTTTGATTCATTTTTTTCAACTTAAAAATATATATAGTTGCGCGTTGTACTCTGCACCTTTCACACAAGCCAATTACATGTTGTCCTCGTTGACCACGCGCATAACTCCGACGATATCCTTGATGTAGTTCAAAATCAAGGGACTGTTAGAACTATGCAACAGTACAGGAAGATCCTCCCAAGAAATGCCAGGGACTCCCAGGCAACAACACACAACACGAAGTTGATAATAATGGTACTTACAGAAACATAATGAAGTTTACTTGTAATGAATGTGATGATGAGTCAAAAACTCATGCTTACCTGCAAGAAAAAGAAAAATAAATATTAAATATACATATACTATAGATAAAATTCTTACTTCAACGCGTCAATCTAAGCACAAAAATAACGGCAGAAGCGGGATGCGAACCGCGGACCTTGGAAACCAACTATGCCCAGGTATTCATACCGCTCAGCCAACTGGGCTATTGCTATGCCTAGACCGACTCGCGTTGAAACTAGTATTTATATCATTGTTATCATCGTACGGTAGATGTGGCTATAGTATATATTCGAAGTATGTATATTTTTATTTTTTTATTATTCAATCAGTCATCATTTATTCACAAGCTTAATATTATTACTTTCCGACAGTCTATTTATTTTTAGTAAGTACCACTCGGGTCTCGAACCAAACTATAGACTGAATGAATGAGAAACGACTACTTATAGTTCCGACTCGGACTTTATAACCAATCATTTACCTGTGTTACTGATGAATAATTTTACCTTCTTGATATTGTAATATAGTCAATGATCTATAAAAGTAGATTAGAATATTGAAATAATAAAATAATATTCTAATAAAAATTAAAAATTCATATAAAAATAAATATAATTAGTTAAATTATTTATTTATGAAAAATTATACGACAACATTATATACACATATTTTTGAATTTTTATCATGGCTTTAGTTTTATCCATGTTAATGTCAAATTGTCATATTTTCCAGACTTTTGACCCATTTCCATTAAAGGAATACAAATAGAGGTTGTATACGACTATACCTATCTGGGACAAATTATACAACTAGGATGAAGTGACTTCTCATAAGAAATCGACAGGCGTATACAACTAGAATGGGCAGCATTTGGAAAACTAAAGTAAATTTTTAAAGCGAAATTTTGGCGATGTTTTTAAACTAAGGCGTTTAACCAATGCATTCTCAAAGTATTAAATTATGACGCAGAGACGTTGAATGTAACAGCAAGTCTTACCCATAAAATAAACGTCACCCAGCGTGCTATGGAGAGATCCATGAGAGGAGTGTCACTAAAAGATGAAATCCGAAACGAGGATATCCGAAGAAGAACGTAAGCAGTGGAGGCTACACAATGAATAAGCACACTCGAGTGGCAATGGGTAGGTTTACTATACAGTCGATTCCGCTTAATTGGGACACATCAGGACTTAGTCATTCTGTCCCAATTAAGCAAATTTCACATTTTTTTAAATTCATTTATTTGGTTTTGGCAACTAAGGCCATTAACCAGTAAAACAAACATAAAATTAAACAATGAATTATTTCCAATAATTTTATTTTGAAAAACTCTTGGAAACTGTAAATTACATATAGGTAATATAAATTATCAGATAAATTACAAATATGTAATATAAACTTTTAAGAAAAAAAAATCTAATTAAAATAATAAATGGGTGGGTACATACAATTTAATTCAATGCAAAGATGAGTCAAGTGTAGTCTGTCTTTTGGTTTTTGTAAAATTTCACTTCTACAAAATCAGCACAGATATTCAGTGCGGATGTAAGGCTCCCTTCATTTCCTTCCTGCATAAAATAACACTACAATTGAATCCTCACAGTCTTCATTATCATCGTAACATGGTAAATTGTTATCTATTCTTGAAAATACTTCATGGTTAATAATAGAAACTTGCAACTCATCCTGATTTTCTTCATTGCTTAAAATTTACTGTCCCAAATAAGCAGAATGTTGTTTCAATTAAACTTATGAATTTACTATTGGTTTCTTGGTTTGGTTTCTGTTCTTTGAGATTTGTCCCAAATAAGCGGCTGTCCCAATTAAGCGGTGTCCCAATTAAGCGGAATCTCCTGTATTTATAACTAGAGAAAATACTGTAATACCGCCCTGCTTCGCAGTAGATTTTGAGCGAGTGAGGTTCAGCAGAGAATATAGAGAGACGAGGAGTGAGACAGAGATTATGGTGTGGATGTTGCGCCACGCGGATGCCGGTTTATGGTGCTTGTAAATTTTCCCTTCACATCCCCGCTCCGCACGACACTTTCCTTCTACTTTCTCCACGAAATTTTCTCGTCGAGCTAGGACGGCGATGCACCTCCCCAATTACGTATTCAAATTGGATTGTTTCGGGCGGGCTTTTGAATATTTTCTTCTGCGTACGCTTATCGTGACGAAGCATGAGTACTTTTATTTTATATGGTAATTAAATTAAAAATATATATTCAAGTACTTCTTCTTCTTCGTGTCAGCGGCGCCAAATTATTTTTGCCCAGTATTTGGCAACATCATAGGCCATGTGTTGCCCAGCATTAGGTCTTGAGATGTGCAGCTTGTTGGCCACATGATGCGGTCTGAAAGTCTCCGCAGTCGCAAAATAGTATAGACTCTCGCTGCCGAAGCATTCCCCACCACTCGAGGTTGTTTTATGTTCTACCAATTTATTTTCTTAATCTGTTAAGGGATTTCCAGATCCGTCAGTCAAGGTTCTTGCCAATTGGGAGATCTTCCTTTAGAGTAATGAAATCCTCTGATGCGACTTGTTCCCAGAGCTGGAGTCTCTCATTTTCAGGGCCTGATGTAAGAGGTTGTGTGGATCTCAGAAAGCTGCATCGCGACTTCGTTGGTTGATTACCTTACGCATTTCTTCAACGCATATGACTTTGCGTGTTATGTTTGGTGGTGCGATACCAGCCAAGGGATATAGTTTTGAAATGGGTGTTAGTTTGAGGCAGCCTGTGACGACTCTGCATGCATCATTCAGGGCAGTATCCACCTGATTACAATGGCCTGATCGACCCCATACTGGTGCTGCATATTCTCCGGCTGAGAAACAAAGTGCTTCTTATAACTAATAGCTTGTGCATGCTTTCATCGATTTTAAGTATTTATCTTTTATATAAACCTATATACTAGTAATTTACTTAGTTACACAGTCAGGGATCATGGTAAATTTTGTTCCGTACATTAATTAATTCTTAAACATTACAGCTGATTACATTCTAGGATAAAAAAGTGAAAAAAAGTGCAGGAAAATATGTTTCTAATTAACGAAAGTGCTCGTACTTTGCTCCCTGATGGGAGGGGTGTACTAAGGAGGATTCAGTTCATTAATTCAGTTCTGGAAAGATTGCTCCAGTCTGTGTGCAGCCAACCTAAATGCGATACGAGCTTTTTAACTATTAAATATTTAATTAATTAACATACAAATAAATGTAAATGAATACCAGAATATCATTCTCTATAACTAACCCTTTAACCCGTTATTTTCTTCTTCTTGTCAGCGACGTCAAATTATTTTTGTCCAATATCTGGCAACAAGATAGCCCGTGTGTTGCCCAGCATTTGGTCTTTGGATGTGTAGCTTGTTGGACACATGCAGCAGGACCTTAGGTGTGAGGCGGTCTGCAGGTCTCCACAGTCACACACTAGTGACTCTCTCTGCCGAAGCATCCCCCACCGCTTTCTATTCTGTTTAATTTAAATATTGTTTAAATAATGTCTCCTTGAGACAATATCAAGAAGGTAAAATTATCCATCAGTAACACAAGTAAATGATTGGTTATAAAGTCCGAGTCGGAACTATAAGTAGTCATTTCTCATCCATTCAGTCTATAGTTTGGTTCGAGACCCGAGTGGTACTTACTAAAATAAATAGACTGTCGGAAAGTAATAATATTAAGCTTGTGAATAAATGAAGACTGATTGAATAATAATAAAAATATACATACTTTGAATATATACTAGCGACATCTATCGTACGATGATAACAATGATATAAATACTAGTTTCAACGCGAGTCGGTCTGGGCATAGCAATGGCGCAGTTCGCCGAGCGGTATGAATACCTGGGCATAGTTGGTTTCCAAGGTCCGCGGTTCGCATCCCGCTTCTGCCGTTATTTTTGTGCTTGGATTGACGCGTTGAAAAAAGAATTTTATGTATAGTATATGTATATTTAAGTAATAATATTAAATATTGTGTTTTTTTCTGTATTTGCTTGGAATTATTGTATGTAAAATTTTGATTATGGCACTAGTGGCTGAATAAATAACGTTTATTATTATCGTATTTCAGGATCGTATTAAATAAAATTTGTAATGTGTATGAAACAAATAAAAAAAATATATGCTTCGACTATGAAGTCGATAAGGTATAGAAAAAAAAAAAGATTGTTTGTATATGTTTTTTAATATATCGAAAAATAAATAAACTTGATGTAAACGGAAATGCGGATATTTATTCCATATTGGTTTAGCAAGCGTCATATATTTTTATGCTTAGGTTTTTATGTAGGTGTATGCGCGCACGAACGATAATATTGGAAGTCGTTTTATTCGAAGCGTAAAATTGCAAATGGCGACGTAAAAAGGGCGGGAAATCGTGGCGGGAATGCCAACACAAATAAGGGAATGCAGTGTAGCCAATTCAAGAAGGAAAAATCAACATTGGTAGGTATAAAATAAATTACAGTAAAATGAATATATATATGTTGACATCAGCATGATGTAGTCCTTGCTTACTGTTACCGAAAACCTCGACAAACGATCTTTCGTCTTATATTTTCATAGCTCGCCACAACTTTATGTATATGGTCACATTTGCACTAGTACGTAGTTTCGCCACCGGCAGCGCTGACGGCCTCGAGCCGCGCCAGTGCGGCTGGCGTCAGTCAACCCCGAGCGATAACCGAGACAACGTCATTGTTGCGGCCGGCGGTATGTTTCCGCTCGGCCCTAACCTTGTAATGTTTATAAGTAAATAAAATCAGTGTGCTTCAACAAGAAACTCTTTGTCTGCTGCCCTGCTCCTCATCCTGCCCCTCGCGACGTAATAACGCCTCTCTCCCCTTGTTTTGAGAGAGGTGGATGTTAATATATATTGTGGATTATTGCGTTTTTTTTTTTTTAATTCCAAAAAATCTTTTCATATCCGTATTATATTTGGAACATATGGTTACCACAAATTGCGAGTATAGTACCATATGACCTCCATTATATCCAGGACGTGAAGCGACGGCCACTGTAGTATTCAAGACATACTTTTATGTGATTTTTTAGTCTAAGTTTTCAAGGAGCCGAGGTTACCAAAAGATAACAACACGGCTCAAATCAAGAAAATGTTTCCTACAGTCGACAGCGGAATTAGTGATACCTGAGGCCACCCTGTTGAACATGTGGAGAAGCGCATCTGAGTGGAATACTTGGATTGCCCCGAAAGAGGACCTAGCCCCTGTACACGACCAGAGGTGGAATATATGGAGGTCCCTTAAAAGACTTCGGAGCGGAGTATGCAAGACGAGGACACAAATGAAAGCTGGACAGTTTTACAGCGGACCGACTGAATGTGACTGCGGCGTGGAGCAGACCCTGTCACACCTTCAGGAGTGTGCGCTATGCCCGAATAGCTGCACCCAGGAAGACATGATGATGGGCGGGGGTAACGCCATCGACGTCGCCCACTTCTGGGCAGACAGGATCTAACCTTGTTGTTTCCGACACGATTATATATTTATATTACACACCCAAATATTTCTCTGTTATTACATCAAAAGTCTATGCAAGTTCACGGACAATTGCCTTAGTACCATTTATGTTCCCAAGTAGACTTCCGGGTATACAGATGTTCTGGGACAAGGCATGGACAATTTGGGCTCACATAGCTGTGTGATACGTACATTTATGATGTCCATATGCTCCAAAATGGAGCAGATATAGTAAAAAAAATGCGTAAACTAGAAAGTGGACGAGGCGTTACATTCGGAGCGTGAAATTGTGAAAGGGGCGGGAAATCGTGTCAGGAATGCCAACGTAAAACGATAAATAGAAAATGCAGTGTAGCCAATTTACAATCCGAAAATAAACATTTGCGTTTCGGTACATAGAATAAAGTAAAGTTTCCAAGGTACATAGAATCATAAACAATAAGAAACATCGATTGTAAATAAACATACAATACATACAAAAAAAAAACGTAAAAGAATAAGAAGATGACACGTGTCAAAGATCACAGAGATCTAGGAAAACAACACCATCGACAAAAGAATAAAAGGATGTAAGAAAAGGATCGAGGTGTCATCATCATCATCAGCCTGTGTCCGTCCACTGTTGAACGTAGGCCTCCCGCATGAGTCTCCATCCTCTTCGATCCTCCGCCTTCCGCATCCAGGTCACTCCCGCTATTCTTCTTATATCGTCAGTCCATCTTGTAGGGGGTCGGCCAATGCTTCGTTTGCCAGTTCTTGGGCGCCATTCCAATATTTTTCTTCCCCATCGACCGTTGTCTCTTCGACAGATATGTCCTGCCCATTGCCACTTGAGTGTGCCTATTCGTTGGGTAGCATCCACTACTTGAGTTCTTCTGCGTATTTCCTCGTTTCGAATTCTATCTTTTAGCGACACTCCGAGCATGGATCTCTCCATAGCACGCTGGGTGACTTTTATTTTATGGGTAAGACTTGCTGTCAGATTCCACGTCTCTGCGCCATAAGTTAATACAGGGAGGATGCATTGGTTAAACGCCTTAGTTTTAAGGCATTGCGGAATTTTCGCTTTAAAAATGTACTTTAGTTTTCCAAATGCTGCCCATCCCAGTTGTATGCACCTGTCGATTTCTTTTGAGAAGTTACTTCGCCCTAGTTGTATTACTTGTCCCAGATAGGTATAGTCGTTTACAACCTCTATTTCTGTTCCTCCAATGGAAATAGGATCAAAGGTTTGTGAAATATGACTATTAATCATGGCTTTTGTTTTATCCATGTTCATTTTCAGACCAATTTCGTTCGACGCTTCATTGAGGTCGTAGAGCATGTCTTGGAGCTTGTTAGGTGATTCGGCTATTAGCACTATGTCATCTGCAAATCGGAGGTGAGAAAGGATCGAGGTGTGCTGGTAGGCAATTTAGGAGCGCCATTGCCGTTGTACTAAATTGAGTGCTCGAAGCTCCACAAGTACAAACTGGGATCAAAAAAAATGGATGACTACGAGCACGGGTGTACTTATCTGGAGCGTAGAGATTAAGACATTCAAAAATCCCAGGGTTGTGAATTGCACCGCGAAGAAGAAGGAATGAATGTTTGAGAGCAGCAATTTTCCTCCGGGACTCTAACGAATGGAAAGAAAGCATCCCTAGAACAAAAAGAGTTGGGTAATGTTCTGAATTGATTGAATTTAATGGATAGTTACCGTAAATATAAAAGTAAAAATAGGACAAGGCATGAACTGACAAAACTGAGTGGCAGCAATTTATAGTAAGCAAATATTCAAAATATGGAAAAAAATGCAAGAATAGTGTAGAAAAACTATTTAATATCTAAAATGAATGCTATGAATACACAAAAAAACACTCTGTCATGAATTTCGACATGTTTTCAGTATTCAAAGTATGAAATCTGTAAAATGTTTGTTCTTCATACAAAAAGTCTCCCCTTATTTTTCTTTCTTGTCTGTTGGTACAAGAGATTGGTAGAGATTGAACCGGGATCCTTTGATATGAACACCTGCCTCCCTAACCACTGCTCCAAGTCCATAAGTCAAACATACAACTTGGGGGAGAGTTCATATTCCTTTCAAACAATTTTGCATTTTTTTTTTGGAATAAAAAAGAAAATTTTGAAATTAAGCAAACGATACGATTACACGATTTTCCTTCTTTCTTTTGTATTTAAAGTATTCTCCAGAATTTTAACTAACAGGCTGAATCTAACTTACGCCGGTGGTCATAGCTCAATTGTCAAAGCGTTTGCTTTGCTAGCGACAGGTCGTGGGTTCGATCCTCGATGAAGATTTAAAAATAAGGATTTTTAATCGATTTATGAGCTCTAAAATACCCTCGGTTGGTGTGAATTTGATCTATCACCCGTAAAATGCCAGTCATAGCCTATTAATCAAAATTGGTAGTAGACGAAAGTCGTCCCGTGAAGACCACCCATTCATAGTGAATTCCTGTAATAATAAGGATGATGCGTTAATGCTGGGCTGTAGTCTATGACGTTGAGCGCTTATCCATATGTAGAATGGGAATCGTCATATAATCAGAACCACAGAACAAACTTCAGAATCGCTATCACCATTTCTCGGTATTCTCCTGTATGTGTTTACATAAAAAAATACGTAATTTTAAGCATGCTTTTAGCCTTTTTCGTCTACCATTAATCACCATAATCGTCATATAATTGTATACTAAACATGAATGCCCGACATTTTGAACATCTGGGAGATTAATGCGCCCACAACAATAAGAAATAAATATGTATTTTTTAAACGTAAGCAGCAACGTACACGTAATTGGGCAAACAGGGCCTACAAAAGTTGGCATTATTAATAACTTTATACAGAACTTACTAAGTTGATACTACCTGCACCTATCATCTTCATCCCGTGTCAAATTGAAGGGGGCAGCAGCTGCAGTTTATGCTCTCCTGCAGCATCATATTGACATATCGACGCCACTACAACACTTTTTTCTTAATCGTATGAAAATTTATTAATATAGTTATTTATGATTACTAACAACAATTATTAAAAATTCCCGAAGCTCGCTAAACAGAAATTACTTTGATAAATAAATTCGTGGAGCTCATGTCGAAACTGGGCTATATAAAGTGGAATATATCAATATTCGAGGTGATATGGTTGAACAGTCTGATCACTCTCCCAAGAGGCATAGTCCACAGGCTTCTGCCCTGTAAGGCGTCAGGTACTATATAGGTGCCCATGATAACGAAAGTCGTATAAAGTACCTTTAGCGGAAGCTGTAGTGTATGCTATCCTGCGGCATTCTCAATACGTGTCCCAATCAAGTCCATATTCGCCTCTTGATAGACTGTACTAAGGAAGGCTACCTTGTTCGCTCTCATTCCTCACGAAGTCAAACCATCGCATCCCCAGTATTCTACGCAGGCATCTGCTCTCAAGCCTCATAATACGGCTGCATTGGCTTTTGGTGAGATGCCAAGGTTGTAAATCTTAGCAATTTCTTATTAATATATACTTTTTAATATTTTCTTCGATTTTCTTCAGCGTGCTTGTTTGTCTAAACATAACCTATAATAAATTCCCCATTTATCAACCGAGGAATATCGCTTACATAAGGCCATTCAAAATAGTACACATAGCCCGTTTGTACCAATACATAATATTATACATGGGATGCTTTTACAACAGCTATCATCAACCTTTGGCATATTGATGACACATTTTCATATATATATATATGCTCAAGAAAATAAAGCAAGATCCGTGACTATTTCCCTAAATTTACATTATTCGAGATTGATGCTCCAAGGATGTTGATGGAGCTTGCTTTTGGAAGAGAACAACTGTATAAAGATACAGGATCCATAGCAGTCTTTTTGGTGGAGAAAGTGCATGATTGGGTATAATTATTGACACTTAATTGACTCGTAATATTTGACATTATTCGAGATTTATACTCCAAGGACGTTGATGGAGCTTGTTTTTGGAAGAGAAAAACCGTTGGAACCTACAGGATCCATAGGAGACATATTATTATTATTATTATATTAGTATTTGTATAGCGCTCTTTTATGACCGAATGATCATTCCAAAAGCGCTTATTTGCCTCTCTGAGTAAAAAGGTGGGTCTTGAGTCTGCTTCTGAAGGATGCCTCCGCTTTAAGCTCTCTTATGCTTTCCGGTAGTGAGTTCCAGGCCATTGGTGCAGCGTAGCTGAAAGCCCGATTGCCAAAGACCGTACTAGGACTACCTCCCGTCAGCTGCAGGGTGCTTCTATTTGCTCTAGCCGATCCGAGTGTCTCTCCACGCGCGCTTATTTCTGAAGGCGTAATAAGTTCTGTCAGATAGCCCGGTGCAGTTCCGTTGAATGCCAAAGTGAAAATGTTTTGTCATGATTCAGAATAAAACAAAATACTTGTACTCGTTAACATCCCTTTTACTTAAGGAAGAACGACTTATCGTCGCTGGTATCGTTATAAGGACACTTGGAGGACGTCTTTTTTACAAGCACACTGAGATATATTCAAGTTAAAAATTGGCAAACTTTAGTATTCGGCTCAGGCCACGGACAATCAATGATCTACCTCCGTTGAGAGCCGAGCTGAACTGACCCCGAGCGCTTCGAAACACTGCAGTGCCCTTCGATCACCTGTCGGACTTTTGAAGAATTATCTTCTGTTAAAACAACCAAAATAACGACACATGTCCGACGAGCGAACAAAAATATAAGACGCAAGATCGTATATCGAGGCTTTCAGCATCAGCCTGCAAAGGCTATTATCAAGCTGATATCAAAATATACAAACATGCATGGATTCATTTTTATTTATAAAGATACTCTTTCTGCGATTACACTAAATTATTTCGACCGCCATTGCACATGGGTCTTCTTCAGGGTTGATGACTTAGTTGTGAGTTGGTTTCAGGAGATTAGCCGTCAGCCTAACATACGAGCGTCGAAATATTGGATAGAAGAAATTCGTCACACACGGCTAAACCCAAAAGCCACAATATCAGACTAAATATTTTTTTACTTCGATTTATGGATGAGATAATTGTCATATAAGATGATGTTTGCTTTGAATTACTGTATGCGTCAGTTGTCGAAAAGGATAAGGTTGTTATCTACTGTTCAGGGAGGCTTTGGTGGGTGGCCACCCCCCAGTTGGCGTATTTCATAACGGGCAATACCGAAACACATTCCGGCCGGCGTCGCGGCCACATAAATCTTGTTGGGTGACGGCGAGCACGAGTGTAGAGACAGAAAACCCGCGGCGGAAAATGGATAAACGTAGTACGTATTAGCTGGGAGGTTCTGCCCAAAGCAATAAGTCTTCTGCAACAAGGATTAGCTGCGAATAATACACGATGGCGAAATTGAAACCATCTATTTATATTAGCCTGAACAAGTAACCTGCAATGATGAGCATTGTGTGTTATTTTGTTACATGTTTGCAAAATAATTTCATGCGCAATCTCTGGGACTCAAAGCTTTTATTAACCATCTTCTTCGTAGTATCAATCCGGTGGATTGGTTTGCAGCAACAGAATCTTGCATCTCGATATCCACTCTTCTCGATCTTCAACAACCCTCTTTAGCTCAGCATAAAAGCTGCAACTCATGTCTTCGAACACTTGTTGCAAATACTCCCGTCTAAAGCGCCGTCTGCAGTGTCTACCCTCAACCATCCCCTCCACAATGTCGTGAAGAAGACCATCGTCGCGCATGATGTGACCGATCGCCTCTCTGAGATGGTTCTTACTAGTTGCCTATCTTCCTTGATTATGCTGAGAACCTCATTGATCGTGACGTGGTCTCTCCAAGAAATTCAAGAATCGTTCTGTAAGACCACATCTCAAAGGCCTATTGTCTTTTTTTATCACTTTCAGATAAGCACCATGTCTCACAGCCGTACATCAAGATGCTCTAAACAAATGTTTTGGCAAGTTGCTTGCGGAGCTTTAAATTAATACTTTTTGACTCAAGAATTGTTATTTTTTATTGAACGCCAGCCTTGCTTGATGTATACGTCTGTTGACTTTTCTTTTTGTTCTGCCATCCCATCATTTACCATATCCACTCCGTATTTGGAGCGTATGAATACCGCATATTTCCCTTTCACAGTTCCGTAAGCTTAGAATGGCTATGCCTTGTCTCAGATCACCTGCTCCCCGAGGTCCAGATGGGAACATAGATGGTTTCCGGGAGCCTCCATGGCAAGAGAGAACTTTCATAGACTGCGGCTGTAGTATTAAAGAAATATTTGGGTGTTCAATAATCAGCGTTTTCAATAAGATCGCATGAGGCCTAGACCAATTTTGTTTTGTTCTTAAGGGGTGGCTCAATACTACCGGGGGCATGTATAAAGCTAAAATATTATTAAATCGATTAAAAAAAAATTAAGCTTTGCCGGAATTCGAACTGACAGCGTCTGAATAACAAACAAACGCTTTAACCACTGAACTATACTACCCGGTTTTTTATACATACAGTTAGTTAGACCCCGCTATACGCTATTTCGTTTAGCGCTGTAAAGGTTTAGCGCTCTTTTAATCCAACTCGGGGATTCCCCGAAATTGTGCGCATCTTCAGATTTAAATAAGAGCGATGACATTGGACACTCTGTCGATATGGATGACATAGTGGAAGAAATAGTGGAATCAGCAAAAAAACTGGTTTGGATAAGGTAAATGTGGAACGTATCCCCTTCTTACTGTACTTTTATATGCACATATAACTTGTTACAGATATTGAACAGTCACGAGAAGAAGAAAAATAAATTGTACGAAAAAAGCATTTAATACATTTGTATCGAAATTCAAACTTGTTTGTATCTCTTTCGGAAGGTAGGCTATAAAGGTAGACCGGGTGAGGTAATGGGTAGAACCTGTCTCCCCATCTGCCGTCTCCCCGTCTCCCATCATGGTCCACAGCCTCCGAATGGGCTCGATCTATAAAAGTAATCCCGGACGGGCAGACGTAAAGCCGCTGCAAAACACTCCGCCTCGTTATTTATCTTCGCAGTCTGCTATTTCAGGAAAAGACTGAAAATTTCAACAATCGAAATTTTTCATGATATTTTTCTAGTACAATGAATACTCATTTAACTGTTATTTTTGATAAGCCCAGTTTTATTCTGTTATCAGTCATTTGCCAGTTCATGAACGCCACTCTCACACATTTCTTCACTATCGACCGTCTCGACTGATATGTCGCATTGCCAATTGAATGTGCTGATATCAACATGATATAGCCCTTGCTGACTGGTACCGAAAACCTCGATATACAATCTTTCATCTCTGTATAATGTCGTTAGGAGAACAAGCTACATAGATTGCCACTGGCGGCGCTGTGTGACCGACCACGGCGCCGCACGACACTTAGTTGTGTGCCGACCGTCAGAAGGTCGCATTATGGCCGGCCCGGCATGTTATTCCGTCTGGGCCGGAGTTTTGTTAAGTTTATTGTGAATGTATATGTGCTTCTGAAAAAGTCTGTGTGTTGTTAATCTGCTCCCAATCCTGCCACCACGCGAATGAATAACTACCTTTTAAAGAGAGGAGGATGTTAATTGCCTATTCGTTGGGTAGTTTCCACAACTCGATTTCTCCTTCAGACATCCTTGTTTCGGATTCCACCGTTTGAGACACTCCTCTTGTGGATCGCCATCAGCCTAAAAGAGCTATATTAAGCTGATTTCAATATATTTACTGACAAATTTCGCTGAATTTCACTATCTTGTTGATGAGTAGTGGATCATCTTATAAAAGTGTCTTTTAATATTATAATTATATGTGTTTTCATATATTTTTTGTAAACCTTATTATTGAAACGTTACTTACGTTAATAAATAATCAAACATTTTTGAAATATTAATATTGATATCTTTCTCTCTAAGTTTGATATCGAATTACTATGTGACAGGATGCAGGAGCAGGTTGACAATACACAAAACTTGTTTTCGTTTCAAAATTCGCGTTTATTTCTCAAATACTTGATTTTTATTCTACACCATTTGGCGAACGCCATTAGGCGTTCCCATAACGGTGGCGAGCGAGCTCCGACTGCCCGCGCGCTCTGACATCTCGCGCTGCCAATCGTCGCGGCAGAAAAAGCGAATTAAAGACGACAGTGGCTTAACATGAAATGGACCAATTGTCATAATAAGTAAAATGGCGTATGCAAACATCGTGTATTATTATATTACTAAAACTAACATTATTAGATGTGCATGTCCGGCGAGCGAACATAAATAAGAGACAAAATATCGTTTTTCGAGGGTTAAAGACATCAGCCTAAAGGAGCCATATCAAGCTGATATCAATATATACTACATTCAATGAGTCGTGAGTATAGAATATTTGATAAAATAAAAATTACATATTCGTGTTTAACGATTTTCGCTATAGATTTATACGAGTGTATCAATTGTTAACTGTCATACATTATGTATTTTTTTTTCATACAAAAATACTCCTCTATACTACACCACCCAGACAGCGCGGAAAATGAATAACATTTTCCTTTTATTCCAGTGTGAAAAATACTTTTATTGTTCAGCAGTAAAACGACACATATTTTTCTTGTTGACAGTTTTCCTTCTTGGGAGATAAAATTTCCATACGTAAATACACATTTGCCGAATGCCAAAAGGGAGAAGAACCTAAGTGCTTAGAAATTCCCTGCGTCGCAAGACCTTTTCGCTATTAATATTCAGCGTCGATGTTATATCGTATGCCAAACACTTAGACTGGAGAGCGCCGTTTTTTTTTAACAGAGTGTTTCAGATTGTCAGATTGACCGGGCAGGGCCTATATAAAAAAAAACCTCTCTTGCTGTAAGCCCTCGTTGTCCCGTCCTGTTGGATGCACGCAAAAAGCTACGTGTTCGAGAGTGGTTGAAGGCTTTCCCGTGATTCTAGGTGCATCAGTTAGATGTCAAATAGACCTCAGTCTAAGGCTGCTAAGTTAGTATACTACAGCGAGTCTCGAATCGCCTTCTTTGGTAACACGTGGCTACCACGGAATACGTGAGAATGTATGAGAAAATTGTAAGGTTGATAAATAGATTCTGCATAATGGCAGACATCAATTAGGAGTCATTACTTGGGGTAGGAGAATAAAGGAAAACTAGACTAGATCAGTCCTTTTTCTGTGATTCGTCAACAGCACTCACCGACCTTCGGCTACCACTCACTAGATCAGTGCTCCGCAGCCGGAGTGCCGCGGCACACTGGTGTGCCGTAAGCCGATACAGGTTTGCCGCGATCAAATAAGGCAATATTATAAATAAATAATTTTACAACGGTCCTCAATCTCCCAGCGCCCATGGCCTATTTATGTAGACATACAACGAGAAACTTGCTTTATTAAGTTCTAAATGAACTTAAAAAAAAGTGAAATTGATCAAATTAATAAATATTTTTGGTTTTGGTGTGCCGCGGTATTCAAGGTGAGAACTTTGGTGTGCCGTAGAATCCAGAGAAGTACTTTGGTGTGCCGTAGATAAGAAAAGGTTGCGGAGCTCTGCACTAGATCGCTGTGCTCGACCGTTGTCCTACCGCTGTCAGACTACCGACGTAACTTCCCGATTCGCCGTCAAATCAATCAAGTTCACAATTTTCTAAGTTTTTTTAAATCTTTCAGTCTAGTGTTAACTAAAGACAAACCCGTTAATAGGCTTAAGACCGTGTAGGATGCCCAAAGCGTCGTATTCATACTGTTAATAATTTTAAGGTGACTCAGAAAATACATCAAATAAAAAAAAAATCGTATAAAAATAATTCTTTCAAATAAATTAATTGATTGTACCTAAATAACATATACGTGTAAGTCCTCGAAACGATGGGCAGCGCAGGATAACGTTGGGTAAAGAAACTGACATCAGCATTACATAGCCCTAGCTGACTGGTACCGAAAACTTCGACATACAATCTTTCATATCTTATTTCTATTCGTTTGTCAGACATGAATGTGTCTGCTATATTGTCATTTTTGGAGTAGTTATATAGACCGCCGCTTTTAGCGCCGGTGCGACAGCCCATCACGGGCGCACCAGTCGTGTGCCGCCAGTCGGCGAGAGCATATTTTATTGTGGCTTGACCTGAATTGTATGACTAGGTCGAGCGATAAGTTTGTAAAGTTTCTTCTTCGTAGTATCGATCCGGTGGATTGGTTTGCAGCAACAGAATCTTGCATCTCGATCTCCATTCCTCACGGTCCTCCGCAACCGTTTTCAGCTCAGCATAAGAGCTACAATTCATGTCCTCGAATACTTGCTGCAAATATTCCCATCTAGGGCGTCCTCTACAGTTTCTACCGTCAACCATACCCTCCACAATGTCGTGAAGAAGACCATCGTGGCGCATGATGTGACTGATCGCCTCTCTGAGATTGTTCTTACTAGGTGCCTATCTTCCTTGGTTATCCTGAGAACCTCATTGTTCGTGACGTGGTCTCTCCAGGAAATTCCTTTGTAAAGTTTATCGGTGCAAATTTCGTGGTTTGAATCCCACCGTCTGCTGTTTTATTTAGCGCAGATATTTTAATGAAAATAAATAGCGTATAATAAGGCGTTTGCTGTAAATATGTATGTTTATAAATTATGCAATAATTTCGAAGTACCAACAAGCTTACGATCGTACTAGTATATTGGTTAACTTCTCCTCCCCGGTGATGTCTATCGACTACACATTGCTTGTAATAACTTAAATATCTCTGTAAATATAATACACACAGGGTTCAGATTTTAGGTATTCCTCCTTAATACATTTACGTATTGACAAAAAAATATATTTATTATAATAGGCACTCATCGGGAGCAGGAAATATTTTTCTAAAATCCGGAATAAATTCACCACTACACTCAAGACGCGTCAACTGTCATGTATTCATTCGACCTGTCGGAAGCGTGTGCGAAAATAAAATAAAAAATACCCAGATACGGCGGCATCTATACTCCTCACTCTCGCTGACGTACTAATATGAGTGAGCGAGACGGTGAACCTCAGTTGGTCGGCTAGTTCGAAATGATATCTTTGCGCGTCGGCACATCGATATATGGACAGGCTAAGTAATGTTAGTATCTCTCGGAAGTTCACGCGCGAAGGTGCGTCTGGCCGTTTGAGGTGTTCGTCTGATGTTTTTCATGTTTTTAGCTATTAAATGTCAATTATTACTGCTTATTGACATCAACTATTGTAAAATTAAGCGATATCTTTGAATATTTTCATTTTTTCGAATTTCTACTCATTTTATTCACTTTAAATCAGAATGTGTAACGAGTTGACACCATCGGAACGCGCGGAAGTTTTTAACATAGTAAAGCGAGGGTTAAAAAGTCATTTTCTTGAAATGCACGTATTTATGCCATAAGATATAGGTGCGGTTGACGAGATCCTTTAATACGTTCTATCCATTGAATCGTTCCAAGAAATGACTAAACCCACGCATCGTCCTATGTAGAGTCTTGCAATAAAATATATAGTCACTGTAAAGCCATTCGTTTTGAGGTCTACTTTAAATTTAAGTCACTACAACATTTTACTCGAAAGTGCGGTTCAAGCACGATCATCGAAGTTAAGCAACATTTGACGCAGACTTAAGCTTGGATAGGTCAACGCTGCGTCGGTTGCATACGTACTTAATTGTCCAGTCTTCAGGAACTTACGGTCAATGATCCAATTTTGAATATATTACTTAAAGAATGTGAAACGATGCCTACAAAATATTAAATATATAAGAAATCGATATGTTTTTTAACATGGATCACACTGACCACTGTTTCACTTGATGGAAGACTGCAGTTTCGCGATCTATGAAAGCTTCATCAGTTCCAACGAGCATAAACGTACTCAAGTGTAAATGAATTTAATAAGGTAATATAGTTATAAATATTTATACATTTACCTTGTTTTTACATGGATCACGTAGGATAAGTTCTCTATTAGGAGACTGCAGTTTCGACTAACTCGTTGCTATTCTCAATCCTTCTCTTGTTGAGAAATAATTTTACTTAACGATAGTTATCTCTAAACAAGAGAAGGATTGAGGAAGGCTACGAGTTAGTCGAAACAGCAGTCTCCTAATAGATAACTTTTCTTACGTGATCCATGTAAAAACAAGGTAAACAAATAAATATTTATAATTTATAATGGATCTCAAAGTGAATGCTGAAAACATTGAAAAATAAAATAAAAACGTAACACAAATTACACGTTAGTACGTTTTTGTACGTTGCGACTGATGAAGCATTCATAGATCGCGAAACTGCAGTCTACCAATAAGTGAAGCAGTGCTCAGTGTAATCCGTGTGAAGACAAGGTATGAAATTATTATGTATTTGATATTAAAATGGTTCTCAAATCTGAATTCTGAATACTGAAAATGTAAATAACCACCCAGTAGTCGTGTCTTCAAGTCCTTGGGGTTTTGCTTTGATTGTATAATTTTTTAGACAATTTTGTGGCTATATGCCCCAAAAAGAGAGCAGGCATGACATACAGAGGGAGTGCGTCAGCTTTCTCCCATGTGTTTTGAAGCAATACTATACAAGAGCGCATCGTAAAATGTGTATAAGCACCACCATATTTAGTACAGTTTCATCATGAAGCTTTCATGGGAGTAACGTATTACCCAAAAGTAAACAAGCTCCAAAAAAGTACAAATTAATGACTCTTATACGTTCGAATCTAATTATTATCATCCCATAATATCCACTTCCTAACTGCAGCATATGTTTATCACAAATTACAGCCCCAAAGTTAATTTTATAATCAAATTACTTTTAATGGAAATTAACCCGATAATTGTTAATGTTTCCTGTAAAATCACTCAGGAATCAGACTGTTCAATCACTTTGCCTTGCATGTTGATATATTCCACACAAGAGAGGCTCAGTTCAGACTTGAGATCCACTTTATTTGGAGAAGTAATTTGTTGTAGTCGTCTGTTTAATTAGCATTGGGACTTTGTGTTGCTTGTCTTTATTCTTTTTTATTTTTTTAGTTCTAAATCACAACTACCTACATTTATAAATATTGTTAATTGTATTATTTTACTTCAGGATCGTATTGTGTGAACACAACACTCCTTCTACAGAATACACCCGTAAAAAGAGGTTGATATTTTTAAATATCTCGGCTCCGTGATATCCTTAGACGCAAAAACTGAATCCGACGTGGAGCATAGAATAAACACAGGATGGCTGACATGGAGGTCTCTCTCTGGGGTTTTGTGTGACAGCAAGATTCCAGTTAGGACCAAAGGTAAAATCTACAAAACTGTTGCAAGGCCAGCTTTGCTCTACGGATCGGAGTGTTGGACCCCGCTGAAACGTGACTTGGATATGGTTCATGTGGCAGAGATGAAGATGCTGAGGTGGGCGGGCGGTGTGACTAGAAAGGACAGAGTTCCAAATGAGCGTTTTCGGGGTTCATTTCGGGTGGCCCCCATACCTGAAAAGATAAGGGAAAACCGCTTAATATGGTATGGGCATGTGACACGGAGAGATGTTGACCACATGGTGAAGAAAGCCCTCAACATACTTACGGTGAGGAGAAGACTTGAAAGACCGCAGGCATACTAGACTGCAACTGTAGAAAAGGATCTAAAAACTCTGGGCTTGACCGAGATTCCAACGCAGTACAGACAGACATGGATGTGCAAAAGAATAGCCGACACCAGATGATGGGAAATGGCGAAGCTAAAGAAGAACATTACGGTATATCCGGGCCCTAGACTAGTTTCAGTCATATTTAGAAAACCGTAAGCAAACCATATGTTTGCAGAATAAAATGTTGAGACCATCTACTCTATCGTGCGGTGTCCCACAAGGCTCAGTTCTCGGCCCATTGTTTTTCATACTATACACCAAGAAAATTGAGGAGATTGCTGAGAGATGGGAAATAAAAGTACACTGCTACGCAGACAACTGCCAGCTGTACTTTTTTTGGAGCAGGTTTTCTGTTTATAAAAAAATGATTCTTGTTAAGATGAGTGATGTTTAGTTACGCCATGCGTGCATGCGTCATACGGCACGTACCGAGCAATAACATTTAGTGGCTGTAAGCTATCTACAACAGGACGTAAAACGGCGCATTTCCGTGGGCCGCGTAGAGGCGTTAAAGTCAATTTCGCCAGGGTGCAGAGAAATATGGAGGAACATAAAGAGTGCATCTGGAATAGGCTATAAAACGAGCGTGGATTAGTGGTTAAGTGCTATCTTATATGTAAGAAATCGCGATAGGGATGATATCAATTCAATACAGGCCTACTTAATATGCAAGACGAGGACACAAATGAAAACCTGCCAGTCTTACAGCGGATTGACTGAATGTGACTGCGGCGTGGAACAGACCTTGTCACACCTTCTAGAGTGTGCGCTGTTTCCGAGTAGCTGCACACAGGAAGACCTGATGATGGCCGGGAGTAACGCCATCGACGTTCCCCCCTTCTGGGCAGACAGAATCTGACCCTGTTGTTTCCGACACGAATATATATATATATAATATAGCCCTTGCAGGGTGATTCCGCATAAATTAAAAAAACGATATTTTGTCTCTTATGTTTGTTCAGTCGTCTGACACGCTAGGCATCTCACCAAGAGTCAATGCAGCCATTTAATGAGTTCGAAAGCAGATATATAGTAGTTTTACATATGGTGACATTTCAGGACGGCGCAAGCACGGAGGCTTCAAAAAGGCTGCTGTAGTAAATGCTAAGTATCTTCTTTGCGGTTTGACAATCCCATTTAAGCAAAGCTTTATCACACTCGAATAATAAACAGAACATACTCTGACGTCATACTGAAATCCCCCCAACACAGACAATATAGGTCAAACACGTGGGTATCGTGTTTACAGCAACTGCCTAGGAATATCATCATCATCAGCCTGTATCCGTCCACTGTTGAACGTAAGCCTCCCGCATGAGTCTCCATCCTCTCCGATTCTCCGCCTTCCGCATCCAGGCCACTCTCGTTATTCTTCTTATGTCGACACTCCATCTTGCAGAGGGTCAGCCAATGCTTCGTTTGCCAGTTCTTAGGCGCCATTCCAGTACGATTCTTCCCAATCGACCGTCGTCTCTTTGACACATATGTCACATTGCCACTTGAGTGTGCCTATTTATTGGGTAGCATCCACTACTTGAGTTCTTCTGCGTATTTCCTCGTTTCGGATTCTATCTTTTAGCGACACTGTATCTCTCCATAGCACGCTGGGTGACCTTTATTTTTTGGGTAAGACTTGCTGTCAGATTCCACGTCTCTGTGCCATAAGTTAATACTGTGAGCATGCATTGGTTAAACGCCTTACTTTAAAGACATTACGGAATTATTCCATGAGTTATGACTCCTTAAAACTAACAATTATTTATGCGTGTCAGACGGGCGAACAATAATACGAAACGTAATATCGGATATCGAGGCTTTTTTGCACCAGCCTTAAGCGGCTATATCGAATTGATATCAATGTGAACTGAAATAAATGAATAACTATTATTTTTTAATTTGTTGACTTACACCACTTTTATAATTATGGCCACATATATTTACCAATCTAAAGGGTCCGCCAAATAACTTTTTTTTATTTGAAAATGGGGTGCAAAACATCGAGTGTAGCTTCGGCTGTGTGGCATGTAGCGCCGGTCTGTTGAAACTAAATGTTGCCAATATCTTCCTCTTCAATTTCTGTGAACAAAAATGGCCTGATAACGATCGCCATTGACTGTAACGGCCACTCCTTGCTCATTTTCGAAGAAAAATGGCCTGATTTTCAAAGTAATGTCGCAATATTTTCCAGCGTTGTTCAAGCGTATACACAACCATATTCGTTCGGCGGAATAATAAAACTAATTATCTGTCAAATCAGACATGATCTAAGTGTTACCATTTACGAAATAAGCACTAGTTGAAAAAAAAACGTTAGATGGTGGACCCTTTATATCCTCCAAGCATGGAACTCCTGAAGCCATATATGGCATATAATGTATATTAAATACGTTGGCTCATGTAAAACCATTTGAAGAGGAGCATGTTTAACCAAGTTTGGTCGTATTTCATGTCAAAGTTAAACGACTTAAGTTTAGTTTGAGTCCCAGATGTCCCAATACCAGAGAGGGTGCATTGTATTATGCACGAAGCTATCTACCTTAAGCTACCTAAGCTCAAGTTCATCAAATTATACTATTAACTTTATCATAATTGAAAGTAATTTTAATGCATGACTTACATACAAATTCAGAGCAAACAATATCATTAAAAATATAATTTAAATTAATTCATTCATCACCAACCTGTTGAAGTTTTTTAACAGACTTCGGACCAGAGTATGCAAGACGAGGACACAAATGAAAGCCTGGCAGTCTTACAGCGGACAGACTAAATGTGACTGCGGCGTGGAGCAGACCCTGTCACACCTTGTGGAGTGTGCGCTGTGTCCGAGTAGCTGCACCCAGGAAGACGTGATGATGGCCGGGAGTAACGCCTTCGACGTCGCCCACTTCTGGGCAATCAGGATCTGATCCTGATGTTTCCGACACGATTATATATATATATATATCCGCCATCCGCATCCTGGCCACACCCGTTATTCTTCTGATTTAGTCAGTACATACTGCAAGTTCTTGGACACCACTCCAACACTTTTCTTTCCCATCAATCATCATCTTTTCAACAGATATGTCACATTGCTACTTGAATGTGCATATTATTTACGTAGCCTCCACCTTCTAGGGATTCTCTGGTGGAGAAGATGAACATGTCTCTTGAAAGGGTTTCAAGATGGAGTGACCACAACCTCGTCCATTTCAACATTTCTAAAACCTGATCATGAACTTTCTCTACCAAGAAAACTGCTATGAATCCTGTATCTTTCAACGGTTGTTCTCTTCCAAGAGCAAGCTCCATCAACATGCTTAAAGTATCAATCTCGAATAATGTCAAATATTACGAGTCAATTAAGTATAAAACCGGTCTCGCTTCTAAAAAACTACGTATTTTATATAGATTGCTTAAGGATTTTTCCAGTGATCTTATAAATAAAAAGTCTCGATAACAAATAACTTAGGTTAGGTTAGGTTAGCGACACATCCAGTGCACCAGTTGTCCCGTGCACCAGACGTTCAGTGCATCCCACGTCGTTACCGATGAGTCGTTGACAGAATTGTCTGGGAACGAAATGCGGCGGAACCCTCGGGTAATATGATGATCATGCGTTCCATTAATGGAACACATCACAGACTCAGTAATGATTCCTAATTGATGTCAGCTTTTTGTAGAATCCATTTCCGAACCTTACCATTTCCTTATTCATTCGCACGTATTTCGTGGTTAGCAACGTGTAACCAAAAAAGGCAATTCGAGACTCGCTGTAGTATACTAAGCTCGCAGCCTTAGGCTGAGGTCTATTTGACATCTAACTGATGCACATAGAATTACGGGAAGGCCTTCAGCCACTCTCTAACAAGTAGCTTTTTGCGTAACGGGTCCCCATCTGGGCCTCCAAAAACAGGACGGGACAACGAGGGCTTTCACCAAGCGGTTCCATTAATGGAACGGGTATGAAAATAAGAAGTATATGCTCCCGCTTGAGAGGGAATGATAACTCAAAATTAAAAATAAATTAAATATTTTTTGCCGTGTAATAGTTAAGTACATAATAAATCATAAAAATGTAATATTTTGATGAAATTAAATGGCGCTTTAAAACATTACATTGATGGCTTTTGTAAAATTAAATGTTTTCAACAACAAAGGGTTGGCGTGGGAGTAATTGCCGCGTTCATAAAATGTAGCCGAGGTCTTTAATTTCAATGTCCGATTTAGATTGTTGCCATAAATCATAAAATGCTTATTAAATCCCGTACCTTCGCTTATCTCTACCTGGCGTTTAAGTGCCTTACCTGGCAATACCAAAGGTTATGAAGTAATAACTCTCATCATTCTATATAGTACATTACAAAAATTGTATGAATTTTGTAGAGAAAATAGATTCATTGATCGAAAACGTAATAACGCTTAAAATACTTGAAAAACAGTTGGAGTTTTGATCATCTTCGTAGTATCAATCCGGTGGATTAGTTTGCAGCAACAGAATCTTGCATCTAGATCTCCATTCCTCTCGGTCCTCCGCAACTCTCTTCAGCTCAGTTTCGATGCGAAAGGCTAAATTGACGCTACTCAATTCTGTCAAATGCCAGGTTCGATGTTTCGTCCCAAGACATTTCTGAATAAACACATACAGGAGAATACCAAGTGTTTTTTTTATGTAATCGCATGCAGGAGAGCACAGCCGGTCAAGAACAGTACACTCTATGACGCTCAGCAAGGGAGGCTGGACGCTGCATGCAGGAAACGTGTGTTGTGTTCGTGTTTGTGTGTGGGTCGAGGAGATTGCAAGTGTATATTTATCTGTTTTTTGAAGAGATCCAGATTGTAGGAAGGACGAAACACAGACGCTGGAAGTTTATTGCTAAGCTTACCGGTGGCATTAAGGAAGGAATTTTGGAAGCTGCCAGTTCTTGGTCGACACACATTAACCGTGAATTGATGTTCCGCAAGTGTAAGACGAGTTTGTCGGTTGTAAGTGGGTGCAGAAGTAATTAGTGATTTAAGTTCCGAAAAGCAGCGACCGTGGTAATAACGGTAGAAAGACTAAGTGAACCAATCTTACGTCTGTGTTTCGTTGATTGCAGGTTAGACGTAAGAGTGTCATTGTTTATCCAACGAATTGCTCTTCTTTGAACTGAGTCAATTAAGTTTAGAAGGTATTTTGTGTCTAAACACATAAGTGACTGCCGTATTCATGGATAGGTCGGATTTGTCCTTTATATAGAAGAAGAAGTTGTTTATCGTTGAAATACCTCAGTGATCTATATAATACGCCTAGTTTTTTGAAAGCGAGACCGATTTTATACTTAATTGACTCGTAATATTTGACATTATTCGAGATTGATACTCCAAGGATGTTGATGGAGCTTGCTTTTGGAATAGAACAACCGCTCAAAGATACAGGATCCAGTGCTGGTAGCAAACTTGGAAGCACCATCGCAGTTTAACTTAGCCTCTCTGAGCTTCTCTCCTCTGAACTAGCATTTTCGCCTCCTCCCGCCCCCTATTTCTTATTCGAGCTGTGCTCCCTCACGTCTTGCCTTATCGTTAAACTCCACGCAATATTTCCCCTTGCATTTTTTTGCACGCTCTCAATATTGATTGTTTGGTTTTTGAATTCGCATCGGTCAAAGAATAAAAATGCCATTCGAAAGTAAAGCTACGTAGGCCTATCTTTTTATGCAAACGCACGCAATATAAGTAAATATCCTCCTCTATCTCTCAAAAGTGGGTTAATACGTCGCGTGAGGGCAGGATGAGGAGCATGTCAGCAAACAAAGACTTTCTTTTAGAAGCACATTGATTATATTTACGTTAAAACTTTACAAGCTTACGGCCAAGCGGAATGACATGCCGCTGGCCGCAATGCGATGCTTCTCGATCGTCAACACATAACTGACGCGCTCGTGATCGGGCTCTCGCCCACGCCCCTGGCGGTGTCTAACATTTACACACAAGTGAGCAGGCAAGCGAACAGAAAATAAGAGACGAAAGATTGTTAATCGAGGTTTTCGGTACCAGTTAGCAACGGCTACATCGTGCTGATATCAAAGTATAAAGAAAGAGATGTTAAGAAAAGGAGTATTATATCTCCCAAACTCTTCACAAACGCCCTAGAAGACATATTTAAACTGCTATCCTAGAAAAAATGTGGAATAAATATTAACGGAGAGTACGTTTCTCACCTCCGATTTGCAGATGACATAGTGCTAATAGCCGAATCACCTGACAAGCTCCAAGACATGCTCTACGACCTCAATGAAGCGTCGAACAAAATTGGTCTGAAAATGAACATGGATAAAACTAAAGCCATGATAAATAGTCATATTTCCCAGACTTTTGACCCTATTACCATTGGAGGAACACAAACACAGTTTATAAATGACTGTACCTATCTGGGACAAGTAATACAACTAGGACAAAGTAACCCCAAAAGAAATCGATAAGCGTATACAACTGGTATGGGCAGCATTTCGAAAACTAAAGTTATTTTTAAAGCGAAAATTCCGCAATGTCTTAAAACAAAGGCGTTTAACCAATATATCCTCCCTGTATTAACTTATGGCGCAGAAACGTGAAATCTAAAAGAAAGTCTTATACATAAAATACAGATCACCCAGCGCACTATGGTGAGATCTATGCTTGGAGTGTCGCTAAAAGATAAAATTCGAAACGAGGAAATACGCAGAAAAACTCAAGTGGTGGATGCTACCTAACGAATAGGCACACTCAAATGGCAATGGGCAGGACATATCTGTCGAAGAGACGACGGTAGATGGGGAAGAAAAGTATTAGAGAATTCTGCCCGGACCACAAACGATGTGTACCTGTCGGTGCCCGGGCAGAAAGTGACTCGGTGGTAGTGACGGTTGTTGTGCCGAACACCTCTTGTAGTGCCCATTCGGCGCCTGTAGCACCGCGTCTCAAAAATACGTGAATCTAAGACTTAGGCTAGCATTTTTATTGCACAAAAATAAGAGACGAAAGATCGTATATCGACGCTTCTCGGCACCAGCCTGTATGGGCTATATCGAGCTGATATCGGTAGGAAGCACTGGAGATCATACGTCAGAGTGGTATTATTCCCCAGGTGAACTGCCCCTCGGATGGACATTATCGACGATACCCCAAATATATTTCCACCCTAAATTATATATCTATATATACTCAAGTTAAGACGGAAAGGGCGATTTTTAAGGGGATCGTAGAAAAAATAAATGCAGAAGTTGAAGATACGATCAAGTGGTCAGCAAACACGACTTTCATGCTTACAGTCGTGGGTTAAAATCACAAAAAGTCCAAATTTCCTAATGCATGCTTTTGGTAGCGCAGCATCTCCCTCGTACGGTATGCGTGATTGAGAAAAAAAATCGCATATTCTTGTAGTCCAGGTCCTCTTTTAGCGACGCGCTCAAACGTATAGTAAGTAGCGCGAAGTCTCGCTTGTGCGCTATGCGTAACATGACTTTACAATATATACTGACATCAGCATGATGTAGCCCTTGCTGACTGATACCGAAAACCTCGATATACAATCTTTCGTCTCTTATTTCTGTTCGCTTGTCCAACATTTATGTTTCCGCCATATTGGGACTAGTTATATAAATCACAGCTTGTGGCGTCGGTGCGACAGCCCATCACGCCAGTAGTGTCCCACCCGTCGGCGAGAGCATGTTGTATTGTGGCTCGGCCTAATACTGTGACTAGGTCGAGCCAAAAATTTATAAAGTTTTATCGTAAATATATGTCAATGTGCTTATGAAAAAGTCTTTGTTTTACTGTCCTGCTCCTCATCATGCCCTCACGTGACAGAATAACAACCTTTTTGAGAGAGAGGAGGATGTAAGTACTATGTATCCAAAATCACGTCTTAGCTAGGTCCATCTCTGCCTCTTGAACAGCTGTAGATAAGAAAGCTGCCATGTCCACTTTCTCACAAATCAAACCATCGTACCCAGATTTCTTATAGATTTTTTTATACACATCCGAGAAAATACCGGCAAACGATAATGAAGAAGTCTTTTGTGTGGATTCTATGACGCTTGATCTTTTTGAGTAGAGTATTGACTAAGCGCTGCATGTGGAGTTTTATCCTCCAACGTCATAGACTACAGCCTGGTACTCACGCATCATCCATTTACGCAGGACAAAATATATTTAAAAAATTATAAAATAATGCATGCGACTTAAAATCTAAGCATTGGTATTTTATTCGCCTTTTGTCGGAATTTTTTCGTATGTGTTTATATAAAATAAGATGGCAAGGGCGATTTCTGAGGGTGCTAGAAGAATGAGAAATGCAGGGGCGGGTGCGGGAGGACTCCTCAGTGCGTGATCGGAGGACGGGGAGACTCTCGAAGAAGAGGGGACGACTGCAGAAGACGCAGAAATGGGGTGGAAATCTTCGGACCGGCTCTCTTTGTTGCGAGGGGGGATGCAGTAGATTGAATACTATTGTATTTCCATTTGTCCGGTTTTGTCGATATGACGAATGCGTTTCATGGCTTTCGCTTTCAATGAAATGTTATTAGATCACCTTGTTTTCGTCAATATTGTATATTCCACGCATGTAGAGCTCAACGCATAGAAATATATACGTTTTGTGAAATTATATTCATCAATACACTTATATTTAGAGGCGCATGGGAGGGATTCGAATCAATACTTATAGATAATTTAGTTCTTGTATCGTATTCGACAAACTTTCTGTCAGATAGACTTTTTTATGTAAGCACACACAGGAGAATACCGACAGATAGTGATAGTGATTCTAAAGTCTCATCTGAGTAATTATATGACGCTTACCATAGTGCATATGGCTAAGCGCTGCATGTGGAGTGTTGTTCCACCAACGTCATAGACTACAACAACCAGAGATTCACGCATCATCCTTATTACTACAGAAATTTACTATGAATGGGTGATCTTCACGTGACGATTTTCGGCTAACACCAATTTTAATTAATAGGCTTTGACTGGCATTTTACGTCAGCGACTTCACTGTGTTACGTGCTGATCTACGAACGAACTTCAAGTCACAACTAACTAGTAACATTTCATTTTCACGAACTTACCTATAAAATAGAATCTAATTAATCATTATATTATCAAATGTAAATCATCATCTTTTCTCCTTTAAGACTGTTTAAATAATAAGTTAAATACTGTAGAGGGCGCCCTAGACGGGAGTATTTACAGCAAGTATTCGAGGACATGAATTGTAGCGCTTATGATGAGCTGAAAAGGGTTGCGGAGGACCGAGAGGAATGGAGATCGAGATGCAAGATTCTGTTGCTGCAAACCAATCCACCGGATTTATACTACGAAGAAGAAATACTAAGCTTACTTACTGATATTAAATTAATTATAACATTATACCGTATTCTTATTTCTTTTCTTTCTTGTTCGGAATGTAGGGAGTATTCCAATGACCCCTTTCCAACACGCATAACAATTTTTTCACAGCAATCTACTGATACTCCCACATCCAACAACTATATAATTTTATTGAATACTTAAAAAGATTATGGAGGAATACAAAACTTGTGAGCTCAGTATCTATTATATTTTATATGGATATTCTCATTATTATGGAGGTCCCTTAACAGACTTCGGACCGGAATATGCAAGACAAGGAAACAAATGAAAGCCTGGCAGTTTTACAGCGGACGACTGAATGTGACTGCGGCGTGGAGCAGACCTTGTCACATATTTTATAATGTGCGCTGTGTCCGAGTAGCTGCATCCAGGAAGACCTGATGGTGGCCGCGAGTAACGCCATCGACATAATCTGACCCTGTTGTTTCCGACACGATTATATATATTAAAATATATATTAACCCTCGCTTTACGATGCTAAAAACTTCCGCGCGTTCCGATGGTGTCAACTCATTACACATTCTGATTTAAAGTGAATAAAATGAGTACAAATTCGAAAAAATGAAAATATTCAAAAATATCGCTTAATTTTACAATAGTTGATGTCAATAAGCAGTAAGAATTGACATTTAATAGCTAAAAACATGAAAAACATCAGACGAAGACCTCAAACGGCCAGACGCACCTTGGCGCGTGAACTTCCGAGAGCTACTAACATTACTTGGCCTGTCGACATATGGATGAGCCGATATCATTTCGAACTAGGCGACCAACTGAGGTTTCCCGTCTCGCTCACTCATATTAGTACGTCAGCGAGAGTGAGGAGTATAGATGCCGCCGCATCTGTGTATTTTTTAATTTTATTTTCCCGCAGGTGCAATGATTCATGACAGTTGACGCGTCTTGATTGTAGTGGTGAATTTATTCCGGATTTTAGATAAATATTTCTTGCTCCCGATGAGTGCCTATTATTATTAATATATATTTTTTTTCAATACGTAAATGTATTAAGGAGGAATACCTAAAATCTGAACCCTGTGTGTATTATATTTACAGAGATAGTTAAGTTATTACAAGCAATGTGTAGTCGATAGACATCACCGGGGAGGAGAGGTTAATAGAGTCGAGCTATAGTAAATACATATCATCGTAAAGCAAGGGTTAAAATATAAATATTGAAACAGACATTCTGATCTATTATTGTGCTTTCTATTTATTGGTTTATTGTATTTCGGTGAAAGTTTTCGCTTTCTAAGACAACCGTATGAATTTCACGGCTGAAAGAGAGTTCCATACGAACCGGATATGAACCCCCGGCCATAAAAACTTATAGACGTGCTTTCGCCGTTTGACTCCGTGGCACGACATTGGAAAACACGAAACTTTTCCTGACCATTACTTTTATTTTCATGAAAATTGAATGCGCGTAACGCTGAAGAAAACCCTCATTGAAAATTCAAAGTTTTATTATATTTATTCTGCAATGAGTATCACAAGATGGACGATATAACTATTTAGCGATTATTCTGTTTATTTATTTATATGCAGAATCGAAATTCCAATTTTTTTTACAAATATTTAGAAACAGAGTAAACATAAATATACAATAAATAGAGAAAATAATAAAAAATAAAAATAACACAAAAGAATAAGAAGATGACACGTGTCAAAGATCACAGAGATCAAGTAGAACAATACCATCGACAAAAGAGGAAAAGGATGTAAGAAAAGGATCGAGGTGTGCTGGTAGGCCATTTAGGAGCGACATTGCCGTTGTACCAAATTGAGTGCTTGAAGCTCCACAAGCATCGACTGGGATCGAAAACAATGAATGGCTACGAGCACGGGTGTACCTATCTGGAACATAGAAGTTAAAACATTCAAGAATCCCAGGGTTGTGAATTGAACCGCGAAGAAGAAGGAATGAATGTTTGAGTGCAGCAGTTTAGCGAGCTTCGGGACTTTTTGATAATTGTTGTAAATAATCATAAATACCTGATTGTTTCTCTTGTATTATATGTTATTTCAGAATCGAATTAAGTAAAATTTGAAATGTTTCTGAAAGAAATAAATAAATCGAAGAAAAAAAAATTGAAATTTAGTCAGTTGTTCGTAAAAAAAACTAATAAAAAAAATAAAAAAATAATTGATCAAATAAAGATAATGAAATATTAAGCACTTCGGAAAACAAGTATATTTCTTTCCACAAGACTTATAATATTTTTAAAATTGTTTATAACCGTACTTACGACATTCGAAGAAGACCCAATTTGTTGAAAGGAAGAAGAAAAGTTTACCTGAAACAAATAGAAATATTTTTAATTGTGTAAAAATATATTAAAAGATCAAAATCGCGCATGTTAGTAAGAGAACAGCAATGATAAGTAGGGGATAATCATCGTTGCCACTATGCTCAACTTAAAGCTTAAAAATAAAGCAATTTCTTCATGCCACTTATTCGACGCCAAAAATTTTCGTCCACATCGACCATCTTCTCTATGACAAATATGTAATGACATCCTCCTCTCTAAGTTCGTTATTGAATTGCGTGGTGGCAGGACGAGGAGCAGATTAACAACACAAAGACCTTTTCTAAACCACATTGACATGTATATTTCGATAACCTTACAAACTTCTGACCCGGGCCTTGTCACGGCATTCAGGCCGGGCCAACGACAATATGACCTCGCCGCCGTCGGCACACAACTGACTGAGCACCAGCGTCGGTGATACCCAGCGTCGTCTAACTGATCACAATCGAAATGAGCGCTTCACCAATGAGACTTCACAGTCTTACAATATGATGAGAATATTTTAGTGCTACAATATGGATAACCTCTGCTGCTGGCCGTACAAGTTTTACTATGCGGTTTGCCGTCTGTTTACCCTTGGGATTTCCACCCTGGTTGACCCCAGCATAGACCAGTCGAGCCTCCACTACCTCCAGTACCTCTAGTACATTCAGTACCTCTATAGATCCTGTACATCCATTTTCTCTTCCAGTAGCAGCCGGTGTGCTGCGTTAACTGCCCCTCTGGCGGTTGTGCAACTCAAAAAACATAGCCAAACTAGCAAATCAAAAATCTAGAATCAAAGTGTTTTCTCAAATCAAGTCTTAGTTCAATCCCTGAAAAAAAAAAACAGTGAAACAAACATGATTTTAAATCATGTCTGTTTTTTACAATAACATAACTTAATCTTACTTAACCTAACCCAAACTAATAACCTAACCTAACCTTACGTAACTTAACAAAACCTAATATATTATATGCATCCTCACAGTATACTGATATATATATATATATATATATATAATGGTGTCGGAAACAACAGGGTCAGATCCTGCCTGCCGAGAAATCGGCGACGTCGATGGCGTTACTTCCGGTCATCATCAGGTCTTCCTGGATGAAGCTATGTGGACACAGCGCACACTCCAGAAGGTGTGACAGGGTCTGATCAACTCATGACACAGTACCTCACCTAACCTAAATAAAAAAATCAACGTATCCTCTCAGTGTTAACTTATGGCTCAAAGACGTGGAGCCTAACAGTAGATCTTACATAAAATAAATGTTCTATCATCCTTTTATTCCTTCTAATTCCATGCGCAATATCTCAGACACGCAGTTTCCTCGATCAAAATAAAGTGCAATCTATACAGCGCCTGTATCACCCCCATTATTCGTTACGGCAGTGAATCTTGGCATTTCATCAAAAACACCGAAGTATGCAAGACGAGGACACAAATGTAAGCCTGGCAGTTTTACAGCGGACATTGCAGGGATCTTCTTCAGGGTTGATGTCTTAGTCGAAATATTGGAAACTAGTAATTCGCCACACACGGCTAGACCCAAAAGCCACAATGTAAAGTCTGGGCGTGAAAACCTAAGAAGTTATTTTTTGAGAGTCCTTCTCTGTATTCGGCCCTTCCTAAGTCGTATTCTAGGAGACGTCAAGATATTGAACGCAGTTTCTTGGGGTAGTCTGAACCTGTATTATAGACGTTTCTTTACCTTACCTGCCATACAGATGTAGACTATTCTAAACAATACTGAAAATACAGAAATAAACTATAAATAAAGCATTTTTGAGCTATTCTCAACCTGAATTATAGAAGATTCATTACTTTCATTGATAATAGATAATAATAAATAGTAAATACCTAAAAGGTAAGTAAAAAATAATCATTTACCAGTAGAAAAATATCAATCAGCGGTAAAAAAAAAATTGGCAGGACATAATTAATGAATGGAGTTTAATAGTAGGTTAAGTGAGGTTAGGTTAGGTTTCCATTTTATGGGTTCATTCATTCATTTTGTATAATTTTTTACCAATATTTAATATATTACTGTCACATGGCTTCTTGTCAAGAGTTGCACGACTGATCGGCCTTGAGAGAGGTAGCTACTCCTATGAAGATATAGAGAGGCGACTTAATGTATCTACATTGGAGAGACGTAGAACAGTGACTGACTTGCTGTTTATTTTTAAAATTATGAACTCCATAATCGATGACTCGACATTATTGCAGGAAATTACGTTCAATGTTCCCTCCCGGTTCACTAGAGGCAGTGACCTGCTACATGTAAGGACATCCAAAACCAACTATGGATTCCATTCTCCTATGTTAAGAATGTGTAGACTGGTTAACTCCTCTAGTGACTTGGACTTTTTCGGGGTGGACCTTCCACCATTTCGCAGATCCCTCTACTAATGTACTAGATCTGTTTTTTTACTCATGTTCATGTTTTGTCTAAATGTATTGTCTTAGCTATTATATTGTTCTGTTTTACCATTTCATTTATTGGATTTTCTATTTTCAAACCGTATATTGGCCTAGGCCGTTAATAAAATAAAATAAAATAAAATAAAATAAAATAAAATAAAATAAAATAAAAATAAAATGAAATAAAATAAAAATAAAATAAATGAAATAAAATAAAATAAAAAATAAAATGAAATAAAAAATAAAATGAAATGAAATAAAATGAAATAAAATGAAATAAAATGAAATAAAATGAAATAAAATAAAATAAAATAAAATAAAATAAAATAAAATAAAATAAAATAAAATAAAATAAAATAAAAATAAAATAAAATAAAATAAAATAAAATAAAATAAAATAAAATAAAATAAAATAAAATAAAATAAAATAAAATAAAATAAAATAAAATTTTATAATTGACCACCAAATTAATACTGACGCAGTGGACACTGCCAAATTATTCAGTCTACTGCCGATTAATTTTATCAATGCGAATTGACTTAACTTGCTTCGAAAACCTTGAATTACTTACTGAACATAGAAAAAGCTAGTATACCGCATGCAAAAATGTGTTGACCTCAGTGGCTAGTCGCCACCATCCCTGATGTCAGCAAAACCTCTATTGACAATATTTTGAGAGAACATCTTAGGTATGCTAAGGTTTGCGCGAGGTGGGTGCCAAGAATGTTGACAGAAGACCACAAACGAGCTAATCGCAAAATTTAAATGGTGTATTGTCAAACACCCACCTTACAGCCTGGACTTAGCCCCAAGTGACTACCATCTCTTCCCTGACATAAAGAAACTCCTGGGTGTAACGCATTTCAGCGACAGAGAAGACCTGGAAGAAGCGGTTCTCAGGTATCTGCGAGGCTTGGCGGCAGATTTTTTTGACTCGGGTATTCAAAAGCTCGTATACCGCATGCAGAAATGCATTGACCTCAGTGGCGACTATGTAGAAAAATAGGTAAAAGTCTGAACTTTCCAAAAATGTACGCATTCATGGAATTAAACATGTTTTACACTGTGAAAAATCACTGGGAAACTTATTTTACGAATAACCTTGTAAGAAAAAATATAATTTAAAAATAAATTGAAGCAGTTTTACAAGCGCATACAGGGTGTCTCAAAACGCCCGACGCGACACTCTTCCATATTAAGACGTTTCTTTTCTTCTCATTTCTCAGACTAACTCTCCATAGAAGGCTAGACTTTTAATATAGAAAAGACACGAGAAAGTGGTAGACGGTTTGAGAGCCGCTCCTCGCATATTGCATCGTAAAAGTTTCAGAATAATGAAATTTAAAGTGAAGAAAGTGAATTTTTGATACAAAAGCGGACGTTAAAAAGAAATTGAATAAATGTTAAGCTACGATGCTTGCTATTTTGCCAGCGGGTATAGCTCAATGGTCAAAGCGTTTGCTTAGTTAGTCGAAGGTCGTGGGTTCGATCCCAGACGAAGATCCATCATCATTATTATTTCAGGAATTTACTTTGAATGAATGTTGGTGATGATTAATAGTCATATTTCACAGACCTTCGATCCTATTTCCATTGGAGGAACAGAAATAGAGGTTGTAAACGACTATACCTATCTGGGACAAGTAATACAACTAGGGCGAAATAACTTCTCAAAAGAAATCGACAGGCGCATACAACTGGGATGGGCAGCATTTGGAAAACTAAAGTACATTTTTAAAGCGAAAATTCCGCAATGCCTTAAAACTAAGGCGTTTAACCAATGCATCCTCCCTGTATTAACTTATGGCGCAGAGACGTGGAATCTGACAGCAAGTCTTACCCATAAAATAAAAGTCACCCAGCGTGCTATGGAGAGATCCATGCTCGGAGTGTCGCTAAAAGATAGAATCCGAAACGAGGAAATACGCAGAAGAACTCAAGTAGTGGATGCTACCCAACGAATAGGCACACTCAAGTGGCAATGGGCAGGACATATCTGTCGAAGAGACGACGGTCGATGGGGAAGAAAAGTATTGGAATGGCGCCCAAGAACTGGCAAACGAAGCATTGGCCGACCCCCTACAAGATGGACCGACGATATAAGAAGAATAGCGGGAGTGACCTGGATGCGGAAGGCGGAGCATCGAAGAGGATGGAGACTCATGCGGGAGGCCTACGTTCAACAGTGGACGGACACAGGCTGATGATGATGATGATGATGATGAAGGTCTTCACGGGACGACTCTCGTCTACCCACCAATTTGGATTAATAGGCTATGACTGGAATTTTACGGGTGTATGATCAAATTCACAGCAACCGGGGACATTTACAGAGCTTTGAAATTGATTAACAATATATTTATTTTTTAATCTCCGTCAGGGATCAAACCCACGACAGTTTCGCTATTTACGAATGCTTCATCAGTTTCAATGTGCCCAAACGTACACGTAAAAATACGTTTGTGCAGATTGGTACTGTAAAAGCTGTCATAGATAACGAAACTGCAGTCTCCCATCAAGTAAAAGAGTTCAGTGTTAATATTTTTTTGTATAATTTTGCCGGCGCGTATTGCTCAATGGTCAAAAAGTTTTGATCTCCAACAGAGATTAAAAAAAAAGATTTTATCGATTTCTGAGCTTTAAAATTCCGGTATATTATCACACACCCGTAAAGTGCCAGTCATAGCCTATTAATTAAAATAAGTGGTAGACAAGAGTCGTCCCGTGAATACCACCCATTCACAGTAAATTCCTGTAATAATAAGGACGATGCGTGAATGTTGGGCTGTAGTCTACGACGTTGGCAATTCAACGCTCCACGTGCAGCGCTTAACCATATGTAACAAGGAAAGCGTCATAGAATCCACAGATGAGACTTCAGCATCACTATCACCATCTGTCGGTATTCTCCTGTATGTGCTTACATAAAAAAAGCTTCGGCGCAATTGGAACCCTAGACATCTTGCATGACAGTTGGGAAGTATAGCAATTCGTTAATAACTTCTTAGGTTTTCACGGCCAGATTTGACATTGTGGCTTTTGAGTTTAGCCGTGCATGGCGAATTTCTTTTAACCAATATTTCGACCGCCATCGCAGGGGTCTTCTTCAGGAATGATGATTTGGATGTGAGTTGGTGTCAGGTTATCTTATATCACGAGAGTTGTTGTTATATTCATGTCATGTTACCTGCAATGGCGGTCGAAATATTGGTTTAAAAAATTCGCCACACACGGCTAAGCCCAAAAGCCACAATATCATAGCAATTCGTGTATACCCTTCTTAGTAAAATAATAATAAATAAAACGTTTTAGTTTTAATAAAGCGACGCGAGCCACAGTTGGAGCATCGCGCAAAGTGAATTGAATCATAAAAGATGGAGACTGAATTGAATTTAAGGCGAGACAAGTGGAAAGTGAATTATAGAGTAAGAAAAATTGTTTTAGTTCAAGTAAAGAGAAAACAACGAATATACCTTGTTGAAAGCAACGATAAGCGACGATCGCACTTGGATAGGAGACCGTTCAAGTACACAGCATTCTTTGAGCGAATCCGTTTCTTCATTATGTTAACACATACAGGAGAATAACGACAGATAGTGATAGTGGACTAGAGGCCGTTGAGATGTGGTCATACAGAAGAATTCTCGGAATTTCCTGGAGAGACCACATCACGAACAATGAGGTTCTCAGGATAATCAAGGAAGATAGGCACCTAGTAAGAACCATCTCATAGAGGCGACCCCGATGGATCGGTCACATCATGCGACACGATGGTCTTCTTCACGACATTGTGGAGAGAATGGTTGAGGATTAGAAACTGTAGAGGGCGCCGTAGACGGGAGTATTTGCAGCGAGTGTTCGAGTAGATGAATTGTTGCTCTTATGCTGAGCTGAAGAGGGTTGCGGAGGACCGAGAGGAATGGAGATCAAGATGCAAGATCCTGTTGCTGCAAACTAAATCCACCGAATTGATACTACGAAGAAGAAGTGATATTGATGTTGAAGTCTTATCTGTGGATTCTACGACGCTTACCGTGTTACATGTGGTTGAGCGTTTAGGACAACTTTAGTTAATCGGCTATGACTGGCATTTTACGGGTGAGCGATCAAATTCACACCAACCGGGGGTATATAAATATTTTAATATTATGTTCTAAACTAAGTCTTCATGAGTTTAAGTAAAATAAAAAACTATGTATTTTTAACGACGATACTCAGTTTGAAGTTATAATTTTGATTGATATGTTGCTTGCTATTTGGCTAGCAACGTTGAATTGCAAGTTTATGACCCAAAGGCTGAATTGAAGGTGAAAGAAGCGAAGTTGGATAGTACCGAAATGCGAAAGGTGCAATAAATGCATTGGGAAATTGCATTCGGCGGCTGTAGTCTACAGGGAATCGAACTCAATACCCTCAGAGATGCAAGCAATTTATCGTACATGCACTTCAAGTATATACTACGATACCAATATAAAATTCATTGCACCTATTTGAAAAATAACTTATTAGAGAAAATATAAAAGTCCAGCGGCAATAACATGTCTTGAATATAAAATAAAATGTTATTTTGAACATAACTGTGTTGTATTAAACATCCAAAAGTCTTTAGTAATACAACTAGGAGGAAAGTAACTTTCAAAAAGAAATCGAAAGGCGTATACAACTGGGATGGGCAGCATTTGGAAAACTAAAGTATGTACATTCTTAAAGCTAAAATTCCGCAATGTCTTAAAAGCTAAGGCGTTTAACCAATGCATCCTCCCTGTATTAAGTTATGGTGCAGAGACGTGGAATCTAAGAGCAAGTCTTACACATAAAATAAAGGTCACCCAGCGTGCTATGGAGAGATCCCTGAGAGGAGTGTCGCTAGAAGATAGAATCCGAAACGAGGATATACGCAGAAGAACTCAAGTAGTGGAGGCTACACAACGAATAGGCACACTCAAGTGGCAATGGGCATGACATATCTGTCGAAGAGACGACGGTCGCTGGGGTAGAAAAGTATTGGTATGGCGCCCAAGGACTGGCAAACGAAGCATTGGTTGTGACACCCTGGAAGATGGACTGACGACATAAGAAGAATTGCAGGAGTGGCCTAGATGCGGAAGGCGGAGGATCGTAGAGGATAAAGACGCATGCGGGATGCTAACTTTAAACAGTGAATAGATACAGGCTGATGATGATGGAAAAAAATTCAATCTTAGAGGAATTGAACCCAAAACTCTCTGAAGTGCAAACAATTTATTGTTCATACAATCTAAGTTAATACATTGATATATATATACAACCACTAGACAAAACATAAAGATTTGTCTACTGATCGTAGGATACAGGGATCCATAGATCTCGTGAGCTAAATAACTTGGTTGGGTTAGGTTAGGTTGGCGAGACATCCAGTGCAGCAGTTGTCCCGTGCACCAAATTTCCTGTGCACCAGACGTCCAGTGCGCCCCACGTCGTTACCGGATGAGCCGTTGAGCGAATTGTCTGGGAACGAAATTCGGCGAAACCATCCCATTTCGATGATTTCTAAATTTATGATATTTCACAACATATCGAACCCGAAAATTCTGACATCGCAGTGAAGCGATTCATCCACTGTATCGTGCACCTCTTGCATTTTTCCCTTCAATTTCGTCCGAAACCATAAAATTGCAATTCCGAAATGCAGTCCTCGTTGACTGCACCATTTACCCCATCTATCCCATACTCGTACACATGGAAATCCCAAGAAATTGGATTTTTTATGCAGTTTCTTTATGGCGCATCCAAGATTTAAATGCATTTTTTATATTCTGAACCCTTCCTTTTTCAATAAGATAAAGGAAGGACTAAGCATTTTAAGAAATAAATGTAGAAAAAAATAGTTGTGTCCAATACTCTGAAAATTAAACACAAGGGCGACAAAATAGTATAGAGCGCCAAATATGGAGAATTTTATCAACGATCTTCGGTTTTATAGCTGACTTTCATAAGACCAATATTAGCTTCATTTATTGATGATGATTTAACTGTTTGTTTATATATTGACATCAGCGTGATATAGCCCTTGCTGACTGGTACCGAAAGCCTCGATATACAATCTTTCGTCTCTTATTTCTGTTCGCTTGTCGTACATTTATGTGTCACCATATTGGCATTTTGGACTAGATACATATATCGTCACTTGAGTCGCTGTGCGACAGCCCATCATGGACGCACGAGTCGTGTGCCGACCGTCGGCGAAAGCATATTGTATTTTGACCCGGCCGAATGCTGTGACTAGGTCCGGGCCATAAGTTTGACAAGTTTATCGAGAATATATGTGCTTCTGAAAAAGTCTTTCTGTTGTGCATCTGCTCCTCATTCCGCCACCACGCGATCCGATAACTATCCCGGCGACGTTAGTATGTTGCAGGTGCGCAAATGGTGCAGAGAGTTCCAGAACGGGCGTACTGACGTCCAGGATGATGAGCTTTCCAGATGGCCATCTGTTTCTGACGAAACAATCGCAAAAGTGGAGGCAGCGATGCTCTCAGATCGAAGAGTGACGGTTCGTAAGCTCTCCGAAATTATCTCCTCATGTCAGCTAAACCTCTATTGACAAGATTTTTGACGGAGCATCTAGGGTATGCTAAGGTTTGCCCGAGGTGGGTGCCAAGAATGTTTACCGAAGACGCCACCAACGAGCTCATCGCAAAATTTGGATGGGGTATTGGGTCAAACACCCACCCTACAACCCGGACTTAGCCCCAAGTAACTGGGTTGAACGCATTTCGGCGATAGAAAAGAGCTGGAAAGAAGCGGTTTTCAGGTATCTGCGTGGCTTGGCGGCAGATCTTTTTACTCGGGCATTCAAAATCTCGTATACCGCATGCAGAAATGCATTGAACTCAGTGGCGACTATGTAGAAAAATAGGTAAAAGTCTGAGCTTTCCAAAAATGTATGCATTCATGGAATTAAACATGTCTTACACTGTGAAAAATCACTGGGAATATTATATTACGGATAACCCTCGTATATATGAGGTATTTTCCATATATTTGTGCATCAAATGTATATTTTCTTTCACTTCCTGTAACAGTACATAAAATCATCTAATTTATATCAAAAGCAAAAAAAAAACAAACATGACGAAATTCAAAAGGGTTACGTTTCCGGTGCGTTATCCTCACACACCAATATTACATCAATATTACGCCAAGTCAACGATGAAGGGTGGTGGTGGGTGCAAAAAATACTATCGCACATTGTACGCGCGTCGAGAAATACTGGCTGCGTTATTGCTGGTCGTAAAAGTGTACGAGGCGGGAGGAACCGGCGAAGAAAGGTCGGAGGAGGGTCCAGAGAAGCAGTTGACAACCAAAAGACCGAAAAAAACTTTTGTTGCCCTTGAAAGCTGTGACAGATCGGAGACTGGGCCACGGCGCTTTTAATGACAGATTATACTCATTTAATTTAGTTTCAAACCCTATTTGCCCCTGTGGCGCCCCCTTCCAGACCTCAGGGCACATTCACACAGGGATCAGACTGTTTAACCAAATCGCCTCGGATGTTGATATATTTCACGTAAGAGAGGCCCAATTCAGACAAGAACTCCAAGAGTTTCTTTGGAGGGATAATTGGTTGGCTTCGTCTGTCTGATAAGCATAGGGACCTTCTGTTGCTTGTCTTTATTGCTTTGTTCATAGTACTTAATCATAAGTACCTAATTTTGTATATATTGTATTTTTTATTTGTATTTTTATTGTACTTCAGAAATGCATTGAGTTAAATAATTTGTAATGTTTCTGAAAGGCAAAATAAACAAAATTGAAATTGAAAATTCTCTGGGACTGTCAGTTCCTATCGTTAGAAAGAGGAGTCTTTTTCGTTGCAGTTCGAGGGAATCGGGCATGCAGACTTTGTGGCCACTAAAAAAATTGCAACGCATTAACAATCTTTGCTCGTATTTTCGGTGAGAGAATCTTCCATCTCTTTACAACCCATGAAAGCGGTTCTAATATCTTTCTGTGCATTGGCCAAAATTGTTGAGAGGGGACTCCCATTGGACTTATCAGTTGCTACCTCATCATAATCTGAATGAGCGCATCATCAAGGAGACTTAACTGTCATCCGGTGTGATGCGGGTGTGAGGCAGGTAATGTCGAGATCGAGGCTGGAAAATCGTTGGTCATCTTCCATCAAATGTAGAGCAACCTTTCTTTTTCTTCCCAATCATTATTTTCAGATTCACTGCTAAATGGATAAACGCCGGTCACTAGTCTACCCAGCTCATGATATAAAATCTCTTTTAACAATATATTAAGCTCATTTGGATGAGTTTTTGCACTTAGTTGCCCCTGTCGAGCTCCCTCCAAAGTCCATTATCGTTTAACATCAGCAATCTAACGAGAACTACGCATGAAATGTGCTGAAGTGTATGGCAATCACAAACGAATACATTTTCAGAAGTATAAACAAATGTTTTCACTATTTTCAGTATGAATCCTTCAGGAAAGGTTTCACTTTTCTGGAATACGGCCTGAAACATCCCTCCCTGTGTCCGTTTAGGGTAATGTCCCGAACTGAGCATGGAATTATTAGTTTTCACATGTCAAATAATGACCCCGCCACCTTAAGGGTCACCCTACGACTTATGTACTTCATAAGTAACGTGCAAAGACATAACTGAAATATATACCTATAAATACATAATATGAGTGCATCATTTTCTTAGTATTAATCCGGTGGATTGGTTTGCAGCAACAAGATCTTGAATCTTGATCTCTACTCTTCTCGATCCTCTGCAACCATCTTCAGCTCGGCATAATAGCTACAACTCATGTCCTCGAACACTTGCTGTTAATATTCCCATCTAGGACGACCTCTGCAGTTTCTACCCTCAAGCATCTCTTTCATAATGTCGTGAAGAACACCATCGTGGCGCATGATGTGACCGATGGCCTCTTACTAGGTGCACATCTTCCTTGATTATGCTGAGAACCTCATTGTTCGTGACGTGGCTCTCAAGAAATTTCGAGAATTCTTCTGTATGACCACATCTCAAAGGCTTCTAGTCTTTTCTTATCCCTTTCAGATAAGCACCATGTCTCACAGCTGTACATCAAGATGCTCCAAACAAATGTTTTGGCAAGTTGCTTGCTTTAAATTAATTAATTAGCGCTGCATGTATAGCGTTAATCAGACGACGTCATATACTAGATCGCGACATTCACGCATCATACTTATTATTACAGAAATTCACTACCAATGGGTGGTCGGCACGGGACGACTTTCGTCTGCCACCAATATAATTAATCCGCTATGACTGGCATTTTACAGATGAGGGATCAAATTCAAGTCAATGGATATTTTAGTTTGCTTTGCAAGCCAAAGGTCGTGGGTTCGATTCCCGACGGAGATAAAAAAAAAGATTTTTAATCGATTTCTGAGCTCTAAAATACATCCGGTTGGTGCGAATTTGATGTCTCACCCGTAAAATGCCAGTCATAGCTTATTCAATAAAATTGGTGATAGATAGAAGTCGTCCCGTGAAGACCACCCATTCATAGTAAATTCCTGTAATAATAAAGGATGATGCGTGAATCTTGGGCTGTAGTCTATGACGTTGGCGGATCAACACTCTACATGCAGCGCTCAGCCATATGCACTATGGTAAGCGTTATATAATTCCACAGATGAGACTTCAGAAATAATATCACCATCTGTCGGTATTCTCCTGTATGTGTTTACATAAAAAAAACACTTCTTTTTTACACATATTCGTGTGAACGTCGGGGAATTGGTTAATCAGGAATTCCACGCAAAAACGCAACAAGAAATAAATAACTATAAATAAGAAGAGATAAAAGTGATATATATCTGTATTAAAATCAAAGAAACATTAGGCAGAGTTGCGAGACTCGCGGTACACAAGAGTGCGTGGAGAAAATGAGAAAAAACGGGACACGGGAAAAAAACGGGACTGCCAAGAAAACGGGACACAGAGGAAAAGGCGGCGCTCACTCTCTCTCTCTTTTCTTTCTTTTCTTTTTTCCTGAAAAAGTTTTTGCGAAATAAAATTAGAAAAGTCCTGCTGAAATTTCTGTCTTTTCCGTTGAGTTGGGGACACCATTGGAGAATCGCTTTATGGTACACGTCTTCTTTGGTTTTGAGTTGAGCAGCACTTTGTGATCGAATGGTCCACAATTAGGACGCATCGAGATCATCATCAAATCTCCTTCCGAAAGTTTTTTATAAAATAAAGCAGTTACAAGGTGTCTTCTGAACCTACAGTGTTAATGTTTTAATAGATATTAACATCCTTTTCTCTCAAAGAGGGCAGGATGAGGAGCAGGTCAGCAGACAAAGACTTTCTTTTAGAAGCACAGATTATATTTAGGTTGAAAACATTACAAGTGTCTGACCACGCGGGGTGGCATGCCGCGCGGCCGTGACGTGGACCTTGCTTCGGCAAAGGGTGGGGACTTCCGGCTGTCGGCACTTCCACGGCCAGTTTTAGTACCAGTTAGCAAGGGCTACATCGTGCTGATGTCAATATATTTAGTTGTGTGTAAATACATTTTTTTTAACTAACAGAGTAACATCCTCCTCTCTAAGTTGAGGTTATTCAATCGCGTGGTGGCAGGATGAGGAGCAGATTAACAACTCAAAGACTTTTTCTGACATTGACGTAAATATTTCGATAATTTTACAAAATGGCCAGGCCGACAGCAATACGACCTTTTCGCGGTCCACACACAACTGACTAATCACCGCGCGCCGTGGACGGTGACACCCAGCGCCGCAAGTGGCGATCTACCTTATAAGTGGCGCACCAATTACAGCAGACGTATACATACTCACGTTACACTCGAAGCCAAAATGCCAATATAGCGACACTAATAAGAGACGAAAGATTGTATATCGAGGTTTTCGTTACCAGTCAGCAAGGGCATCATGTTGATATCAGTATATATAAGATAATATCAACTGTAAATCTTAATTAAATCAATTTTTAACAAAAAAAACATTATTTATGAAAACGTCCAGGTGAATTGGAAAAATTTGGGCACCCTCTCGTTCCCCAAAGCGTCCCTTCCTCTCTCAGAGGGTCCCTTTTTCCCTTGTCCCTCCCGGAACGTGATTGCGAGGGGATCTAGGGAGAAAAATAGGAGAGAAGGGAGGAAAAACAATAAAAAGCCTACGGGCTGGTTACTGAAAATGCATCGAAAATTCCTGCCATACCTCATTTGAGGGAGTCTCCTAAGCTTGGATGAATGAGATGGCGGAAACGTTGATTAGAGAAAGAAATTGGAAAAGAGCGGAAAAACTTGAGTGTCTGCTCTCTAGTTGGAGCAGATGTTCGTCAATAAAACGTTAGTTAATTAAATACTTAGAAAAAAAAGTGCATTCTGCCACTCTATGTAAATTGAAGGGACCAAGGTCCAAGACGTATCGAGGAACTTGCGGTGTATGAAATTCAATGTATTAATATTAATTTTATAAATGTCTACTCATGTTGTAGATTAAGGTATAAAAGGGGTCTATTATCAAATAAATCAGTATCAACTCAACTCCGGTCTTTGGAATTATCCTCTTGACACATAATTATATAAGCACATACAGGAGAATATCGACAGATGGTGATAGTAATTCTAAAAGTCTCATCTGTGGAATTCTATGGCCCTTACTTAGATGCATATGGCTAAACGCTGCGCGTGGAGTATTGATCCGGCAACGTCATAGACTAAAGCTCGAGATTCACGCATCATCATTTATTATTACAGAAATTTACTATTACTGGGTGGTCTTCACGGGCTGACTTTCGTCTACCACCAATTTCAATGAATAGGCTATGACTGGCATTTTACGGGTGAGGGATCAAATTCACACCAACCGGGGGTGTTTTAGAGGCTCAACAAGGGCTATATCATGCTGATGTATTCGGGTTATATGTATGTTGAAATTAGCATTATATAGCCCTTGCTGACTGGTACCGAAAACCTCGATTTACAATCATTCGTCTCTTATTTCTGTTCGCTTATCGTATATGTATGTGTCGCCATATTGACATTTTCGACTCGTTACGGAGATATTCACTTGTGGCGCTGTGCGACAGCCCATCACGGGCGCGCCAGTCGTATGCCGCCCGTCGGCGAAAGCATATTGTATTGTGGCCCGGCCTGAATGCTATGACTAGGTCAGCCCATAAGTTTATAGTAAATATATGTCAATGTGCTTCTGAAAAAGTCTGTGTGTTATTAATCTGCTCCTCATCATTCACTCACGCGACTGAATAACAACCATTGAAAAGAGGAGGATGTTAATACATAAAATTAAATTATCAAAGAAGAACAAACTCAATATTGGTAGTACAACATTCTCCTATGTAACGAAACATTCTTCGCAATTTTTCTATTTTGGCGCCTTTTTTCATTTTCGCGCCTTTTTTCTTTTTCGCGCGCTTTTTTCGACCGTTTCCGGTCCTCAGTGAAAAAATGACAAATCGCGCAGCTTACATCTACGCCCGTTCTCTTAGCATTATTATGTTTTTGTTTGGCGGGCTTTTCGCATTACATATAACGTAGGAGGATTTAACCCCGGCGTGTTCTTTGTGGGCTTATAAATGTGATACGTTAGTCACAAATAAGATTGAAAAAAAAAACTCATCACAATTATTCACAAGAAAATCTTGTTTTCTCTATTTAACTAAAAGTTTAATCATTAATAACCATAATTATAATTAGGGAGCCAATGCAGCCGTACAATGTGACATCCTCGAAATTGAGGCGCGCCTCTCCTGATGGGGAAAGGCATCAACGTTCAGCACGTCTGGTGACCCGCGGTTCTGCAGCTCCTTCAAAGAAGGTTACTGGAGTGAAGATGGCGTATCTTCACGCCAAGGGTCTTCACCCGGAAACAACAGCTGATGACTTGCAGAGCTTCTTGGCAGCGACCGCTGCATTCAATCCCTCTTGTATGACCATCAGGAGGATTATCAGCAGACGGACGCTGTCAACTTCTTTCAAAGTCGGGGTCATCACGAATTCGCTGGAGTCTCTCACGGAGCCTGAAGTGTGGCCTGAGAGGACCATCGTTCAACCCTTGATACGTGTAAGACGAAATAATCGAAGTGAACAGTGGTTGAAACCAACTTGAGAGAAGATATTGACATATATAGTGTAATATTGCTTCAGATTCAGTGCTGGTGTGGACTGATACAAAATGTTGGACGTTTGATTTTGTGACAATAATGCCGTGTTATTTGTGGGTCAACCATGATATACTTATGACATGATCTATGTTGTCACAAATCATAACTATTTGCGCTGCGTATTCCGACACTTGTTCTGAGTGTGAGGTCATTGACACATAAATATGTCAATACATTTACATCGTCACATTTACGTTAGATCTTCAGTAACGAAATAAAGTTGTATATTTTGTAATGCCACTGAAGGAAAATAAATAAAAAATTGAAATAAAATCCTCGTTTAATAAAGAATGACTCCATATCGCCGGGATCGCCATCAGTACGCCTGGGGGAAGGATGAAGAGCAGGCCACGAGTAAAAAACACTTTTCTAGAAAAACATTGTAATTTATTTAAAACAAATGATTGACAAACTTCGGTATTCTGCCCAGGTCACAAACAATGAACGATCTTACTCCGTCGGGACCCGGGCAAAAAGTGACGCCGAGCGTGCCATTATACTCGCAGCGCCCTCAAAACACATGTAGGCCATTTTATGAAATACATCTGCTGTCAGATATCATTTGTGAGAAGATTCGAAAGAAACAATATGGCGCCTGCAAGCGCAATCTCTTTTGACTACTTAAATCTAGAATTAGACTATTATTTTTATATATGCGTGTTATACGAGCGCACAAAAATAAGAGACGAAAGATCGGATATCGAAGCTTTCCGGCACTAGTCTGTTAGCGTCATATCAAGCTGATATCAGAAGCAATGCAGCCTTATAATGAATTTTGAGAGAAAACGCCTGCGTAGAATACTGGGGGTACGATGATTTGACTATGTGAGGAATGGCGAGGTGAAAGAGCAGACAAGGCAGTTTCCGTACTACAGTCCACCAAGGGCAAAATGGACCTGGTTGGGACATGTATTAAGAGTGCCGTAAAATAACGAAAGCTACAGCTACCTTTTCTTCAAGCCCCCCGGGCTGGCGACGTCCTGGAAGGTCTTCAGGAACTATACAAAGAATGTATTCGGTAGAGCTGCATGATGCAGATCTGACATGAGATGAGTCTAAGACTATGGCGGCTGACAGAGCTTTATGGCAGCAGTTCATTAATGCTATATGTTCCAGTTAAGAAAGCGGACATGGTGATGATGATGATGATGAATTTTAATCCAGAGACGGGCGTTAATATTCTATATAAAAATTATAAACGTTTCATATTTTACGGTAATTTGAAGTTGAAGTCATAATTTTTATTATTAGCGTATCAACCAAACCAACGACACACGGTAAGCAACTATATTGTAACTCATCCAAGATTTTCTCCGCGTCTAATTGTGCTTGACTTATCTGTATCATAGTCACTGGTCACGTCACGTCGCGAACAGTAAGGTTCTCAGGATAATCAAGGAAGATAGGCACCTAATAAGAACCATCTCAGATAGGCGAGCCCGATGGATCTGTCACACAATGCGCCACGATGGTCTTCTTCACGACATTGTGGAGGGATATTTGAGGGTAGAAACTGTAGAGCGAGTATTTGCAGCAAGTGTTCGAGGACATGAGTTGTAGCTCTCATGCTGAGCTGCGGAGGACCGAGAGGAATGGAAATCAAGATGCGAGATTCTGTTGCTGCAAACCAATCCACCGGATTGATACTACGAGGAAGAAGTCACTGGTAATAAGCAGTTACAATTCTCGTACATTATCTAAGAGAACAAAATAAAAATGATGGAAAATTGCAAAAAAAAGGTGGTAAAATATTTGAAGAAAAAAAAACGAAGCGTTCTCTTCAGGCTTACCAACGGTGATATAGCAAAAAGCGAGCTACCAACGTAACGAAAAAAAAAAAGGATCGATTCTGTTAGAGGAAAAATCGTATTTGACGGGCCCGTTTTTGGTAGGCTTACACTCATGGGCGTTTCAAAAATAGAAAAAAAAACATTTAAATGGTAAATTTTTAAAAACACTTTCTGTTAGTATTTTACTTCGCAAAATTGTAAATAAAAAAATCTTAAAAGCTCAGATGTTTTATGTTAAGAGGATGTGCTTTCTTGTGAAGAGCAACCACATCTTCATTAAAAACTTATCCTATACGTTAGCTGTTATCTAAATACTGTAAGTACTATGCCAAACACGCTCCAGCGTTCTCAAGGTTGAAAGCAAGCTTTTTCTGCAGCCTAAGTGATACATATTGATATCAGCTCGATATAGCCTTTGCCGGCTGGTGCCGAAGAACCTCGCGATATACAATCTTTCGTTTCTTATTTCTGTTCGCTTGTCAGACATGAATGCGTCCGCCATATTGGCACTTTGACTAGCTACAGAGATCGTCACTTGTAGCGCACCAGTCGTGTGCCGCCCGTTGGCGAGAGCATATTGTATTGTAGACGTAGTAGTCGACAGAATAGCAACCTTTTTAGGGAGAGGAGGATGTATATATATAGTATCTTGTAAGAAATTATTGAAATTCGGTTACCTCTTTGTTTATCTCTGTGTGTTTTTTGCCATTCCGATCTTCACGGACGTGAGAGATGAAAACCGGGATAAGCCGACGGGATAAATTGGTGCCGGAGGAATCGCCCGGAATCCCGGATAAGACAGAGCAGCGGCGCCCGGGGAGACTCTCTAACGCGAATGGTTTAATTCAACCGACAAGGATCTAGAGGTAACGCGAAACATTCAAATGTAGGCTAAACGTTTTTTAGATCGTATCAATATAATTTATTATAAATTAGATCGTTTGAAAAGTAATTTCTTTTTTTCCAAACAGAGGACTTGAAGCAAGGAAAAACCGCCTAAGATGGTATGGGCATGTGACACGGAGAGATGAGGACCACATGGTGAAGAGAGCCCTCAACATACCCACGCTGAGGAGAAGACCTGGAATACCACAGGCAACCTGGACTGCAACTGTAGACAAGAATCTGAAAACTCTGGGCTTGACCGAGAATGCAGCGCAAGACAGGCAAACATGACGAATGTTCACAAGAAGAGCCGCCCCAGACAATGGAAAATGACGAGGCTAAAGAGAGACAGAGAGGACTTGAATCAAGGAAATAAATATAATAAATTCTACAATAACGCAAACTTTTTCATAAAGTGCTTAAAGCGATTTTTTTATGACAGTTCCTTCTATGATGTTATTTTGGAATGAACAAGCTATTAACCCTTTTGCATCGGCTGTCGTCATATGCCGTCAAAGATTCCCCGACCGCTGACATCGTTTGACGTGATATATCGTTTCGCTACTTTACGGTACTCATTGTGACATCTACGGTAGGAAATTGGAAACTGCAGTCACTCCTTTTATCAACATGCATGTATTATTTACAGGAATCTGTAAAACATGTAAATAAATATCGTTAGGTTTCGTCACATGAGCGATTTTTCTGTAAACTACATGTGTCAATGCCACCACGTGTATGGAGTTACATAATGAACGTTTGTTAAATATAATAGTTTTTTATGCATCATCTGATAGCTAAAGGATACAAGAACCAATGTGATATATGAAAATAGGAAAGATAAGAACATTTATGCTTGGAACACTAGTTTTATGCAAAAAAAATGGTTTGAAAAATTCACGCCGCATTGACAGTATAATTTATATTCCACCGAGCCGTAACGAAAGGGTTAAGACTAAATGGTCCAGGACTCCGGGGCATCGGGCTAATCTTCCGATCATAGAAAACGTTATATGAGGATTAGAGAAGGTTTACTTTGTATAAATAATGCACTTAAAATGCTTTTTAAATTTTTTATACGGCAATTTTGGTGTTGATGTTGCACCACGTTTGTGGAATGCCTCTTTATCTTTACCCTCACTGTGCTAAAAACATCCTAGTGCTCCGATGATATGTATTTTCTACACCGTATTAAAATGTCATTTAAAAACCTGAAAAATGTGAATATTCCTAAATATTGCTTTGATAGCCTATAATTGAAGTTAAAATATATTAATTGACGTAACGTAAGTATTCAAAAAAGAAAAAAACATCGCAATTAGCCGCTTTATCTGCAACAATTTGCCAGAACCCGTGGTATTCTAACATCACCATTTAGCTGACGACGTCATTTCAGGACTGCGACCTCAGTTCCGGAACACAACCGTTAATCTCGTATATGAGACTTACCTCAAATTTAGATGCGATTTATTGGACAAAATATTTTCATATTACTTTAAGATTATAAGATTTGCAAGGAAAATTTGAGTACATTATTCTTAATTTTAAAAATAATTTAATTAAAATATTAATAAATCAAAAATGTTTAGTTTTGATTCACAATTTATTTTTAAATAATATATAATATAATCGTGTCGGAAACAACAGGGTCAGATCCTGTCTGCCCAGAAGTGGGCGACGTCGATGGCGTTACTTCTGGCCATCATCAGGTCTTCCTGGATGCAGCTATTCGGGCACAGCGCACACTCCAGAAGGTGTGACAGGGTCTGCTCCACGCCGCAGTCACATTCAGTCGGTCCGCTGTAAAACTGCCAGGCCCTCATTTGTGTCCTCGTCTTGCATACTCCGGTCCGAAGTCTGTTAAGGGACCTCCATATATTCCACCCTTGGTCATGTCCAGGGGCTAGGTCCTCTTTCGGGGCAATCCAAGTATTCCCCTCAGTTGCGCTTCTCCACATGTTCAGCCGCAGGGTGGCCTCAGGTCTCACCAGTTTCGTTGTCGACTGTAGGAAACTTCTTCTTGATTTGAGCCGTGTGGTTATCTTTTGGTACCCAAACATTATTTTAAATGATTACATTTTTCGGCCTTCCTGGAGACCATCTTCGATAATTCATTATCAATAATAACATTACAATAATTACATGTAATAATTTAAAATTAATGTGAATCAAAACTAAACATTTATTATTTTTTTGATAAAAAATAATTTTAAAATTATAATTATGCAGTTTCACCAAGTATTGTCAGTTGATAACCTTAATGTTACATTTTTTTAAAGTAAAAAGGTGCGTCTTACAGTACGAAATATACGGTACATATATTGAAGTGTTTTTAGGTTGTGTTCTTTGTTTGTTTCGTAGTCAAAAAGTCGGTATATAATATCTGTATACGGGACACTCGGTATTTCCATTGGCGGACACTTGCCTGGTATAGGCGTTTTCAGGATTTCAAGTGTGCGAGCTTTCAGGAAGTCGACGAAATACACATAAAGGAGAATGACTTGAACAATCTATAGTGGGCAGCTAGGATTAACCTTTTAAGACGATAACTTTTGTAAAAATAACAAGAGGTTGTTGCAGGTTTTAAAATATCCTCCTCTCTCTCAAAAGGTTGCTATATTCCGTCGCGTGGTGGCAGGATTAGGAGCATATTATCTATTAATAACACAGACTTTTCAGAAGCACATTGACATGTATTTACGATAAATTTTACAACCTTGTTGCCCGACCTAGTCACAGCATTCGGCCGAGCCACAATACAATATGCTCTCGCCGAAGGGCGGGACGCAAGCGACGGTCTATATAACTATGATCGGACATGTCAAAAATGCCAATATGACGGACACATTCGTGTCTGACAAGCGAACAGAAATAAGAGACGAAAGATTGTACATCGAGGTTTTCGGTACCAGTCAGCAAGGGCTATATCATGCTGATGTCAGTATATAAATAAAAAATAATATATGTGTAATATATCTAAGACTCACAGCTCTACTCGGTCAAAACAAAGAGCCGACTCTACAACGCCTGTATCGTCCCTATTATTTTTATCGGCTGTGAATCTTGACATCTCACCAAGAGCCAATGCATCCGTTTACTGGGATTCGAGAGCAGATGCCTGCGTAGAATACTGGGGTACTATGGTTTGACTTTGTAAGGAATAAAGAGATGAGAGAACTGACAAGGAATTCTTTCATACTACATTTAAGCAAAAGTCGAAGGTGGACCTGGCTTAGACATATTCTAAGAATGCCGTAGGACAGAGTATAAATTAAAGCTGCCTTTTCTTCAAGCCCCCGGGCTTGCCGTCCTGGAAGGCCGTCAAGAATTTCACACTGATATCCTCCTTTTTAAATTGGTTATCGAATTACTGTGTGACAGGATTCAGGTGCAGATTGACAATACAAGAACTTGTTTTCGTTTCACAATTCGCGTTTATTTATCAAACACTTGCTTTTTCGTCCACTCGTTATGGTGAACGCCATTAGGCGTTCCCATAACAGTCGTGAGCGAGCTCCAACTGACGGAGCACTCGCGGCAGAAAAGCGAATTAAAGATGACATTTGCACCAACATGGAATGAGGAAACTGTCATAACAAACAAAATGGCGCATGCAAACGCCGTGCAACGTTGTACAATTAAAACTAACATTAGATGTGCATGTCAGGCGAGCGAACAAAAATAAGAGACCGTTTTTGAGGCTTTAAGGCATCATCTCATATCAAGCTGATATCAACACAGAATGTATTCGGAGGAGCTGCAGGAGGCAGAGAACTAACATGTTATAAGGCGAAGATTTTAGCGGATTACAAAGCTTTGTGGCGGCAGTTTGTGAATGCGATATACTCCAGTTAGGGAATCAAACATGGTATTGATACTTTCTCGATGAAAGAAATTTAAAAAAAATAGTTACCAGTATCACTGGTTTAAGGCAGCTGCACTACGCGACCGAGTGTTGTATACTTCAGTGAAAAAATACGTTTTAACGGAGTGTTTACAAGTGAAAGGAGGAAGAGAGTATTTCTTTCAGGAATTGAAAAAAAAACTCCGACCCATATTTTTATTATGTAATATGTTTCGGAATGTATCGGAATGTATTGGAATGGAGTGGAAAGGAAACGTTGAAGTACTGTGCTTAACACAAAAATACAAGTATTTTTTTTTCTTCATTTTTGCAACGTACACGTAAATAAATTGTTGTACTCGTAATATACGAGTGTGTTTCTTACGTTCTTTGAGATGCAATTCAAATATTAAATGGAAAAAAATAGCTTGTTTAAGTAATGTCACATATTACGAAATATTACGAATCAATTAAGCATATAGCCGGTCTCGCTTCCAAAAAAACTAGGTGTATTATATATAATAGATCACTGAGGTATTTCAACGATAAACAACTTCTTCTTCTATATAAAGAACGAATTCGACCTATCCTTGAATACGGCAGTCACCTTTGGATTAGAGCCCCAAAATATACCTTCTTAACTTAATACACTCAGTTCCAAAGAAGAGCAATTCGTTTGATAAACAATGACATTCTTACGCCTAACCTGCAATCAATGGAACACAGACGTAAGATTGGTTCACTTAGTATTTTCTACCGTTATTACCGCGGTCGCTGTTCTTCGGAACTTAAAGCACTATATCTTCCTGCACCCACCCACAACCGACAAACTCGTCTTACACTTGCTGAACATCCATAAACAGTTAATGTGTGCCGACCAAGAACTGGCAGTTTCAAAAGCTTTTGAATGCTCTTGCACCGTCTGTGTTTCCTCCTTCTTACAATTTGGATATCTTCAAGAAACAGATAAATATAAACTTGCGATCTCCTCAACCCACACACAAACACGAACACAACACACGTTTCCCGCATGCAGCGTTTTGTTGCTGCAAACCAATCCACCAGATTGATACTACTACTACGAAGAAGAATAGCGCGGTAAGCAAAGTACCCAACGGTAACCCATCCAAGTTTCGGTCCGCGCCCAAACGTTGCTTAACAACTATCAACCTCACGTCGCCCGGGGATGCGCCCTGACGTTGATGGATGATGCTGCGTGATTTATACGCCATCAGAGCCACGCGGCGCTACACTACAGCCTGGAAGGGAGAAGGGCCCTCGACGTTGTGGGGGTCATCGCCTGTGGATGAGACTCCTGGCAATTAACAACATAAAGTGTTGTATTTTTTTCAGATTATTTTTTCTGCTTGCAATTTCGTAACAATTTGACGTGGCTAGTGCTCGAAGCAATCGATGTTTATGCCATCGGTCACTGGTTCGTAATCTGCACTTTTTCACATATTTCTTGCCATATCCGTTACATCAGAAGAATAGCGGGAGTGACCTGGATGCGGAAGGCGGAGGATCGAAGAGGATGGCGGCACATGCGGGAGGCCTACGTTCAACAGTGGACGGACACAGGCTGATGATGATGATGATACATTTTGTTGTTGTTGTCGGAGAATATGCGGTCGATAAACCCATTATAATCAAGTGGATATTGCGCGGAATGATGCATACAAAGTCGTCACAGGCTGCCTCAAACCACAACCCATTTCAAAGTTATACCCCTTGGCTGGTATCGCACCACCAAACATAACACGCAAAGGCATATGCGCCGAAGAAATGCGTAAGGCAATCAACCAACCGTCCCACTGCTTGTATAATCAGTTACCACCAACACCCACACTTGTGTCGCGAAGCAGCTTTCTGAGATCCACACAACCTCTCACATCCGGCCCTGAAAATGAGAAACTCTAGCTCTGGCAACAAGTTGCATCGGAGGATTTCATTACTCAAAATGAAGGCCTCCCAACTGGCAAGAACCTTGAAATCTCTGAACAGATTAAGAACCGGAGTTGGTATAACAAAGAAAGAAGGAATGCTTCGGCAAAGAGAGTCACTATTGTGCGACTGTAGAGACCTGCAGAACGCCTCACACCTAAGATCCTGCTCCATGTGCCCAACAAGCTGCACATCTCGGGACCTAATGCTGGGCAACACAAGAGCTAACAATGTTGCCAAATACTGGGCACAAATAATTTGACGTCTCTGATACGAAGAAGAAGAAGAAGAATAAAAATAATAAAAAATTTACGTCCACAAAAATAGAAATGAGGCTGATTTACTGTATTTTTTGCTTACTTTTTTTACACAGAAATGATGCTAAATAACGCATTCAGCATTATGAATCTCGATGGTACGTTGCCGGGTCCAGCAGGCACGTTATTGCACCTTTTTATTACGCGAAAAAAAGGTTTTTATTCACAATACACAACTCGTAAGACCTCAGGGAAATCTAAAGGCGCCAGCGCTGCAGAAATGTGAACTTACTGCCGCTTTACTTTCATACATTTTCGGCACACCTTAAACCAGAGCCAAACTATACTGAAGACTATAAAGAAAATATTGCATAGATTCCCGAGTATTTCCATCATTCACCATCAGCCTGTATCCGTCCACTGTTGAACGTAAGCCTCCCGCATGAGTCTCCATCCTCTTCGATCCTCCGCCATCCGCATCCAAGCTACTCCCGCTATTCTTTTGATATCGTCAATCCATCTTGCGGCGTGTCGGCCAACGCTGCTTTTGCCAGCTCTTGGACGTCAATCTAGCACTTTTCTTCTTCATCTACCGTCGTCTCTTCGACAGATATGTCCTGCCCATTGCCACTTGAGTGTGCCTATTCGTTGGGAAGCATCCACTATTTGAGTTCTTCTGCGTATTTCCTCGTTTCGGATTCTATCTTTTAGCGACACTCCTAGAGCATGGATCTCTCCATAGCACGCTGGGCAGGACATATCTGTCGAAGAGATGGCGGTCGATGAGGAAGAAAAGTGATAAAACGGCGTTCAATAACTGGAAAACGGAGGGTTGGCTGGCCCCTGTAAGATGTACAGACGACATCATAAAAATAGTGAGAGTAGCCTGGATAGGTAAGGCGGAAGATTTAAAAGGATGGAAACTCCTGCGAAAAGCTTACGTTTGACAGTGGATTGAAAAAGGCTGATGATGATGACAGCCGCAGTCTATGCAAGTTCGCGGGCTCTTGCCATGAAGGCTCCCGAGAAACATCTATTTTCCTATGTGGACCTCTGGGTATACAGGTGTTCTGAGACAAGGCATATACAATAAGAGCTTACAGAAACTGTAAAATGACAATTTTCGGTATCCATGTGCTCTAATATGGATAGGATTCTGAAAAAGATCATTGATAACCATTTCTTCTTCGCATGTATCCTGATCCAGCTCTGGCCACGTTGGTCCTGCTTTTCCTCCCTTTTCTGGCCACTCAGGGACCATAACTGGGGAATATTGCTCTAGCCCTCACAATTTACGACCCGGGAATGACCACAGAGTAATGCCTCGCATACAGACGGACGTTTCATATTTATTTATGTGTTTTTCGGGACCCCTGCAACTTTGCATATTGCCCATCTTCTATGTAAAACACCTTCAAGGTACTAAAGGATATATGCGAGCCTGTTACTTAAACATAACTAACATAGTCCCTTACCAGACTTCGGACCGGAGTATGCAAGACGAGGACACAAATGAAAGCCTGGCAGTTTTACAGCGGACCGACTGAATGTGACTGCGGCGTGGAGAAGACCCTGTTACACCTTCTGGAGTGTGCGCTGTGCCCGAATAGCTGCACCCAGGAAGACCTGATGATGGCCAAGAGTAACGCCATCGACGTCGCCCACATCTGGGCAGACAGGATCTGACCCTGTGGTTTCCGACAAGATTATATATATTAACATATTTGAAGCATATGGTCACCGCAAATTTACGGAGTTCTGTAAACAAAAATAGTGTAAGCCTTATACCAGAACACCTGTATATACCTGCAGGTCTATGCCAAATACAAATATTAAGAGTAAATTAAGTATAAATCCGGTCTCCATTCCTACAACTAGGTGTATTTTATAGATCAAGTAGGTAATTTAACAATAAACAACTTCTTCTATATAAAGGACAAACTCGATCTATCCTTTGGAGCCTTAAAATACCTTCTAAATTTAATTGGCTCAGTTCAAAGAAGAGCAATTCGTTTGATAAACGATGACACTCTTACGTCTAATCTGCAATCAATGGAACATAGGCGTAAGATTGGTTCACTTAGTCTTTTCTACCGTTATTACCACGGTCGCTGCTCTTCGGAATTTAAAGAACAAATTCCTCCTGCACCCACCGAAAACCGACAAACTCATCTTACACTTGCTAAACACTTGCTATACACGGTTAATGTGTGTCGATCATGAACTGTCAGTTTCCAAAGTTTCTTCCTTAATGCCACTGGTAAGCTTTGGAATGCTCTCCCAGCATATGAGTTTCCTCCTTCCTACAATCTAGATCTCTTCAAGAAACAGATAAATATACACTTGCAATCTCCCCAGCCCACTCACAAGCACGAACACAATACACGTTTTCCGCATGCAGCGTCCAGCCTCCGTCATAGAGTGCACTGTTCTTGACCAGCTGCGCTCTCCTGCATGCAATTACATAAAAAAAAATGAGTGGCCAGGATGCGGATCGGAAGATCGAAGAGTATAGAAACTTATGGGGGAGGCCTACGTTCAAGTGAACAGGCACAGGCTGATAATCATGATGATATATATATAAACATTTATACTTTACATTTATTTGTTGTTAGAATTCGTCAAATTCAACACAATGCACCTTTACAAACCACAAATTGGGTTCAAAAAAGCCTATTTCCGTTTTTTGTAATTAATGGTCACATAAAATGGGCACTTAACCCATTGTTGACGATAATTAGTTTTTTTTACATACACTAAGCGCTATCGATTAAAATGCATTTAATTATGTAACAATATTTTACCCATGTGAGCTTTTATTGTTGTGAAATTGCTGGGTCATTGGGTTTTGTTACATTAAACATACGCTTCAGAAACAACGTGTTCAATGTCCATTATAAACTCGAAGCTATATCAACTCTCGGGCATCGCCCCACTAAGCATACGGCGAGAAGCCATCACCAAGAAGGAGCTCTCCAATGCAACTCATGACACACTCCATCCTATGTTTGAGTATCAAAAGATAACCACAAAATCAAGAAGTTTCCTACAGTCGACAACGGAACTGGTGATACCTGAGGCCACCCTGCGGCTGAGCGTGCGGAGATACGCAACTGAGGGGAATACTTGGATTGCCCCGAAAGAGGACCTAGCCCCTGGACATGACCAGGGTTGGAATATATATAAGTCCCATAACAGATTTCGGACCGGAGTATGCAAGACGAGGACACAAATGAAACGTGGCAGTTTTACAGCGGACCAACTGAATGTGCGCTGTGTCCGAGTAGCTGCGCATAGAAAGACCTGATGATGGCCGGGAGTAACGCCATTGACATATGCTCCATTTGCGGGCGGGTATAGCTCAATGGTTAAAGCGTTTGCTTTGCAAGCCAAAGTTCGTGGGTTCGATCCCCGACGAAGATTAAAAAGAAGAAAAAAAACGAATCGATTTCCGAGGTCTAAAATACCCTCGGTTGGTGCGAATTTGATTACTCGCCCGTAAAAATGCCAGTCATAGCCTATTAATTAAAATTGGTGGTAAATGAAAAAATAATAAGGATGATGCGTGAATCTCGGGCTGTAGTTTATGGTTTTAAGTTGGCGGATCAATCGCTCCACGCAGCGGTTAGCCATATGCATCATGGTAAGCGTCATATTCCACAGATGAGACTTCAGAATTACTGTCGCCACCTGTCGGTGTTCTCCTGTATGTGTTAACATAAACAAAAAAGGTTAGAGGAGCGGATATAGTGATGATAATATTTCGATGCAGTTTGGACATAGAACAGTATGCCTCTCGCGTGAGCTTCAGTGCTTTGGCGTTCGGTCTTTGTTTGGACACAAAAGGTCAGCCCTCAACAAAGGCGGCCATTACCGGCGCATATAAAGGACTGTAGCACAATGCGTGTCGTTATGTCAGAGACACTTAACCGAGCACCACTAAGCAGCCGACCTGTGAACTATGCCAATCACTGAAACGTGACGCGTCAGTACTTTTTGCGAGACGTCAGTTTTTTTTTTAGTCGTCAGTGTTTTCTAGACTGCCAGCTTTTGGCCGGAATCGTGTCAAGCTTAGACACTATTGTGTCAATTATTTTGATCTATATCAATACTTTGTCAATAATTAAAAATCCGTCGGAGATCCAACCCACGACCTTTGGCTTACAAAGCAAATAGTTTGACCACTGAGCTATACCCGCCATCTAAATGTCAGCGTTTTTACACCTGAGTCAGTGTTAAGGTCACTAATGTCTCGGTGTTCTTGCACTGAATCATTGTGGACGGTGTATTTATTATATCAATACTGTCAGTATTTTTATAACCGTGTCAGTGTTTGATTATGTGGCTTTTGGGCTTAGCCGTGTGTGGCGAATCACTTCTTTCTAATATTTCGACCGCCATTGAAGAGGTCTTCTTCAGGGTTGATGACTTGGTGATGAGTTTGTGTCTGCAGGTAGCTAAGCCATCAGCCTAACGTACCTCCACGAGCGTCATGTCGGAGAATCGTGTACGGTGGATATGTTTCAAGAAGCGTACCTGCACGAGCGTCTTGCTACGCTTATTGGAACACACACGGCTAAGCTCAAAAGCCACAATATCAATTCTGGCCGTTTAAAAATAATAAAAATAAGTTGTTTAAGTGTCAGAGTTTGTTCAGTACTATATCAATGTTTGTATCACATTTTTAAGAAGATCGGGTGATTAGTCCGTCGCTCTTGAAACATTGCGTGAACCATTTATTATAGGATTCTTCTTCCAACCTTGTTGTAAATTGTAGTTAATATTTTTACGCCTCTTTCTAACAACCTATATTAACATAACCCCCTTACAAAAAAAGCATGGCGGAGACGTCACTGCCACACGGCGCTTTCCATGGTGTTATTAATTTGTAGGGAATTTGTAAGGTTTAGGTGCAAAAAAATAAAAGGGTTAAAAGGGGGAGGGGTCGTGAAAAATGGTCATAGGAAAACGTGAGAGTAATGTGTCGCAATTAGAGAGGGGCAAAACGAGGGTTATAACCACGTTTTTATGGGTGCTACGGGTGTACGTGGGTGCTGGGCTGATGATAGTGTTATTGGCAATTATAAATATGATTAGAGAGACTAGTTTTATTTTTATGCAAGTATCATCATCATCGTCAGCCTGTGTCCGTACACAGTTGAACGTAAGCCTCCCGCATGAGTCTCCATCCTCTTCGATCCTACGCCTTCCGCATCCAGGTCACTCCCACTATTCTTCTTATGTCGTCAGTCCATCTTGCACGGGTTCAGCCAATGCTTCGTTTGCCAGTTCTTGGGCGCCATTCCAATACTTTTCTTACCCGTCGACCGTCGTCTCTTCGGCGGATATGTCCCGCCCATTGCCACTTGAGTGCGCCTATTGGTTGGGTAGCCTGCACTACTTGAGTTCTTCTGCGTATTTCCTCGTTTCGGATTTTACCTTTTAGCGACAATCCTCTCATGGATCTCTCTATAGCACTGTTCAAAATAGTAAGGATGATGCGTGTTGTAGTGTGTGGGTGAATGTAGGGCATCTCTATGACGTTGGCGGATCAACACTCCACATGCAAGCCATACGTTGTCATACAAATTGTGATGGGCAGGGCCGTATGTGAGAGGTTGTGTGGATCTCAGAAAGCTGCTTCGCGAGTTCAGTCAGGATGTTGGGGGCGTCTGATTATACAAGCAGTGGGACGGTTGGTTAATTGCCTTACGCATTTCTTCGGCGTATGACTTTGCGTGTTATGTTTGGTGGTGCGATACAACAGCGACAACAAAACTCACTTTCATTGATTTTGAGTGTTTTAACTTTTATTTAAGCGCAGATACCAATTAAATTTATTTTTGTGGTTTTTTTTTTCAGTAAATCTGGCAACCCTTAAAATGGAACGCTTCTGGTAATTTTGAATTTCAAATTTTCCGACGAGCGAAAGCCGGAAAGGTGTTTTCGCGGCGTTTTGATTCACCGGAACCGGAAGCGCCGCCATCTTGTCCCCGGATCGGCGCCAAAACAATCGCCATTCCGGTATTTATCACTTCAGTGTGATTTATGGCTCTCGATGAAAATATTTATGGAATAATTTACGGCACAAGAGTTATGAGCGTATCGATAAAAAAAACAAAAAAAAAAGTTTTTTTATTGATTAATAACAATAAAATCATTGGGCGATTAACAATACTTGGATGGGTTACCGCATGTCGCTTATTGAGTGTCATTGACTGTATTGAACCGCTTTTTAGAACCCAATGGTTCAAGCCACGGAAGTGACTAAATTCAAATTAAAAAAAACTCAAAGATGGCTCAAATCAAGAAGAAGTTTCCTACAGTAAACAACGGAACTGGTGATACCTGAGGCCACCCTGCGGCTGAACTTGTGGAGAAACGCAACTGAGGGGAATACTTGCATTGCACCGAAAGAGGACCTAGCCCCTGGACATGACCAGGGGTGGAATATAGGGAGGTCCCTTAACAGACCGGAATATGCAAGACGAGGCACAAATGAAAACCTGACAGTTTTACAGCAGACCGACTGAATGTGACTGCGGCGTGGAGCAGACCCTGTCCCATATTCTGGAGTGTACGCTGTGTCCGAGCAGCTGTACTCAGGAAGACCTGATGATGGCCGGGAGTAACGCCATCAACGTCGCCCACTTCTGGGCAGACAGGATCTGACCCTGTTGTTTCCGACACGATTATACATATCCACGAAACTCTTCAATAGCTGTGTGGCGGCAATTTTTGATGACCATATGCTTCAGATAAGAAACGGATATAGAAAGCAATATTTATATGAATAATTTTAAAAAACCAATCAAAGCGATAAGTCCTTTATTTAAAGCTAGATTTTTTTTGCAACAACGTTCTTTAAAAAGAAAAAAACACAAAGTAAACAGAAAATCGCAAAAATCTGCATCCCCATTTACTCGTTTCATCCACGAAATCTCTTCATCTACTCGAGAATCCCCTTTTTTAGCATTTTATATCCACAAGGGATAAAAAATACACCGCAACATTTTTAATTTCGCTTGTACAGTGTATACCTTTATAAAAAAAAAAAACACAAAAAATACAGGGAAAGAAACTGCGTTGTTTTACCTATTTTTTATTTATTTTAATTAGGTTTTGTTATGTAAGCACATACAGGAGAATACCGACAGATAGTGATAGTGATTCTGAAGGCTGAAGATCTGTGGATTCTATGACGTTAACCATACATGTATATGAATGTTGCATTCCGAATGTTGTTGGGTCTGCCGCGATACTGCAGTGCCTCAGGCATGTTGACGGAGGCGCGAGTGGATGGATTCCATGCCATAATAAGGAAGCGTTGCGCTTCTCTGTGGGCGCACGTTCGCGGCAGTCTCAACGCAATGTGGACGGACAGGTGGGACTCCCGGTTGGAGGGGCACTGGGTGCGCCTTCACGTGGCCATACAGCGGGGATCCGGTGCTCAACTCACTGAGTAGTAGGTGTTAAAGAAATTCTTTATTTTTATGGCACTGGTGGCTGAATAAATAAAAATATTATTATTATTAGATGGCTACTAAGCGCTGCATGTACAGAGTATCTAGTAATCCACAATCCAGACATTCAGGCATCATTATAAAAAGATTACAGACACTATGAATGGATATTTACCACTGAGCTATACCCGTCGACAAAACAGATTATTGGAAAAGTAATGACCTTTTTTCTTAAAAGACTCTATGAGGCTCAAATGGGTCGGTTGGACGCTATGTGTGGGAACAGTTGTGCATTGACATACGAGTGCCCCAACATACAAATTTTTGATCAATGGTTAAAACGTTTGCTTGGCAAGCCGAAGGTCGTGAATTCGATCCCCGACGGAGATGAAAACTTAAATAAAAAAATATTCGATTTCTGGTCGGTGGTAGACGAATGTCGTTCCCATACGCAGCATGTTAAGCGTCATAGAATTCCACAGAACAGACTTCAGAATAACTATCACCATCTCTTGGTATTCTCCTGTATACATAAAAAAAAGCTTCTATGTGTCGTTTTTATGTTAACCGTATGGAAATCCCTGAAAAGATTAAGAACCGGAGTTGGCAGAACAAAGGACAACCTCGAGCGGTGGGGAATGCTTTGCCAGAGAGAGTCGCGACTGTGGAGACCTGCAGACCGCTTCACACCTAAGATCCTGCTCCATGTGCCCAACAAGCTGCACATCTCAAGACCTAATGCTGGGCAACACACGGGCTAACGATGTTGCCAGATACTGGACAAAAATAATTTGACGTCACTGACACGAAGAAGAATAATGTTGACCATATGCACCGTTTGGACAGCGAACGTAATAATGTTTAAAAAAACACAAAAAAGATGGAAAAGACGAAAAAAGTTTAATTTTGCAAGTACAATGCCTATTTTTAAAAAGAGAAGAAAGCAATGGAAAGGGAAAATACAATGTGTATAGGTACGAATTTTTCCACACCACAATATCCCGCATATTACGCCACTCTGCGTGTACCCAACAACCCTAATTCAACCCCCACAGCCGATTTACCCTTTTTTGCAGCTGAATTTTTATTTTTTAATTTTGATAACGCGCTAACTAACATTTTTAGTCTGTAAACATCATACCAGCGACCATATCATGCTGTAGTATTGGTTATCTTTTGATATATTTTTTTCAGTGGACTCTATGACGCTCATTCAACACAGTAGAAAATGTACTCTGAAGCTTAGGTTTTATTTTTATGCAGACACATACAGGAGAATACCGACAAATGTTGATAGGAATTCTGAAGTCTCATCTGTGGCATTCTATAACGCTAACCATGGTGCATATGGTCATAGTCTACAGTCCGAGATTCACGTATCATACTTATTATTACAGGAATTGACTGCGAATGGGTGGTCTTTACGGGACAACTTTCGTCTACCACCAATTTTAATTAATAGGCTATAGCTGGCGTTTTACGGGTGAGGGATCAAATTCACACCAACCTGGGGTATTTTAGAGCTAAGAAATCGATTAAAAATCATTTATTTTTTTGTCAACTCCGTCGGGGATCGAACGCACGATCTTTTGCTTGCAAAGCAAACGCTGTGACCATTGAGCTATACCCGAGGGCAGATTAAATTTTGTACTGATGAAGGAGAGTTGTATCCGAAGCCGCTCGACTAATAAAAAAACTTAGTGGTATTACTGTGTGTATTTTTTTTAAATATCAACTATCGCAATAAATAACAATCGTCGCCGTCTTCGTCAAGATGGCGGCCGCTTCCGCCGTCGCCAAACCGGCGCTTCCGGCGGAAACGGCGCCGCGCCGCGGAACCGGATATTGGCAACGTTTTTCACGGCTCTTCAGCGCCGCGATTCAAACAGAGGACGCTAATTGCTGGCAAGCCTCGTGAAATTGGGCAGTTTTCACAGTAATTGAACAATCGCAGCCAACAGATCAAACAATTCATTAATTAATTAGATTATTTATTCCGTCCTTCAGCGGAAGATTTTCGCTTTAGCCTTAGGGATGATAAAGCGTTTTGACGATCATTAAATAGGCAAATATTTTCTGCGGTACTACAACAGCAGATGAAATCCGAAACGCGGATATCCGAAAAATAACTCATGAGGGCTACGCAACGAATAGGCACACTCAAGTGGTAACGGGCAGGACATATCTGTCGAAGAGATGATGGTCGGTGGATGTAGACGACAGCTCTCAGGCTGGTCGATCCGCTCTACGGGCGTGTTGCGGTCTTCTGCTCCTCTCTTCGATCGATCTCCTCCCAGCTGGTTGTAATGCAGCTAGTTGGCCAGTTCTCCAGAGTAGGCGGGCAGGCTCATTCTCCAGAGTAGGCTGCAGGCGGGAAGTCCAGACGAGGGTTGGAGGTAGAGGTGAAACACAAGAGAGTCAAGTCTATACTGGTTTATTTTGGTTTTGACACCTATATTTATACTAGAATCTATCCTGGAGGCGCGCCCTGGGGAGGAACGTCGACCAATCAGCGCGCTCGGCTCGCGGCCTGAATTAGCGCCCGCCGGAAGGATCCTGCGTGGGTCGACGCGTCAATGCTCGGGAGCTCCCAGACGCACGCCTCGCAACTTTGAGAGCGCATGTACCGAATTTACAATTTTCATCATTTTGATTTCCAACATTTACATATTAAAATATACATAATGGTTCAAACATTATACGACGCCCGCCGGCGTGTGGGCTTGATCGGGCAAAATCGCTTTATTGAAAGCTCTCTCATCAGCCCGGCGCTTGGCGAGTCTACATTCTACAAAACATGTAATTTTAAACAACAACTAATACTAACGACGTACGCAAAAGTGGTGAAGAAAGTGATAGAGCGGCGTTCAAGAACTGTAAAACGGAGGATTGGCCGACTCCCTGCAAGATGGACTGACGGCATCGTAAGAAGAACGAGAGTAACCTGAATGCAGAGGGTGGAGGATACAGAAGGATAAAGACTCATGTGGGATGCTTACGTTCATCAGTGGATGGACACATGATAACTAAAGCTGAAGTTCTAGGGCTCTCGCCAATGAGGCTCTCGAGAACGATATTTGTTCCCATGTGGACCTCCGGGTGTACAGTGACATCAGCATGATATAGTCCTGACTGGTACCGAAAACCTCAATGTACAATATTTCGTCTCTTATTTCTGTTCGCTTTAACAATCTTTTAAAGAAAGGAGGAAATTAGTTTTTTAATTCCATGCGCAATATCTGGGACTCATCATTTCTTGGCTTTAGGTTAACCAACGTATATATATATATATATAATCGTGTCGGAAACAACATATTTCCTTCACGTCGGTATTTCAATGATAAACAACTTCTTCTTCTATATAAAGGACAAATCCGACCTATCCTTGAATACGGCAGTCACCTTTGGATTGGAGCCCCAAAATACCTTCTAAACTTAATTTACTCAGTTCAAAGAAGAGCAATTCGTTTGATAAACAATGACACCCTTACGTCTAATCTACAATCAATGGAACACAGACGTAAGGTTGGTTCTCTTAGTCTTTTCTACCATTATTACCACGGTCGCTGCTCTTCGGAACTTAAAGAACTAATTCCTCCTGCACCCACCCACAGCCGACAAACTCGTCTTACACTTGCCGAACATCCATACACGGTTAATATATGTCGACCAAGAACTGGCAGCTTCCAAAGTTCCTTCCTTAATGCCACCGGTAAACTATGGAATGCTCTTCCAGCGTCTGTGTTTCCTCCTTCCTACAATCTGGATCTCTTCAAGAAACAGATAAATATACACTTGCAATCTCCCCAACCCACACACAAACACGAACACAACACACGTTTCCCGCATGCAGCATCCAGCCTCCCTGGCTGAGCGTCATAGAGTACACTGGTCTTGACCGGTTGTGCTCTCCTGCATGCGTTTACATAAACAAAAAAAAAATCTTGCCGTGAAAAGCTACGATATTGCATCTTAGTTAGACATTTTTTTCCTAAAGGGCAGATCAACTTAAATATCAGTACGTGTTTGTTGTACCTAAGCGGTCACCCATTCATTTAAGTTTCACGCGCAATATTACTTAACTTTAGTGACTTTAATTTATTTTAATATGTAAGACGTACGAGAGATGCCGACAGACGGTAATAGTAATTCAAATAAAATAATATTAAAATGATATTACAAAAAAAAATCAACCTATCGGAAAATGTTATAATTTTTGAAAATGGCGTTGGACGACAATCGTATTTGACATTTGTGAGGGTTGACGACTCTGCTAGATGAAGAATGACCCTAAAGAAGACCCCTGCAATGGCGGTCGTAATATTGGATCAAAAAAATTCGCCACACACGGCTAAACCCAAAAGCCATAATTCCAAATCTGGCCATGAAAACCTGAGAAGTTATAATATATAATAAGTTATATTTAGTAAGAAGCAAAATTTTCTTGAGTATAGAGTTATGATTGATTAGTCGTCGTCGAATGGACGCGCCGCATGCATCGTTTAGCGATTCCCAACAATGGCGAGCGTCATAAAATCTGATGGCGAGATCTGCGCTTCGACGTCTGTCGGCATTCTCTTGCGCGTGTATACACAAAGAAGACATTTGCATTCGAATGCATTAAAATACACCGCGAAATTCACATATCATTTGTGTTTATTTTTCTGCAAGAGCTTGTATTTATTTTCGCCATTGTGCGATGTTCGCAATAAACATGTTCGTTGAGCAAACATGTTAAAACGGTAATTACATGTTGTTTTTGACATGTTATATACGCGCGAAACATGTTTAACAGTTAATAAACAACAGGAATGGGCAGCATTTGGAAAACTAAAGTACATTTTTAAAGCGAAAATTCCGCAATTTCTTAAAACTAAGGCGTTTGACCAATGCATCCTCCCTGTATTAACTTATGGCGCAGAGACGTGGAATCTGACAGCAAGTCTTACCCATAAAATAAAGGTCACCCAGCGTGCTGTGGAGAGATCCATGAGAGAAGTGTCGGTAAAAGATAGAATCCGAAACGAGGAAATACGTAGAAGAACTCAAGTAGTGGATGCTACACAACGAATAGGCACACTCAAGTGGCAATGTGACATATATATATAAGAGACGACGGTTGATGGGGAAGAAAAGTATTGGAATAGCGCTTAAGAACTAGCAAACGAAGCATTGGCCGACCCCCTACAAGATGGACTGACGATATAAGAAGAATAGCGGGAGTGACCTGGATGCGAAAGGCGAAGGATCGAAAAGGATAGAGACTCAAGCGGGAGGCTTACGTTCAACAGTGGACGGATACAGGCTGATGATGAAGTTGTCACTTTAATTGGTTTTCAACCAACATCAAAACACAAACCTTTAACCCTTTCCTTGCGGCTCGGTGGAATACAAATTATACTGTCAATACGGCGCGAATTTTTCAAATCATTTTTGCTTAAAACTAGTATTTGATAGTCTATAATATTTAACAAACGTTATTACTTTTAAACTATTATTTTTAAGCCCTGTAAAAGCGAAAACGTGCAAAAGAAGTACCGTGTTAATCGAGGGATAAGTGTATATGAAAACAGAGAGAAACAGAGAAATAAGTATAATAGCAAATCCGAGTACAAAATGTAGCTCTTTTTCAAGCAATGGCAATAAAGAGAGTGTCGTGACACTTATATAGTGATATTAGAAGAAGTAGACGGTGAGTAGACAGCTGAGATATGTCCGCTGTATCAGATTCGCTGCCGGGACGGTGGCGCAGGTACGTTCACGTCATTACTCAAGGTTTTTCATAGCCTTCTCTGGCAAGCTCGAGGGTTTAGCCACGTCCACACGTCCCGCGATGATAAATATGTCGCATGCCAGTCTCGCCCGGCTAGCTCTGTATCAAGTGAATGCGCCTCGTGATTTTATTTATATGAAAACATAAACTTAAAAGAGAGTTGTGTGGACTCTATGACGCTCAACTGAATCAGTCAGATTATTATTTTTACGTAAGCACACACAGAAGAATTCTGACAGATGATGATAATAATGCAAAAATCTACTCTGCGGATTCGATAATGCTAACCATTTTACTTGTAACTAAATTTTGTATGTGGAGTGTTGAGTCATTTGTGTATTTAACACGTTTAACGCCACGTAGGTCACTGGTGACCTACCCTGTTATTGACCAGGGCACCACGTAAGTCACCGGTGACCTACGTTTTGTTTTTCGAACAAACAGTCCCTGTACGCCAGTGGTTACATTTCAATGGATTTTTATCATTGAATGTGACCTATATGGCGCCTCTGAGTCGAATGCATTTAAAAACATTACGTGGCGTTAAACGTGTTAAGGATTTCGATATGAATGGGTGTTGTTTACGGAACGACTTTTATCCATCACCAATTTTGATTAATATGCTATGACTAACATTTTACGGGAGAGGGAACAAATTCGAGCCACCCGGGGACATTTTAGAGTTCATAAATCGATTATATATTGACAACCTCCGTCTTTAAAATGCAATAATTCGCGGGTTCGTTATGTGGCCGCGTGAAAGGATGATGCAGGAGCAGGTCGTAAAGCAAAGAACTTGTTTTTGAAGCAAAATTCGCATTTATTTTCAATAAATACTCGGTTTCCCCGCCCGACCAATTCTCGTCTGGCGGGCGGGGCCACAGTGACGTGTGGCGCCACAAATATCACCGTGGCCAAGTCACAAATTAAATATTTCAATTTTCAATTTCAATTTTGTTTATTTTGCCTTTCAGAAACATTACAAATTATTTAACTCAATGCATTTCTGAAGTACAATAAAAATACAAATAAAAAATACAATATATACAAAATTAGGTACTTATGATTAAGTACTATGAACAAAGCAATAAAGACAAGCAACAGAAGGTCCCTATGCTTATCAGACAGACGAAGCCAACCAATTATCCCTCCAAAGAAACTCTTGGAGTTCTTGTCTGAATTGGGCCTCTCTTACGTGAAATATATCAACATCCGAGGCGATTTGGTTAAACAGTCTGATCCCTCTCCCAAGAATCATAGTCTCTGGCAGGTTAGTGTGACAGTTGAACCAACATGAAATGCAGGCAATGTCAAAACAAATAAAATTTCGTATGCAAGCGCCGTGTAATTTTATATATAATTAAACCTAACATCATTAAATATGCATGTCAGGCGAGCGAACAAAAATAAGAGGCAAAAGTTCGTTTTTCGAGGCTTTTCGGGATCATCCTAAAAGAGCTATATCAAGCTGATATCAATATTTAAAATATCACCTTGACCTTGCAGGCTGGTGCCGAAAACCTCGATACGCGATCTTTCGTCTCTTTTTGTTCGCTCGTCAGACATGTATGTGTCGCCATATTGGTTGTTTAAATCCAGTCATCGGTGCGCCGATAGATCTGTAAATGGCTGTCTGTCATTGGCACACCATTAGTTCTCTAAATCGACACTGGACGAATTTTTGGAGTCAATAAATATACATATAATAATTTCTGTCGGGGATCAAACCCACGACCTTCGGCCATTACGACTGTTTTCCTCTCTGCTACGCCTTGAACAAGTTAATGCATGATTCGCTAACTGCCTGGAATACAGCATATCGAGAATCAACCTCGAGAGGAATGACCAAGTCTTTCTTTCCATCCATCGAACTCTTACTGACTTGGAAAAATAAGAACTCCGTGGACATCTCACTCAAGCGTTTACCGGACACGGAATTTTCAGCGAATTCCTAAAAATAATTGGCCTCTCTTCTTGCGACGCATGTCCATGTGATCCAGGCATGCAACAGACGGTGAGACACTCTCTCGCGGAGTGCATCATCCATGAGAACAGGAGACGCATTCTGTGTTGTCGCCTGGGAGTCTCTAACATTTCTTGGGAGGATTTTTCTGAACTGCTGCATAGTTCTGACGATCCCTTGCTGTTTTAAACTTCATCAAGAAAATCGTCGGGGCTACACGCGCGGCTAACGAGGCTGACATGGAATAGGCTTCTACGTTCTTCAACTATTTCTCAGACGTATATTCTAAACTTGTGTGTAACTTGCAGGGTACAATTCGCAACTTTATATATTTTTTCTAATTTTTTTTTAAGGGAAAATATGAATAAAAAAAAACATCGGCTTGCCAAGCTAACGCTTTAACAACTGGGCTATACCCGCCGGCGTTTGATATATGCCCTTTATAAGATAAAAACCGTCCAAAGTATAATAATAACCGTATGTTTCACATTTATCACGTGAATACGTGAGAACAGAAGTTACCCCCCGAGACTGCCGGGCTGTAATGAAAAACTATGATTAATATTACATAATATACGGAAAAACGTAATTCTTTACGTTTTTATTCTATTCTATAAGCACATTTATAAGAATTCCGAAAAAAAATGTATAAATATTTATATTTAAAAAAAAACTCTTCCGCCTGTAGCTATGACGCTAGCGGATCAACACTCAAATGCAGCGCTTAGCCATATGTAGAATGGTAAGCGTCATAGAATCTATAGATGACATCTTCTGAATCACTTTTACCATTTTACCGGCTGACATAGCTCAATGGTCAAAGCGTTTGCTTTTCAAGCCAAAGGTCGTGGGTTCGATCCCCGACGGAGATTAAAAAAAAAAAAGGATTTTTAATCGATTTCTGAGCTCTAAAAATACCCCCGGTTGGTGTGAATTTGATCCATTGCGCGTAAAATGTCAGTCATAGCCTATTAATTAAAATTGGTGGTAGACGAAAGTCGTCCCGTGAAGACCACCCGTTCATAGTAAATTCCTGTAATAATAAAGGATGATGCGTGAATCTCGGGCTGTAGTCTATGACGTTGGCGGATCAACACTCCACATGCAGCGTTTAGCCATTAACACCATAGTAAGCGTCATGGAATTCCACAGATGAGACTTTAGAATTACTATCACTGTTACGTACGTCTCACGCTGAAAACGACAGCTGTTGATAGTTATGTGTTATTTGTAAATGTGTTATTTGTAATGATATAGGAATTCGATGGTTTATTATACTTTGCATCCCACGAGTATTATCGGGCGGACCTTCAATAAAGAAACAGTCCGTGAGCCCGACCGATTGTTAGAAAGGGGGCCATAAATATTAAATAAGCCAAAAGTGTTGCCCTTTGTTGGCCAGCGTGAGATGCGTCTATTCGCGGGAAGATGCCATAAATATTAAATAAGCCAAAAAGTGTTCCTTTGTTGGCCAGCGTGAGATGCGTCTATTCTCGAGAAAATGTCATAAATATTAAATATTCAGAAAGTGTTCCTTTGTGTAGTAAAGCGTGCGAACTAGCCTGGGATACGTTTCAGTTTTAGCCATAAAAACATAAACCGATGTTATGGCTAGGATTACCTATCTCCAGAATATTTCATAATAAAACCCTAAGAAAGGAATACAGACTCGTGCGAACGTGACTATTCTCACGGCCGCAAAAGTAGGTACCAGAAAATTAATGTATAAAAGCACCGACTTGAACGTTAAATAAATCAGTTTAGACTTGAATCTCTTGCGTTTCATTTCTACCTCCCACCCTCCTGTAAAGCCGCGCCGGCTGCCCTAAATCTGGAGAAATGAGGCTGCCCGCCCACTTCAGATTGATGGCGTAACTAGTTACCTTACAAGTAACTGGGAGAAGATGGTCTAGTGAAGAGCGGAAAACCGATACACGCCCGTAGAGCGGATCGTCAGCGGAACTGGAAGCTGTCGTCTACAATCACCATCTGTCGGTTTTCTCCTGCCTCCTGTTAGCATAAAAATATTGACATCAGCATGATGTAGTCTTTGCTGACTGGTACCAAAAACCTCGATAAACAATCTTTCGTCTCTTATTTTTGTCGCTTGCCATACATTTATGTGACCGCCATATTGGGACTAGTCATATAGTTTTGCCACCGACGGCGCTGGTGGCTGCAGGAGTCTAAGCGCCGACGAGCGGCAGTTATGTGTTGACGATCGAGAAGGTAGCATTACGGCGTGCATGTCATTCCGCCTGGCCGGAAGCTTGTAAAGTTCTAACATAAATATAATCAATGTGCTTCTAAAAGAAAGTCTTTGTTTGCGCAATATGCTGCTCATCTTGCCCTCACGAGACGGAATAACACCCTTTTGAGAGAGAGGAGGATGTTAATAAATACAAATCAAACACAACCGATGAACATCATGTTGTAACACCACTTTTGATTCACTTTGCCAGCCGATATAGCTCAGAAATTTTACAGAATAATAAATAAAAATTATATATTTAAATCAACACTCGACAATCATGCTTCATTATGTTTAGTTTATTCCTCAAGTGAATCAACAATAAATGCGTTATTTAACCCTTTCGGTCGTCTCGTCGATCGATCTCCGTCGCGTTCGCATTTTCGCTAATCGCGACATGCTTCACCCCAGAATTGGGATCAGCAACAGGGTTAATACCTACCAATCGTTCGTGAACTAATCAACGTGGCAGACAATCGGCACATCACTCTTGTAAGACCCCAACACTAGTGAGTTCAATTTGAATGTTTTTCCATTTATTTTTCATACTCATTTGAGCCCTCAACGAAAAGGTTAAGAAATACGTTTATTCAAAACGTTTAGCAGTGGTAACGACCTGTAGTAACATCACAAGACGACGTAAGATATATATTTAATTCATAATATTTAGTTCACGTTGAATAGTCCCTGCAAATACGCATAAGAAATATGAAAATGTTAAATAATGCCGCATAAACCGTTCCCAGATTCATATTTTTCTTCAGATACATCGTCTAAATAGAGCTGTGAGACATGGCGCTTATCTGAAAGTGATAAAAAAAGACTAGAGGCCTTTGAAATGTGGTCGTACAGAAGAATTCTCGGAATTTCCTGGAGATACCACGTCACGAACAATGAGGTTCTCAGGATAATCAAGGAAGATAGGCACCTAATACGAACCGTCTCAGAGAGGCGATCGGTCACATCATGCGCCACGATGGTCTTCTTCACGATATTGTGGAGGGGATGGTTGAGGGTAGAAACTGTAGAGGGCGCCCTAGACGGGAGTATTTGCAGCAAGTATTCGAGGACATGAATTGTAGCGCTTATGCTGAGCTGAAAAGGGTTGCGGAGGACAGAGAAGAATGGAGATCGAGATGCAAGATTCTGTTGCTGCAAACCAATCCACCGGATTGATACTATGAAGAAGATCGTCTAAATATTATAGTTTTCTCACAAATATAACGATTAACCGCTTTTTTGCGAAATTCTCAATACGCATTCGTAAATATTATTTCTGAAGAGACGATTTAAACCAAAACAACAACAAAATCGTAAATAGGATCATTATGTAACTAAAACTCAGTAAACACTAAGTAAACTCATCTAAAGTTGCCATGGCGCTACAGTCCTGAAAGACGCTGGTACTTGGTTCCGCCACTTCAAATCCCTACCCTAGCGAGCTGCCTGCGGAGCTCAGTCTTGGCTTGGCAGCCGTACGTGATAGACCTCCCCTTCGTTTCGCCCGCCAGGTGTGGGCTGAGCTCGGTGATTCGTTTACTGTCTGCAAAAAACATTGCGCCGGTAGAAATCCATTCCCAGCTATGCAAAATCTATGGAGACAAGTGTATGAGCATACAACACGTGCGCAAATGGTACAAAAAGTTCGAGAACGGGCGTACTGGCGTCCATGATGAGGAGCGTTCCGGTCGGCCATCTGTTTCTGACGAAGCAATCGCGAAAGTGGAGGCAGCGATACTCTCAGATCGAAGAGTGACGGTTCGTAAGCTTTCCAAAATAATCCCTGATGTCAACAAAACCTCTATTGACAAGATTTTGACTGAGCATCTAGATTCTAGGGTATGCTAAGGTTTGCGCGAGGTGTCGCAAAATTTAAATGGGGTATTGTTAAACAACCACCCTACAGCCCGGACTTACCCCCAAGTGACTACCATCTCTTCCTTGACATAAAGAAACACCTGGGTGGAACGCATTTCGGCGATACAGAAGAGCTGGAAGAAGCGGTTCTCAGGTATCTGCGTGGCTTGGCGGCAGATTTTTTTGACTCGTGCATTCAAAAGCTCGTATACCGCATGCGAAAATGCATTACCTCAGTGGCGACTATGTATAAAAATAGGTAAAAGTCTGAATTTTCCAAGAATGTACGCATTCATGGAATTAAACATGTTTTACACTGTGAAAAATAACTGGGAACCTTATATCACGGATAACCCTCATATCTTACATAGACGAGTATTTCAATTTGGTTAAAACCATATTTCATGCTATAGAGACTTATTTTTCATAACAATTTACGATTTCAGTAATCGAAAATGAATTTCTATTGAATTTCAGGTCCACGTATATTTTTCATGAAATACGTAAAAATGATATAAAGAGCTGAAACGCCGCGCCGTATATATGACAAATGTATTAAATTAATGACTTTTTATACCCCCACTTCTATTTCTCTCGCTGTCTCGATGTAATTCTATTTGAACCTAACGTAACCGTATCTGCAAGCCTACAGAAATTCAAAAGGAAAAGATGATGGGAGTATAGTATGGTGAAGATAAGAAAAAACTTATCTAACCTCACATATAACACAAGTTAGCGAAACGTAACCTAACCTAACGTAACTAATTAGCCACCCACAACTGACAAACTCGTCTTACACTTGCCGAACATCAATCATCATCGACCAAGAACTGGCATTTTCCAAAGTTCCTTCTTTAATGCCACTGGTAAGCTTTTGAATTCTCTTCCAGCTCAACCCACACACAAACACGAAGACAACACACGTTTCCCGCATGCAGCCTCCCTGGCTAAGCGTCATATAGAGTGCGCACGTCTTGACCGGCTGCGCTCTCCTGCATGCGTTTACATAAAAAATAAAAAATGTATGTAAAAACATATTTAATTACATTTTTGAGGACTGTAATATTTTCACGACTCTCCCATATAAACACTCATCCGATTCAGAAATAATTGTTAGCGACGTGCGCCTCCACCCACCCATCCTACACAATGCCCTCTCCCAGGACAACCCCTTCAGCCCATCCCTTCCTTTATGATTTATGTAATTTGTAGAGATTTTTACAGTGCGGGTGCAAAACGAACGGCCAAGGGGTTACAAACATATGGCGATACGAAAGTAACGCGAATTTTTAAATTATTTAATTCAAATTAATGCTTAAATTATTCGAACAGAGATTTTTTCAATTTCAATTTTGTTTATTTTTGCCTTTCAGAAACATTAAAAATTATGTTAACTCAATTCATTTCTGAAGTACACTAAAAATACAAATAAAAAATACAATATATACAAAAATAGGTACTTATGATTAAGTACTATGAACAAAGCAATAAAGACAAGCAGCAGAAGGTCCCTATGCTTATCAGACAGAAGAAGCCAACCAATTATCCCTCCAAAGAAACTCTTGGAGTTCTTGTCTGAATTGGGCCTCTCTTACGTGAAATATATCAACATCCGAGGCGATTTGGTTAAACAGTCTGATCCCTCTCCCAAGAGGCATAGTCTCTGGCAGGTTAGTGTTACTCTTAGGGAGAGCGAACAATCTATGCTTCCTTATTCTCAGATATCTATCGGTGACACACAAATCGATATTCATCAAAATTTCAGGATTCCCGAACACGCCACGCAACAGTAGGAAGAAATGCATACCTAAGCACATATCCCTTCTTGTCTTCAACTCAATGTACCTTAACATACCCTGTATGAAGTTAGTTGGATACAGCCACGGATAGTATCCATATACCCTCATGTAGAGAGATCTCAGAAATTTCTTCTGTAACCTCTTCAACATGAGGCTATATTTCAACTCATGGGGTGCCCAAATGATAGATCCGCTCTCGAGATGACGTTGTGTGCAAATTTGAAAAGACGTTCCATACAGAATGTATGAAAAAATGATTCCTTTATAATTTTTTCCCTTGTTTTCATTCGGAAGTATAAATATTTATTTATCCCAACAAAAATCGATGCAGCCGTTCTCGAGATATAAATGGTGAAACTAACATTAACTTCTTTTATATATTTAGAATTAGTTTACTGGTGTTGGAGACAACTCTACATCATCAGAACAAACATAAAACTCAATCATAAATTCAGAGAAATCGATCAATTATAAGATTTTTTGTTAAATATCGAAAAGGTAAAAATGCTGTTCAAACAAGAAAATAATGTGTATGAAGTAGATGTATTGACAGAACGCCAGTGCCAAAACTAGTTGGTTTGCGAAATAGAGAAATTTTAGAAGTTGCCAGTTCTTGTTCGACATATATTAAGCCTTACTTCTATGAACGAAAGAGAAGCGTGCTTGCAATGTGTGCTACACTTGATTTATACAGGTAAACCTCGTTTTTTTTTTGTTTTTCACGTGACCCTAGAGAACGAAGATAAATGCGAGAAAACGTATTATGCGAGAAAACTTCAAATACGAAATGATATCAAACAAAGTAAGCAAGATATTTACATAAAACGGTAAATGCAAGAATACGTATAATACGAAGAAAACGTTACATTTGTAAAGAAATACAAAAAAATATGCGTTTTTCATGCAAATAACGGGTCCGCCAAATAATTTTTTTTTTTTTGAAAATGGGGCGCAAAACATCGAGTGTAGGTTCGGCTGTGTGGCACGTAGCGCCGTCTTGTTGAAAACAAATTTTGCCAATATCCTCCTCTTCAATTTTTGTGAACGAAAATGGCCCATAACGATCGCCATTGACTGTAACGGCCACTCCTTGCTCATTTTCGAAGAAAAATGGCCTGATTTTCAAAGTAATGTCGCAATATTTACCAGCGTCGTTCAAGCGTATACACAACCATATTCGTTCAGCGGAAGGATAAAACTAATTATCTGTCAAATCAGACATGACCTAAATGTTACCATTCACGAAATAAGCACTAGTTGAAAAAAAAACGTTAGATGGCGGACCCTATATAATGAATAAACTTTCGCTTGTGGTGCATTTATACGAGGGGGAGATCCATCACGTACGGCTGCCAAGCCAAGACTGAGCTCTGCAGGTAGCTCGTTCGTCGATTTTTTTCTTTCAAAATTTCTGTCATTTTTCTTGCAAAAATTATACATGAATTTTTGCTAGTGGCGTATTTATATATTGAATTTATTTTCGGACTTTTGTTCAGTTGTGATCAGGGATATTAAAACTGTTCGTACAAATGACAGGGGTGGACAAAAAGGTACAGATCCGGAAGAGAAGAATAGGCCACGTCCATTGTCCTGGATTTAGAAAAGGGGGACGGATTTGAAATGGGTCCTTGCCCCCCTTTGACAGATATGAGGACACCCCCTCCATTTAATAAATATTAAATTATTATTTTATTGTATCAAAAAACGAGGAAACCGACGACCAAACGACCATTCAAAAAATAATAACGAACGGTGAAATTCAATATATTTTTATGTAAATATACGAGGGTTATGCGTAAAATAAGTTTCCCATGGCGCTACAGTCCTGAAAAGCGCTGTTATGGTGGATCCCGCGATTCTGTAATTTACCTTGGTTCCCCCATTAAAAATGCCCTTCCCTAGCAATTTACTTACCATGATTTAAATAGTGGCACACTTGCGCGTAATCTACAATACTTGTGACATCAACATGATATAGCCCTTACTGACTAGTACTGAAAACCTCGATATACAATCTTTCGTCTCTTATTTTCGTTCGCTCAACGAACACGCATGTGTTATCATTTTTTAATACAATTAGGAGGACTAGTTATATATATCGCAACTTGCGGCACTGGGTGTCACCGACCACGGCACCTGATTCGCAAGTCAGTTATATGCCGACGGCGGTGTGGTCATATTGTGGTTGGCCCGGCCTGAATGCTGTGACTACGTCCGGGCCAGAAGTTTGTAAAGTTATCGAAATATACCTGTATATGTCAATGTGCTTCAGAAAAAGTTTTTGTGTTGTCAATCTGCTCCACGTCCTGCCACCACGCAATTCAATAACAAACTAAGAAAGGAAGATGTCATTGCTTACTAAAAGAAAAATTGAGATCGAACGAGAACCGCGTTCGCAATACGCTATTAGAGTTTGCCACTTATTAACATTCATTAAATACTTTTTTAAAGTATCTTAATAAAGGGGTTCTCTGCATTTAAAAACAGTTAAATAATATTAAATACATTAAAAACAATACACTCGAAAGGGGGGCTCGTTTTAAATCCACCGATTCAAAGTAAATTAAATTCCACAGAAATGGGGGGCCTTGGGGATAAGAAGTATAGGATTTCCTGCTTTCAAGAATAGGGGCAGATTACTACCCCCTTTTATTGTTATATCTGTAACAAGTGTTTGAAATTAAGAGGGTTTAGAAACCAGCTGATAATTATAAAATAATTTAAAAATTATACAAAAAACCCCCTCTAAAGCAATATTTGCCGGCGGTCATAGCTCAATGGTCAAAGCGTTTGTTTTGCAAGCCAAAGGTCGTGGGTTCGATCCCCGACGGAGATTGAGAAAGATAGATGATTTTTAATCAATTTATAAGCTCTAAAATACCCCCGGTTGGTGTGAATTTGATCCATCACCCGTAAAATGCCAGTCGTAGCCTATTAATTAAAATTGATGGCAGACAAAAGTCGTCCCGTGAAGACCACCCATTCATAGTAAATTCCTGTAATAATGAAGGATGATGCGTGAATCTCGGGCTGCAGTCTATGACGTTGGCAGATCAACACTCTACATGCAGCGTCTAGCCATATACACCATGGAAAGCGTCACAGGATTCCACAGATGAGACTTCAAACTACTGTCACCATCTGTCGGTATTCTCCTGCATGTGTTTACATACAAAAAATTCATCCGCATTAAATATTTTTTTCATGCAAAACCGTCCATATTCTTCTTTTTCGTAGTAGTATCAATCCGGAGGATTGGTTTGCAGCAACAAAATCTTGCATCTCGATCTCCACTTCTCTCGATCGTCTGCAGTCCTCTTCAGCTCAGCATAAGAGCTACAACTCATGTCCTCGAACACTTCCTGCAAATACTCCCTCTGCAGTTTCTCCCCTCAACCATCCATTCCACAATGTCGTGAAGAAGACCATCGTGGCGCATGATGTGACCGATCGCCTCTCTGAGATGGTTCTTACTAGGTGCCTATCCTCCTTGATTCTTCTTAACAACTGTGAAACTTGGAATCCAATCAAGACCCAATGCAGCCGTATGATGGGATTTGAGAGCAGATGCCTGCGTAGAATACTGAGGGTACGATGATTTGACTATGTGAGAGAGGGGACAAGGCAACCTTTCATACCTATAGTCTATTAACCCTTTCGCATCGGTTGTCGGCATATGCTGTCAAAGATTCCCCGACCGTTGACATCGGTTGACGTTTTGCTACTTTCAGTACTCTTTGTGACATCTACGGTAGGAACTTGGAACTGCAGTCATTCTCTTTATCAAACTTCATGTATTATTTATATACAGGAATTTGTAAAGTATGTATATAAATATCGTTAGCTTTTGTCAGAGGAGCGATTTTTCTGTAAGCCACATGTATCAATGCCACCACATGTATGGAGTTACATAATGAACGTTTGTTTAATTATAATAGTTTTTTATGCATTATCTGATAACTAAAGAATAGAAAAAACAATGTGATATACGAAAATACCTCAGATAAGTACAATTATCATTCAAATACTAATTTTAAGCAAAAATAAATGGTGTGAAAAATTCACGCCGTATTGACAGTATAATTTGTATTCCGCCGAGCCGTAACGAAAGGGTTAAGAGGTGAAGATGGAGCTGGTTGGGACACGTACCGAGAATGCCGCAGAAGAGCATTAACTATAGCTTCGTTTTCTTTATGCCCTCGATCTCACGCCATCCTGAAAGGCCGTCGGGAACTATACATAGAACCAACTTGAAGGATCTGATATGGAATGTCAAGAAAACAGCAGATTGTGACGATCATATGCTCTAGTAAGGGATGCGATGGTGACAATGATGATGATGATTATTATTTTTATTATTATATCTGTTCTATATTTGAGGCATATTGTTTTTATTTTAACATCTATTGCGACACCTGCTTAGACATGTGTTATCATATATTTTTAAGGATGTTGTTGCCACCACTTTAAACAGATCAACAACCGGAAATGGGCGTAAGTTTCGTGAAATTCGAATATAGAGCACGCGACTGCTTGTCGTTTAATTTGCCAAAGGGCCGACTTCCGGTAGGCATATCACAAAATCGTCGTTTCGCCGCCATTTTGAGGGTCTGACTAATTCACTTCCGGTAGCTAATACGACAAAAAAAAACATATATCTTATTTCGTGTTAGCTTTTGAGAGATTCAGATACTATGGCGTACACGTCACTGATAACGTTGGTCTCTTCAGTTTTGACCATTTTATGTATTTTTTTTTGTTATTAATTATTTTTCTCCGATTTATTGATACAAGAACGTCATTTAAGATGATAAACACGGCGGGTAAAGCTCAGTGGTTAAAGCTTTTGGTTGGCAAGCCAAGGAACAGAATTCGATGCCCGTTTTTAATCGATTTCTCAGCTCTAAACTACCCCCGGTTGGTGTGAATTTGATCATCCATTACCGTGCTGCATATGGCTTACTGCATGTGGAGTGTTGATCCGCCAACGTCATAGACTACAGCCCGAGATTCACGCATCATCCTTATTATTACAGGAATTTACTAAGAATGGGTGGTGTCTTCGCGGAAATACTAGCATTTTACAGTTGAAGGATCAAATTCACACCAACCGGGGGTAGTTTAGAGCTGAGAAATCTATTAAAAATCTATTTTTTTTTATCTTCTTCGGGGATCGAACGCACGACATTTGGGCTTGCAAAGCCAACTTTTTGATCATTGGGTATAGCTCAATGGTCAAAGAGTTTGCCAACAACATATATATATGTACATTGTTTAATGTGGTGGTGATATGCCTCAAAAAACCATAAAATATTACACGTTCTACTGTATACGATAGCACCCCAAAAATAAAAATACTCTTACAGAAACTAAAATGGAAAAAATACACATTTGAAATCGATGTAGTGTTATAAGTCCTCTATTGTAAAGTATAACAAAGAACTTGGGGTTTTAAGGTACTCATATCATAACAATAGTCCCGGGTTCGATTTCCATCAACCTATGTTTTTAGTTTATTTTATTATGTTGTTCAGAAAGTATTTTCGTTAAAAATAATCATTAACCCTTTCGCATCGGTTGTCGGCACATGCCGTCATAAGACTCCCCGGCCGTTGACATCGGTTGACGTGTTATATCGCTTTGCTACTTTCTTAGAATAGTTTTTTATGCATCATCTGATAGCAAAGGATACAAGAACCAATATTATATATGAAAATAGACCCGATAAGTACGCTTCAAATACTAGTTTTATAATTGACAGTATAATTTGTATTCAAACCGAGCCGTAATGAAAGGGTTAATAACTTAAAGTTTAAAACGGTGAAATTCGATAAATTCAAACGCTTTTCGTTTTTCGCCGGTTTGTATCAAATACAATCCTTTTCACTTAATGAAAAGACGACTTCACGTCGCCGGGATAGTTATCGGGTCGCGTGGTGGCGGAATGAGGAGCAGATGAACGACAAATAGACTTTTTCTGAAGAACATAGAAATATATTTAATTACAAGATAAAAATTGACAAACTTCGGCCCGACTCGGGATACGGATAATAAACGATCTACCTCCGTTGAGAGCCGAGCCCAGACTGGCGGCGCGCTTTGAAACACCGCAGCGCCTTGTCGACGCTTTGACGAATTATCTTTTTTCAAAACAACGAAAATGGCGGCACATGCATGTCCAACGAGCGAACAAAAAAAAGATACGAAAGATTGTATATCGAGGTTTTCGGCACCAGCATGCAATGGCTTTAACATGCTGATGTCAACAGATATAAATCTTCGCGAGTCTCTGCCCGTGATTTGTGGTGGACATATGCCTACGTTGTACGTGGCACGTGCCGTCATAGCGCACTAATTGTGGCAGCCACGTGCGCAGGCTACGGACACGTGTCTAGCGTTTAGCACGGTTCGTTGCACACTAAAAAGAGGGTTAGGAATTAATAGCGGGAGATCGAAAATTTGGTAGTTTTACGATCAATATTATTTTGCTCGTTTAATATTAAACCAGCGGTCATAGCTCAATGGTCAAAGCGTTTGCTTAGCAAACCAAAGGTCATGGGTTCGATCCCCGACGGAGATTAAAAAAAAAAAAACAATTTTAATCGATTTTTGAGCTCTAAAATACCACCGGTTGGTGTGAATTTGATCCATCACCCGTAAAATGTCAGTCATAGCCTTTAATTTAAAATTGGTGGTAGACGAAAGTCGCCCCGTGAAGACCACCCATTCATAGTAAATTCCTGTAATAATAAAGGATCATGCGTGAATCTCGGGCTGTAGTCTATGACGTTGGCGGATCAACACTCCACGTGCAGCGTTTAGCCATATACACCATGATAAGCGTCATAGAATTCCACATATGATACTTTAGAATTACTATCACCATCTGTCGGTATTCTCCTGTACGTACTTACATAAAAAAAAAATCGTAACATTTAATTCACATATACTTTCCATATCCGTTACACACCTGGAACATATAGTCACCAAAATATGCCATCATTCAGTTATGTTAGTTGCCATTTTCCATACGAAATCCATGCACCTAAAGATCCACATAGAAACGTAGTAAATGTGACCATAATTATGAAAGTGTGTTGTTGTTTTCGAAGCGCAACTGAAGGGAATACTTGGATTGCCCCGAAAGAGGACCTAGCCCCTGGACACGACCAGGGGTGGAATATATGTAGGTCCCTTAACAGACTTCGGACCGGAGTATGCTAGACGAGGACACAAATGAGAGCTTGGCAGTTTTACAGCGGACCGACTGAATGTGACTGCGGCGTGCAGCAGACCCTGTCACACCTTCTGGAGTGTGCGCTGTGTCCGAGTAGCTGCACCCAGGGAGACCTGATTATGGCCGGGGCGAGAAGCACCATCGACGTCGCCCACTTACTTAAAATACTAGAGGCTTTTGAGATGTGGTCTTACACAAGAATTGTCGGAATTTCCTGGAGAGACCACGTCACGAACAATGAGGCTCTCAGCATAATCGAGGAAGATAGGCACCTAGTAAGAACCGTCTCAGAGAGGCGATCGGTCACATCATGCGCCGCGATGGTCTTCTTTACGACATTGTGGAAGAGATGGTTGAGGGTAGAAACTGCAGAGGGCGCCGTAGACATCAAGTGTTCGAGGACATGAGTTGCAGCTCTTATGCTGAGCTAAAGAGGGTTGTAGAAGATCGAAAAGAGTGGAGATCAATATGCAACATTTTGTTACTACGAACCGACTTACCGGATTGGTACTACTACGAAGAAGAGTTTTTTTTTTTAATTTAACACTAATATAACGGTGATTTTTTTTAAGGTAATAAGAAACAGTAATATTTGTCACATTTTTAGTACACTTAAATTAAAAGGTATTTTATAAACATAAAAATAAATTGAGGTTTACTTTTACGGTAAATTTTCTTAGGTATAATATGTCACTTACCTTTGAATTTTATGTAAAGCAGAACGCAGTAATAGAATTATTAGAAGAATATGAATGCATACCTGTAACAAAAATAAAACAATTAGTACTCGTACAATGTATAAACAATGTTTATTATTATTAATTAAATATACGTATACTAAACATAAAATTATACTTTCAACCCGTCAATCCAAGCACAAAAATAACGGCAGAAGCGGGATGCGAACCGCGGACCTTGGAAACCAACTATGCCCAGGTATTCATACCGCTCAGCCGACTTGGCTATTGCTATGCCTGGACCGACTAACGTTGAAACTAGTATTCATGTCATTGTTATCATCGTATGAAAGATGGGCTGAGCGGTATGAATACCTGGGCATAGTTGGTTTCCAAGGTCCGCGGTTCGCATCCCGCTTCTGCCGTTATTTTTGTGCTTGGATTGACGGGTTGAAAAAAGAATTTTATGTTTAGTACATATATGTATATTTAATTAATAATAATATTGTAATATAGTCAATGATCTATAAAAGTAGATTAGAATATTGAAATAATAAAATAATATTCTAATAAAAATTTAAAAAAATCCATATAATGTTTATTATGGTGCAGAGACGTGGAATCTAACAGCAAGTCTTACACATAAAATAAAGGTTACCCAGCGTGCCATGGAGAGATCCATGAGAGGAGTGTCGCTAAAAGATATAGGGTTCACCATCTAACGTTTTTTTTCAACTAGTGCTTATTTCGTGAATGGTAACACTTAGCTCATGTCTGATTTGATGAATAATTAGTTTTATCTTTCCGCTGAACGAATATGGTTGTGTATACGCTTGAACAACGCTGGGAAATATTACCACATTACTTTGAAAATCATGGTAATGTTGCAGAATGTGTGCGAAAATTGCGTGCGGATTTTGGAAGAAGAGAATCACCGTCAACTCCGCATGTTCATTATCTTGTGAAAAAAGTGAAAGAAACTGGCATCCTCATCGATAAACCAAAGCGTGAAAAGCCAAAAACAGTGCGTACACCTGAGAATATTGCTGCTGTGGCAGAAAGTGTGCGTGAAGCGCCATCAATGGCGCTTCCATGCGGCGCAGCCATGTTGAAGGAATTTTTGTTCACAAAAATTGAAGAGGAGGATATTGGCAACATTTGGTTTCAATAGGACGGCGCTACGTGCCACACAGCCGAAGCTACACTCGATGTTTTGCGCCCTGTTTTAAAAAAAAAAGTTATTTGGCGGACCCTTTAGAATCCGAAACGAGGAAATACGCAGAAGAACTCAAGTAGTGGAGGCTACCCAACGAATAGGCACACTCAAGTGACATATCTGTCAAAGAGACGATGGTCGATGGGGAAGAAAAGAATTGGCAAACGTTGGCCGGCCCCCTGCAAGATGGACAGACGACTTAAGAAGCCAGTCATAGCTTAAGAAAATATATATATAGAAGAATTCCAACAGATGGTTATGGTAATAGTGTATCTATCATCTGTGGATTATATGATGACCATGTTATATATGTGCTGCATGTTTCATGTTGATCCGCCAACGTCTTAAACTACAGTCCGACATTCACGCATCATTCAATTTTTAATCGATTTCTAAGCTCTAAAATACCCCGGTTGGTGTGAATTTGATCCATCGCCCGTAAAATGACAGTCTTAGCCTATCAATTAAAACTGGTGGTAGACGAAAGTCGTCCCGTGAAGACCACCCATTCATAGTAGATTCCTGTAATAATAAAGGATGATGCGTGAATCTCGGGCTGTAGTCTATGACGTTGGCGGATCAACACTCCACATGCAGCGTTTAGCCATATAGCGTAAGCGTCATAGAATTCCACAGATGAGACTTCAAAAAATTACTATCACCATCTGTCGGTAGTCTCCTGTATGTGTTTATATAAAAAAAAAAATTACAACAATTCACTATGAATTGGTGGTGTTCACGGAACGACTTTCGTCTACCACCACTTTTAATTAATAGACTATGACTGTAATTTAATGGGTGAGGAATCAAATTCGCATCAACCAGGGGTATTTATAGAGCTTGGAATTAGATTAAAAAAAAAATACACGTCGGCGATCGAATCCACGACCTTCGGTTTCATAAGCACACGCTTTAACAAGTAAACTATACCTGCCAGCAAGATAATATACGAAAATCGTACAGTAAGCACTACACATGTGTAATGAATTCCTGTTAAGAATTGTTGATGCGTGAATGTCTGCATTGTATGACGTTAGCGGATCAACACAGCTCGCGCAGCGCTAGCCATATGTAACGTGGGAAGCGTCAAATAATCCACAGATGAGATTTATTCAGTGTCGGTATTCTCCGCCATGTGTTTACGTGATAAATATCACTCTGCCACTATGCTGAACAATGTGATATCTAAATTGTGTATAAAAGAAAAAAAAAATGATGAAAGCAATAGATAATGTTTTTTTAATATTTTTTATAAATGGAACTTTATTACAAGAAAAAAAAACGTTTTTTTTTTCTACCCCAATGTAAAATATTATATTTCTAAAGACAGATGTTTAGATGATATCAAAACATGTTATGCAGGGGTAGTAAACATGCTGTTACGACCTATCGTTCACTGACAATTCGTTCAACGACTCATCGGTAACAAGGTGGAGCGCACTGGACGTCTGGTGCACGGGACATTTGGGGCATGGGACAACTGGTATACGGACTGTCTCGCTAACCTAACCTAACCCAAGGAGATACCCGTCCATTTGTAAGCAGATCAAATTTAAATTCAAATTTCAATGTTTGGTTCGCGTGGCACTATTGTCACTGACATCTCTGCTTAATTACACATAAAAATATTCATAAGTGTTTGAGATACCCGTGCATTTGGAAGCAGGTAAAATTTAAATTATAATTTTAATGTTTGGTTCGCGTGGCACTATTGTTACTGACATATGTGGCAAAATACACGTAAAAATATTCATTATTGTTTGAGATACCCGTCCATTTGTAAACAGCAAAAATTTAAATTCAAATTTCAATGTTTGGTTCGCGTGGCACTATTGTCATTGATATCTCTGCCAAATTACACGTAAAAATATTCAATGGTGTTTGAGATACCTGTGCATTTGTAAGCAGGTAAAATTTAAATTCTAATTTTCATGTTTGGTTCGCGTGGCACTATTGTTACTGACATATATGCCAAAATACACGTAAAAATATTCATTATTGTTTGAGATACCCGTCCATTTGTAAACAGCAAAAATTTAAATTCAAATTTCAATGTTTGGTTCGCGTGGCACTATTGTCACTGACATCTCTGCTTAATTACACATAAAAATATTCATATTTGTTTGAGATACCCGTCCATTTGTAAACAGCAAAAATTTAAATTCAAATTTCAATGCTTGGTTCGCGTGGCACTATTGTCACTGACATCTCTGCTTAATTACACATAAAAATATTCATGAGTGTTTGAGATACCCGTCCATTTGTAAACAGCAAAAATTTAAATTCAAATTTCAATGCTTGGTTCGCGTGGCACTATTGTCACTGACATCTCTGCTTAATTACACATGAAAATATTCATAAGTGTTTGAGATACCCGAATATTTGTAAGCAGCTAAAATAAAAATTTCAAGGTTTGGTTCACAAGACACTATTATCACTGACATCTCTGCTTAATTACACATAAAAATATTCATAAGTGTTTGAGATACCCGTCCATTTGTAAACAGCAAACATTTAAATTCAAATTTCAATTTTTGATTCACGTGGCACTATTATCACTGAGATCTGTGCCAAGTTACACGTACAAATATTATTTAGTGTTTGAGATACCCGTAAGAAGATTAATTCGAATCTCTAAGTCGCAAATTTTCAATTAAAATATCCAAGTATTTTTTGCTCACAGTAGTATACTCGCATTTGCCTCGCGGGTCGCATGTTCGGCATCCATAGGTGTAACTCGTGAATTACGAAATACCTGAGTAATGTTATAAAAAGGGCGTAACACGGGGGGCACAGTTAGGTATTCGTTATAATGGAATTGCATACGGTATGACTGCGTTTCCCCCACCTTTATTAATTCAGGAATTACATGATTAGTGTTGGTGCACTTAAATCGAATTAAAAGTGGCATTTTTAATAGGAACACCTGGAATTGTTATATTTAATGTATGGAAACATCGAATTTGTGAAATTGCTTATGAGATGAGCTTTGTGACTATATTTGTGTTCATGATTATGAAAATGCTGCAAGTTTTACAATTAGAATCCAATGATCTTCTGTGCGATCGGAAATATGGCTTCCGCCGTAGTCGATCATGCGGCGATCTCTTGGCTTATATCACACATGTTTGGGAGAAATCTGCTGAATGCTTTGGAGAGACGCAAGCTGTTGCCCTGGATATCTCCAAGGCGTTCGATAGAGTCTGGCATCGCGGTCTGGTGAATAAATTACCGTCTTATGGACTAACTTCCTCCCTGCGCTCGTGGATTGAAAACTTATTGAGTGATCGAAGCATCATCACTGTCGTAGATGGCTTTTCTTCTTCCTGTCATAAAATCAACTCAGGAGTTCCACAGGGCTCTGTGCTGTCGCCCACTCTTTTCCTTCTGCATGTGAATGATTTGCTTCAATGCGCAAACATTCACTGTTATGCCGACGACAGCACTGTCCATGAGAGTATAATCTTCCATAAACCTATGAAACATTCGGAACTAACTGCTGCTAGGGAATCTCTGGTGGAGAAGATGAACGAGTCTCTTGAAAGGGTTTCACGATGGGGCGACCTCAACCTCGTCAGTTTCAATATTTCCAAAACCCAATCATGTACTTTCTTCACCAAGAAGACTGCTATGGATCCTGTATCTTTCAACGGTTGTTCTTTTCCAAAAGCAAGCTCCATCAACATGCTTGGATTATCAATCTCGAATAATTTCAAATTTTACGCCGATCTCACTTCCAAAAAACTAGGCGTACTGAGGTATTTCAACGATAAGCTACTTATTTTTCTATATAAAGGACAAATCCGACCTATTCTTGTATACGGCAGTCACTTATGTGTTGAGACACAAAATACCTTCTAAACTTAATTGACTCAGTTCAAAGAAGAGCAATTCGTTTGATAAACAATGACTCTCTTACGTCTAACCTGCAATCAATGAAACACAGGCATAAGATTGGTTTACTTAGTATTTTCTACATTTATTACTACGGTCGCTGCTTTTCGTAATTTAAATAACTAAACGACAGACTCGTATCCATACACGGTTAGTGTGTGTCGACCAAGAACTGGCAGTTTTGGAATGCTTTTCCAGCGTCTGTGTTTCCACCTTCCTACAATCTGGATCTCTTCAAGAAACAGACAAATATACACTTTCAATCTCCCGAACCCAAACACAACACACGTTTCCTAGGTTTAAATTCACACCAATCAAGAGATAAGACAATTTAAATCTTATTTTTGCAATCTCCGTCAGGGATCGAAGACACGACTTTCGGTATAGTAAGCAAACGCTTTACCACCTATGCATACCCGTCGAATTTCTTCTCTGGAGGTCGTCGAAAACTATATATGTTCCTAAGCTACCCTTCGGATGCAGAGAAATCTTACAACTAGATATTTCTTATATATTTAATAAAGCTCCGTAAAAAAATTCCAACATCTGTGTTGCCTCCTTTCTACGATCCATACACGGTTAATGTATGTTAACCAAGAACTTTTTAATTTCAAAATTCCTATTTAACCCTTTCGTTACGGCTCGGTAGAATACAAATTATACTGTCAATAAGACGTGAATTTTTCAAAATTTTTTTTTGCTTTAAACTAGTATTTGTAGCATAAATGTACTTATGTGACCTATTTTTATATATTACATTGGTACTTCTATCCTTTAGCTATAAGACGATGCATAAAAATCTATTATATTTAACAAACGTTCATTATGTAACTCCATACATGTGGTGGCATTGACACATGTGGTTTACAGAAAAATCGCTCCTGTGACGAAACCTAACGATATTCATTTACATGCTTTTCAGATTGCTGTAAGTAATACATTTAGGTTGATAAAGGGAATGACTGCACCTTCAATTTCTTACCGTAGATGTCACAATGAGTACTCAAAGTAGCAAAACGATATATCACGTGAACCGATGTCAACGGTCGGGGAATCTTGGACGGCATATGCCGACAACCGATGCGAAAGGGTTAGTAAAACGCTATACTATATTCGAAGTATTTACACTAAACATAAATTGTGGTAGACGATGATCATCCCGTGAGCACGAAGAATTAAAGGCTGACGCGTGGGTCGACCAAGGTGTCATGGTTTATATGTGCTGCGACCCAAGGCCTACATCAAAGTCTTGTGTATTTTTTTTTTTTTTCATATCAATTCATTTTCTCTTATTGGATGAAGATTAAATAAAGATTATCTCTATTTTAAGTCTTCTCCCTAAAGTGTTTTTTGGTGTTTACGACATGACGATATCCGTTTCATATCTGGTACATATGGTCACCATAAATTCTATCTGGGGCTCTAAGGTGGTGATGAGCACCTACCGACTGCTATTAAAACAGCAGTTTATAGCCTCTCACAACTAACTCCACTCCCCCCTGTACGTGGTGAGGCGATGTGACGTGATGAACTGACGGGAGAAAGGAGGGCTGAGAGAGTTACCAAAAGAACTCTCCCAGCTTCAACTAGGCACGATGTAAACCGGCCATAAACTCGCCAAGCCGCCTGGCGAGCGTGGCGATTTAAGCCAACTACCCCACATGACAAGACAAAAAACGATCCGGCCCCTAGTTCCCAGCAGCTTCGCTATTCCTGGCCACGGCAGCGGCCATGGTAACGCATTGACCAATCCTCTTCAAGATGGACTGACGACATAAGAAGAATAGCGGGAGTGACCTGGATGCGGAAGGCGGAGGATCGAAGAGGATGGAGACTCATGGGGGAGGCTTACGTTCAACAGTGGACGGATACAAGCTGATGATGATGAAATTCTATCAGTTGCCACTGTCTCACTACTACCACTTCTCGATATCAGATACCAAGATCCCTGTCGGTAAATTATGGTGACCACATGGTACAAATCTTAAGACACGGAGAACGTCATCGAACCTAAGTCTATCGCTTGCTAAGTTTATTGCGTTAGTCACGCTGTCTCGCCGTCAGACATCAGATCCCCGGCAAACCCACGCGTCGGCTGCATTGGTTCAGCCAATCCCGCAATGACGTCATCGGAGCAAGCACACCTTGTGGAAGCAGCGCTCCTCAAAGTGATTTGCGAATTTCAATATTGAAAGTTAATGTCAGAAACGAGGAAATACGCGGAAGAACTCAAGTAGTGGATGCTACCCGACGAATAGGCACACTCAAGTGGCAAAGGGCAGGAAGAAAAGTATTGGCGCCCAAGAATTGGCAAACAAAGCATTAGCTGACCCCCTGCAAGATGGATTTTTTTTTTTTTATGTAAACGCATGCAGGAGAGCACAACCGGTCAAGACCAGTGCACTCTATGACGCTCAGCCAGGGAGGCTGGACGCTGCATGCGGGAAACGTGTGTTGTGTTCGTGTTTGTGTGTGGGTTGGGGAGATTGCAAGTGTATATTTATCTGCTTCTTGAAGAGATCCAGATTGTAGGAAGGAGGAAACACAGACGCTGGAAGAGCATTCCATAGCTTACCGGTGGCATTAAGGAAGGAACTTTGGAAGCTGCCAGTTCTTGGTCGATATATATTAACCGTGTATGGATGTTCGGCAAGTGTAAGACGAGTTTGTCGGCTGTGAGTGGGTGCAGGAGGAATTAGTTCTTTAAGTTCCGAAGAGCAGCGACCGACGACATAAGAAGAATAACGGGAGTAACCTAGATGAGGATCGAAGAGGATGGAGACTAAAGCGAGAGGCTTACGTTCAACAGTGGACGGATACTGGCTGATGATGATGATGATGTTAATATTATAATTTGACGGGTATAGCTCAGTTGTAAAAGCGTTTGCGTGGCAAGCCAAAGGTCGTGGGTTTGATTCCACCAAATCGTCTCTATCAAAAGGGTGTTCATAAAGTCGCGTGATGGCAGGATAAGTAGCAGATTAATAACACAGACTTTTTATGAAGCGCATTGACATATATTTATGATAAACTTTACAAGCTTGTGGCCTGGACCTAGTCACAGCAGTAGGCTGAGCCACAATACAATATGCTCTCGCCGAAGGGCGGGACCTAACTGGCTCCGAGGGGTCGTCGGCGCTGCGGCTCTCGTCCAGCGCTCGAGTGGCGATGTATATAACTAACACACCTGTGAGCGGACTTCAAAAAAGGTGTTATTCCGTCGCGTGATGGCAGGATACAATATGGTCACACATAAATGTATGACAAGCGAACAGAAATAAGAGACGAAAGATTGTGTATCGAGGTTTTCGGCACCAGTCAGCAAGGACTACATCATGTGATGTTATTTGTGTTCCTCCAATGGAAATCGGAGAAGATTGCAGGAATACATTTATTATTACTAATACATTCGTTAATGCATGTTGAGATGCCGTGTTTGGACCACCTACGGGTAACATGGCGAAATAGAGTTGTTAATTTTTTAAGGAAAACAATTAAAAAAGATTAAACGTTAGCATGGACTTCATTACGCCGTGGAGAGAAAAAAATACACGTCCAACAAATGCCCGCTTCAAAAATATTCTGAACCCATTTAAATAAAATAGATTTATCGCCGCTAACGAAATTTGAAATGAATGGAACAGTAAAAGTAATTTCGTTTTTTTATCAACAGATGTCTTATTAGTATTTTTACAACAGTCTACTTCACGCTTATGGCGCATAATTATAAAAAAAAAATACCAGCTGATATAGCAAGGAGACTTTCAGATTTTTTATTTTATTTATTTCGCAGAACCGCAGTGCCAAGGTACAAAGAATAAGAAGCATGAAATAACTTCTTAGGTTTTCACGGCCAGATTTGATATTGTAGTTAAGCAAGGACGACCACAGTCCGACATGACGTTCGTGTAGGTACAATTCTTAGAACATACCCATGATTCTCCGGACCAATAAAAATAGAGTATGTAGTTGCCATGGAGATATCAATAACGCTCGTACAAAAAAAATCTGACACCATCTCACACCTAAATCAAAAAATCATCAATCCTGAAGAAGTCCCCTGCAATGGCGGTCGCAATATTGGTTAAAAGAAATTCGCAACACATGGCTAAACCCAAAAGCCACAATATCAAGAAGCATAGAGTATACATAAATATACAACACATACAAAAAAAAAAAAATGTATATAAAAACGAAGAAGAAGATGACACGTGTCAATGATCACAGAGATCTAGGTGAACAATACCATCGACAAAAGAGGAAAAGGATGTAAAAAAAAGGATCGAGGTGTGCTGGTAGGCCATTTAGAAGCGCCATTGCCGTTGTACTAAATTGAGTGTTCGAAGATCCACAAGTATCAACTGAGAACAAAATCAATGGATGGCTACGAGCACAGGTGTATTTATCTGGTATAACGTAGAAGTTGAGAGATTCAAGAATTGCAAGGTTGTGAATTGCATCGCGAAGAAGAAGGAATCAATGTATGAGAGCAGCAATTTTTTTCCGGGACTCTAACGAATGTAAGGAAAGCAGCCCTAAAATAAAAATAGTTGGGTAATGTTCGGAATTGATTGATTGAATGGATTGATTATGTGAGTATGGAAAGTGAAGAATGAATCGTAGGTTATACCTAGATCCTAAACAGCTGCTACTCTGTCGAGCAATGCTGCAGATAAGCTCCCGTTTTCCAGAACAAGTGAAGAATAGAAGGTACGAAAAATTAGAAGGTTAGCAAATTGACTTTAAGTACGGTTTCGAACTTGTGACATCTCGCATCACAATTGGGAACGTAATCCATTGCGCTACGTCAACCGGTAAAATCTGGTTAAAAAAACACGTTCATTACAGGAAGTTGACAATTTTACTTTCCCTCATAAATGTAATTATTTGAATGACTCTGAGCATTGTTGTAAGTTTTTTTAAGGTGTTCGTTATCTCGCTGATGATAAAAGGTGTTTGCTTTGTGTGTATGAATATATGCGGACATCCTGTATGCATGCAAATGAAACCGTTGTATAAACAGACCACACCATAGGGTGTGGTCTGTTGTATGTGTGTGCATTGACATCAGCACGATGTAGCCCTTGCTGACTGGTACCGAAAACCTCGATATACGATCTTTCGTCTCTTATTTCTGTTCGCTTGTCATACATTTATGTTTCGTCATATTGGCGTCTTGGAGAAGTCCTCTCACGGGTGTGTTAGTTATATACATCGCTACTCCGACGAGCGCGCGGAGCAGTCGTGTCCCGCCCGTCGGCGAGATAGGCCAAGCCATAAATTTTGAAAGTTGTATCGTAAAATTATGTCAATGTGCTTCTGAAAAAGTCTTTGTTTTGCTGACCTGCTCCTCATCACGCCCTCACGCGACTGAACAACACCTTTTGAAAGAGAGGAGGATGTTAGCACATACGAGAGAATACCGACAGACAATCAACCCGACGCTGCCGAGGCTTGGAAACTTTTGTTTCGTCTTAAAGGGGTGGCTCAACCTAACCAGGGCATGTATAGAGCTTAGATTTGATTAAATCAATTTTAAAAATCAAGCTTGGTCGGGATTTGAACCGACAGCGTCTGAATGACAAATAAACGTTTTTCCAACTGGACTATCCCGCCTGGGATAGTTCAGTTGGAAAGGTTTCACTGTATATACTAGTAATTAAAATTCACAGATGAGATTTCTGAATCATCTTTTTTCGGTATTCTCCTGTATGTGTTTACATAAAAAAATATGTAAAAATAATTAATCCGCTATTCAGAGTATGGCTGTCTAAGAACAGGCAGATTGATAGCCTCAAATTACATCGCTTAGGGCGAAAAATTTAAAACGGACTTAATTCCATAGAGAAAAGGTGTTTCGGCATTCCTCACAGTGTTTATAAAAAATATCAAGCTCACATATTACATGAAAAATATATAATTATTAAAAAAAACTATGTACCGTACTTTTTTTTCTATACAAGCTATAATAGCGTGGCTCCTCTGAATTTTAAACAGCGATCTACCTGCACCCACTTATAAGCGTTAGAACAGTATCATAATTTTTTTATGTAAACACATACAGGAGAATACCGACAGATGGTGAGTGATTCTGAAGTTTTTCTTCCGTGGATCATATGACGTTTACCATTCCACATATGGATAAGCGCTGCATGTGGAGTGTTTATCCGCCAAACGTCATATACTACAGCCCGACATTCTGGCCCGACTGATGGTCTTCACGTGACGACTTTCGTCTACCACCAATTTTGATTAATATATAGATAGATAACGACTGATAATTTACGGGTGAGGGGTCAAATTCACACCAACCGGGGTCAATTTAGAGCTCAGAAATCGTTAAAAACCCTTTTTTTAGTATTAAACTATCTACACGTCTATGTCCAAGAACTGGCAAACGGAGCGTTGGGCGATACATGGTAGCCTGGATGCGAAAGATGCGGAGGATCGAAAAGAGTGGAGATTCATGCGGGAGGCGGGCCTGAACGTTCAACAGTGGACGAACACAGGCCGATGATGATTCCAAGTGACTTCCTGATGTCAAGTATTGCAGATTACGCGTAATTGTGCCATTATTTAAATCATATACTACATGTGAGACATGGTGCTTATTTGAAAGTGATAAGAAAAGACTAGATCACGAACAAGAAGGTCCTCATCATAATCAATGAAGACAGGCACCTAGTAAGAACCATCTCAGAGAGGCGATCGGTCACATCATGCGCCACGATAGTCTTCTTCACGACATTGTGGAAGGGATGGTTGAAGGTATTAACTGCAGAGGGCGCCCTAGACGGGATTATTTTCAGAAAGTGTTCGAGGACTTGAGTTGCAGCTATTATGCTCAGCTAAAGAGGATTGCAGAAAATCGAGAAGAGTGGAGATCGAGACGCAAGATTTTGTTGCTGCAAACCAATCCACCGGATTGATACTGCGAAGAAGATACGACACATCAGTAAGGACCTAGCTCCTAGACACGAACAGGGGTGGAATATATGGAGGTCCCTTAACAGACTCCGGACCGGAGTGTGCAAGACGAGGACACAAATGAAAGCCTGGCAGTTTTACAGCGGACCGACTGAATGTGACTGCAGCGCGGAGCAGACTCTGTCCCACCTTCTGGAGTGTACGCTGTGCCCGAATAGCTGCACCCAGGAAGACCTGATGATGGCTGAGAGTAACGCCATCAACGTCGCCCACTTCTGGGCAGACAGGATCTGACCCTATATATATATATCATTTAGTATTTAATGCCAGTCTGCCCTTCTCAATTTTTACGGCGTCTATTTTTAAAGCGAAATATTTCTTGGGATTCCAAATTAGTTCTGAGAGCCGAAATAAAAAAATTAATTTTAAAATTTAACACTTTTGACAGACTTAATTAAAAATTGCGGTTAACCTTTTGACAGCATTTACTTGAAAATGAACGCCCGTTTAATAAATTGGTTCTTCTAATAAACAAAATGAACACTAACGTCTAACCTCCAAAACTTAATCGTATAAGCTTTAAACGCCCAGCGGTTCCTTACGGGAGCGCAGATTTGCTATGTTCAATGCCCTACAGTCCCATACAGGAGTGCTTATGGTTTATTTCACAATCGGATTGCATTAATTTGTAATAATAGTATTAAAGCAAGTTCATGGAAGAATCTATTATAACATTGGCCTGCTAGGGCATTGCACGACACAAATCTGCGGTCCCGTATGGGACCACTGGGCGTTTAAAGGATAATATGCATGATTGGAAGTAACTACTTAGTAAACGGACAGTAATAAATATTTACAAAGTTAATTAAGTAAGACATAATCATTTGGCAGCTGAAAAATAATAAATTGGCAGAAAATAATTATTGAAACATAATTTTTAATAGGTTAGGTTAGGTTTCCATTTCATTAGTTAATTAGTAGTTAAGTTTGTATATATTTTTTTAAATATTGAATATATTACTACCTTTTTAATTTTATAACTGACCATATTCATACTAACACAGTGGACAATGCCAATTTATTTAGTCTACTGCCGATTAAATTTATTTAACTGACTGCCAAAACCTTGAATTAGTTACTTTTTTTTTTTTTTTGGGGCCTTAGGCCCCCGGGACGGCTGCCTTGTACCTGCGCTCCTTGGAAGCACTTACCAAGGCATTGTTTTCAAAGTACATTCTCGTTATACAAGTAACTGGTTTTGGTGAGCAACACCACACATGGGTGTAAAAGTTAGTACTTCAGACGTTAAAATTTGTTACTATATAAAAGATCGTTATTTGAAAAACCAACGCAAACACTATCAGCCGGCGAGTACAGCTTAATGGTGGGATCGTTTGCTTACCAAAACAAAGGTCCTGGGTTTTTATAAATATTTCTAATTAATTTCAAAGCTCTAAAATTAATAAAAACGTTGATCAACGCTTCACGTGCAGCAGCGCTAGCCATATGGTAAGCGTCATAGGATCCGCAGATGAGATTTCTGCATCACTGTCATCATCCATTAGCCGGCGGTTATATCTCAATGGTCAAAACTTTTGCTTTGCAAGCCAAATTTTGTGCATTCGATCACCGACGGAGATAAAAAAAAAGGATTTTCAATCGATTTCTGAGCTTTAAAATAGGTTGGTGTTAATTTGATCCCTCACACGTAAAATACCAGTCGTAGCATATTAATAAGAATTAAGAATAGACGAAAGTCATATTGTGAACACCACCCATTAATAGTATAATTACTGTAATAAATGGATGTTGCGTTAACATCGTGCTTTAGTTTATGACGTTGGCGGATCAACACTTCACACGTAAGATATACGAAACATTGTAAGTGTAAAAGAATCCACAAATGAGATCTCTACATCAATTTTACTATCTGTCGGTATTCTCGTGTATGTGTTTACGTAAAAAAAAATCTAGAGTCATGTCTACACCCTATGGTTATAGCACATGATATAGCCCTAGCTGACTGGTACCGAAAGCCTCGATATACAATCGTTCGTCTCTTATTTCTGTTCGCTTGTCGACATGCATGTGTCGCTATATTGGCATTTTGGACAAGTTGCGGAGATCGCCACTCGTGGCGCTGTGCGACAGCCCGTCACGGGCGCGCTAGTCGTGTGCCGCCCGTCGGCGAGAGCATATTGTATTGCGGCTCGGCCTGAATGCTGTGACTAGGTCAGGCCAATGTGCTTCATTAAAGTCTATGTGTTATCAATCTGCTCCTAATCGTGCCATCACGCGACTGAATAACAACAGTTTAGAGAGAGGAGGATGTTACTATATATAAAGGGTCCGCCAAATAACTTTTTTTTTTTTAAAATGGGGTGCAAAACATCGAGTGTAGCTTCGGCTGTGTGGCACGTAGCGCCGTCCTGTTGAAACCAAATGTTGCCAATATCCTCCTCTTCAATTTTTGTGAACAAAAATGACCCGATAACGATCGCCGTTGACTGTAACGGACACTCCTTGCTCATTTTCGAAGAAAAATGGCCTGATTTTCAAAGTAATGTCGCAATATTTCCCAGCGTTGTTCAAGCGTATACACAACCATATTCGTTTAGCGGAAGGATAAAACTAATTATCTGTCAAATCAGACATGAGCTTAGTGTTACCATTCACGAAATAAGTACTAGTTGAAAAAAAAAACGTTAGATGGCGGACCCTTTAGTATGGTTCCTGAAAAATGAAGGATTGTCTGTACAAGGCACGCTTTTTTCAAGTGATAGAATTTACACTGAATATCGCCTTACACAAAATATTCACACGAATTTAACGCAGTGGGAAAGGAACAAAATAAGCATTTTAAATGCCCTTAAATTTTGAAAACGAAAATTAAAAATGAGACAATGAGTGACATTGTGTACGCGAATGCATGTGTTAAATTTACGAACGCGCCGAGCTCTAAATTTGAATCACAAGGGACGCCATTGTTGTATTTCCAGCACCTTCACCACCACATCATCATCGCCATGTGCGCTCCGCTAATTGGGGCTTCTTCTTCTCCATGTCAGCGACGTCAAATTATTTCTGCCCAGTGTCTGGCAACGTCGATAGCCCGTGTGTTGCCTAGCAATAGGTCTTGAGGTGTGCAGCTAGTTGGGATCTTAGGTGTAAGGCGGTCTGCAGATCTCCGCAGTCGCAATATAGTGACTCTCTCTTCGGAAGCATTCTCCACCGATAGAGGTTGTCCTTTGTTCTACCAACTCCGGTTCGTAATCTGTTCAGGGATTTCCAGGTCCGCCAGTCAAGGTTCTTGCCAGTTGGGAGGCCTTCCTTTGGAGCAATGAAATCCTCTGATGCGACTTGTCGCCAGAGCTGGAGTCTCTCATTTTCAGGGTCGGATGTGACAGGTTGTGTGGATCTCAGAAAGCTGCTTCGCAACTTCAATCTTGGTGTTAGGGGTATCTCATTATGCAAGCAGTGGGACGGTTGGTTGATTGCCTTACGCATTTCTTCGGCGCATATGACTTTGCGTGTTATGTTTGGTGGTGCGATACCAGCCAAGGGGTATAGTTTAGAAATGGGTGTTGGTTTGAGGCAGCCTGTGACGACTCTGCATGCATCATTCAGGGCAGTATCCACTTGATTACAATGGGTTGATCGACCCCACACTGGTGCCGCATATTCTCCGGTTGGGGCATATGGTCGACACAAACTGTCTCCACAAAGCTCTGTCAGCCACCATGATCTTCGGCTCATTCTATGTCAGTTCTACCTCCTGCGATTATATTATATGTATAGTTTCCGATGAAGTCAAATTTCCGGAGGCATAAAGAAAAATCAGCTGTAATTTATGCTCTACTGTGACAACTAAAGTATATGTTTCAGGCAGGACCACCTTTGCATATTGACCAGGTGTTAAGTTCTTAATTCAAGACCGGCAGGTATAGCTCAACTTCTAAAACGTTTACTTGGCAAGTCGAAGATCATGGGTTCGATCCCCGACAGAGATTACATAAGAAACTTTTATAATCGATTTCTAAGCTCTAAAGAACAAAAAGAGAAGTCAACAGTCGCATACATCAAGCAAGGCTAGCTTTCAATAAAATAGCAAAAATTCTTGAGCCAAAAAATATTACTTTAAGGCTCCGCAAGCAACTTGCCAAAACATTTGTTTTGAGCATCTTGATCTACGGCTTTTAGATATGGTGCTTATCTGAAAGTGATAAAAAAGACTAGAGGCCTTTGAGATGCGATCATACAGAAGAATTCTAGGAATTTCGTGGAGAGACCACATCAGCAACAATGAGGTTCTCAGGATAATCAAGGAAGATAGGCACCTAGTAAGAACCATCTCAGAGAGGCGAGCCCGATGGATCGATCACATCATGCGCCACGATGGTCTTCTTCATGATATTGTGGAGGGGATGGTTGAGGGTAGAAACTGTAGAGGGTGCCTTAGACGGGAATATTTGCAGCAAGTGTTCGAGGACATGAATTGTAGCGCTTATGCTGAGCTGAAAAGGGTTGCGGAGGACCGAGAGGAATGGAGATCGAGATGCAAGATTCTGTTGCTGCAAACCAATCCACCGGATTGATACTACGAAGAAGAAAAAACGAGTGATTTTGTGAACGTGACCACATGTGGCTGGAGCACTTACGAACGCGAAGAGTTCCAAATTTAAATCACAAGGCGGCCATTGTTGCATTTTTGGCGCCCTTTTTTCAATTCTAAACGTCAGAACTTGTTCATTCAGGGTTTTCAAATTTGTTCCGGAGCCCCGAAACATGTAAAAATAAAACTTTAATTGCCTGCAGGTTTCGGTGCTTTGAAAGAAGAGGCGAGGACGGCGTGAGACTGGACGCGTTTCGCCAGTAAAAATGCCAGACATAGTTTTTTTTTCTTCTAATGTAAACTATAAAATATGAATATTTTATTTTAATGTATTAACTTATGGCGCAGAGACGTGGAATCTGACAGCAAGTCTTACCCATAAAATAAAGGTCACCCAGCGTGCTATGGAGTAGCTACTAAACTCAAGTAGTGGATGCTACCCAATGAATAGGCACACTCAAGTGGCAATATGACATATCTGCCAAACAGACGCGGTCGATGGGGTAGAAAAGTATTGGATTGGCGCCCAAGACCTAGCAAACGATCATTGGCCGACTCCTTGAAAGATTAATTGGCGACATAAGAAGAATAGCGGGAGTGGCCTGGATGCGGAAGGCAAATAAGATGGAGACTCATGCGGGAGGCTTACGTTCAACATTGGACGGATACAGGCCGACCATGATGATGGCGTTTTTTCTAAACTATACCCCTTGGCTGGTATCGCACCACCAAACATATGAGACGCTTACTCATAAGCGCCAAAGAAATGCGTAAGGCAAGCAACCAACCGTCCCACATCTTGTATAATCAGATACCCCCAACACCCAGACTGAAGTCACGACGCAGCTTTCTGAGATCCACACAACCTCTCACATCCGCCCCTGAAAATGAGAGACTCCAGCTTTGGCAACAAGTCGCATTTCATTACTCCAAAGGAAGACCTCCCAACTGGCAAGAACCTTGATTGGCGCACCTGGAAATCCCTAAACATATTAATAACTGAAATTGATATAATAAAGGACAACCTCGAGCAGTGTGGAATGCTTCGGAGAGTCACTGTTGTGCTACTGTGGAGACCTGCAGACCGCCTCATACCTAAGATCCTGCTCCATGTGCCCAACAAGCTGCACACCTCAAGATCTAACGCTCGAGAACACACGAGCTTTCGATGTTGCCGAATACTTGGCAGAAATAATTTGACGTCGCTGACACGAAGAAAAAGATGATGATCATGATGTAGTTGTTACGACTCGTTAATAGTAACTAAGCAGGGTTAGTTTGTTTCAAATGAGTTTCTCAGTACGTAAGACCGTGGAGCTTCGTACCAGGCAGCAGGTAAACACCTGCTAGGAATACAACCTCAAATTACGTTCACTGACTAACTAACTAACGAGTAACCTTTTCGAAGCAGGTAAACTATGAATAACTGAGTATCTAATAATACTCGAGAAATTTTAATTAATCATTTAATTGTGTATTTTTTATACCATATTTGGAGGGTTTGCTGCATTTCGTGCCCAGACGATTCGTTCGACGAGTCATCGGTAACGACGTGGGTTGTACTGGACGAGACATTTGACGCACGGGGCAACTGGAGCACTGGATGTCTCGCTAACCTAAGTTATTTAGCTAACGAAACCTATGTATCTCTGGAGTCTACGATTACTAAACAAATCCTCCAGAGGTTAGGTGAGGTCGGCGAGACGTCCAGTGCACTAATTTTCTCGTGCACCAAATTTTTTGTGTACCAGACGTCCAGTGCGCCCCGATGAGTTGTTGAAAGAATTGTCTGGGAACGATAGGTCGTTACACCTATTTGGAACATATAAAAACTGGAGATCCACATATGAACATGGTTTTCGGGAGCCTCCGGGGCAAAAGTCCACAAACTTGCATAGACTGCGGCTGTTGTACAAGAGAAAAATTTGGGTGTTCAATAATCAGCGTTTTTTAAAGAGATCAGAAAATGAGCCCGACGCTTCTGAAGCCTAGACATTTTTGTTCTTAAAGGGACGTCAGAAGCGTCGGGGTTATCATCCTAGCTCCTTAAAAATAGCCTGATACTAAAGGGTCCGCCATCTAACGTTTTTTTTTTCAACTAGTGCTTATTCCGTGAATGGTAACACTTAGCTCATGTCTGATTTGACAGATAATTAGTTTTATCCTTCCGCTGAACGAACATGGTTGTGTATATGCTTCAACAACGCTGAAAAATATTGCGACATTACTTTGAAAATCAGGTCATTTTTCTTCAAAAATGAGCGAGGAGTAGCCGTTACAGTCAATGGCGATCGTTATCAGGCCATTTTTGTTCGCAAAAATTGAAGAAGAGGATATTGGCAACATTTGATTAAGGCAAGACGGCGCTACGTGCCACACAGCCGAAGCTACACTCGATGTTTTGCGCGCCATTTTAAAAAAAAAAGTTATTTGGCGGACCCTTTACTAACACCGAAATATTTCTCTGGTGCGCAAATTCAGACAATATGAGCTTACAGAACTTGCAGAAAACTTACAGAAACGGAAATTTTCGGTGTCCATATGCTCTAAATATGGAGCATATTTGTTTAAAAAAGTTTTAAAAAAAACATAAAAATGTCTCAAATAATGACAATATGCATCATGTACGAGAACGTAGATGTATTGTTATATACGCACAAGTATATGATAGATACAAGTATAAATGATTACGCCGACGTACTCACAGGTCGCCCCTCGTAGCCGGTGGGTTCGTTATGAGAAAAGTTTAGCGCCTAGTTGTTATTGTGTGGGGAGCGCGAGGGGGGCGCTCTAAAAGTTTTAATTTGAAAACTCTATTTTGAAATATACGCGTCACATATTGCGAGAGGACTCTTGCTCTGCAGAAAACTGATATAAATCATTCATTAATCTCTCAAATGGCGTGACAATGTGGTGGCTATATGCACAGAATGGGTTTACGACGAACTGTTCCAGGATTGGAAGAGTCAAGCTAATAACACCACATTAATTAAGGAGATATATACTGATATCAGCTTGATATAGCTCCTTTGGGCTGATGCCGTAAAGCCTCGAAAGACGATTTTTTGTCTCTTATTTTTGTTCGCTCGCCTGACATGCACATCTATTAATGTTAGTTTTAATTATATAAAATTAGCATACGCAATTATACTTGTTATGACAGTTGCTCCATTTCATGTTGGTGCAATTGTCATCTTTAATATGTTTTTTTGGCGCCACTGTCTTGGGGCGCTAGATGTCAGTGCTTGGCAGTTGTGAGTTGACTTTTCGACCGGTATTCGGCAGGGAGAGTCACTGTTGTGCGACTGCGGAGACCTGCAGACCGCATCACACCTCAGATCCTGCTCCATGAGACCTAATGCTGGGCAACACACGAGTTATCCATGTTGCCAGATACTGGGCAAAAATAATTTGACGTCGCTTAAAAGAAGAAGAAGAAGAAGACTGGACTATGCCATCCGGCTAACTTTTTAAACAACATTGAGGTCAATATACTACTTTTGAGTGAATTTTCTGGCCCATTTTTTGATGAATTGATATGACCTAAATATTTGTATTTCCAAAGCAGCCCAAAATCGTCTTCACAATAACATACTACGTGCGTTACCAACATTAGAAAACAAATAATGAAAAAAATGTCTTGGAATATACTTTTTAACCTTTACGCATCGGTTGTCGGCATATACTGTCATAAGATTCCCCGACCGTTGTCATCGGTTGACGCGATATATCGTTTTGCTACTTTCAGTACTCATTGTGATGTCAACGGTAGAAAATTGGAAGTGCAGTCATTCCCTTTATCAACTTTCATGTATTATTTACAGGAATCTGCACAGCATGTTAATAAATATCGTAAGGTATCGTCACAGGAGCGATTTTTCTGTAAGCCACATGTGTCAATGCCACCACATGTATACAGTTACATAATGAACGTTTGTTAAATATAACAGTTTTTTATGCATCATCTGATAGCTAAAGGGTACAAGAACCAATGTGATATATGAAAATAGACCAGATAAGTACATTAATGCTTCAAATACTGGTTTTATAATTGACAGTATAATTTGTATTCAAACCGAGCCGTAATGAAAGGGTTAAGTGAGAAAAATAGAACTAGAGTGACTTACTAGACCATCTTTTATGTATCATTTGTTGTACACGGTGTCACGACCTATCGTTCGCAGCCAATTCGTTAAACGACTTATCGTTAACAACGTGAGGCGAACTGGAAGTCTGGTGCACGAGACACCTGGTACACTGGCTGTCTCGCTAACCTAACCTAACCTAAGCATTTGTCCTTTCAGATAAATTTCCTCCTTTTAAATAAATAACTTAGTTATTAATAGATCATTTCATTAAACAATGACACTCATACGTCTAACCTGCAATCAATGGAACACAGGCGTAAGATTGGTTCACTCGGTCTTTTCTACCGGTATTACCACGGTCGCTGCTCTTCGGAACTTAAAGAACTAATTCCTCCTGCAGCCACCCACAACCGACTAACTCGTCTTACACTTGCCGAACATCCATACACGGTTAATGAGTGTCGACCAAGAACTGTCAGTCAATATAAACTGGATCTCTTCAAGAAACAGATAAATATACACTTGCAATCTCCCCAACCCACACACAAACACGAACACAGCACACGTTTCCCGCATGCAGCTTCCAGCCTCCCTGGCTGAGCGTCATAGAGCGCACTGGTATTGACCGGCTGTGCTCTTCTGCATGCAATTACATAAAAAAAGTTCCCAACGATCAACATGATGAGATGGCAGCTGTAGTATCCGGAGCATATTTTTAAAGAAAATTGCACTATCACTCGAAGATCCCGAAGACCTTGTCATGTAGTCATAACGCATGTTTCAACATGACAAAAAAAAAAAAAAAACAGGCGGTGACCCATCCGACTTTTAGTCTTCGTCCAATGTTGCTTAACTTCAGTGACCTAGCGAGAAAAAAATAAATAATAAATTGTGCTATTGTCGTTGATTTGAAAACTACGTTTCGCAATTAAATTTAATAAGGAACGGTTGGCGTGGGGTTGTAGTCGCGACGTTAATAATGGAGGGCGAGCATGCCATAGCGTACAACGGACCCATTACTATTAAATATTCAGTTAATTAGTTTATAATTTAACTTTGTTTTGGTAACAAACGTGAACTGGAAACCGGAAGTTATGCCTTTAATGAAAACGCACGGCGGAAGGAGGAGGCTTGATTCGGAGGACAGAAGACCCATGACTGTGGAGACTCACGACGATAATAAAGCTCGGTAATGTATAATTGACAATGCGAACAACGTTCTAGTTAGATCACTGAAGTAAAGCAACATTTGGAGCGGACCAAAACATGGATAGGTCATCGTATATTGCTAGCTATAAAACTAATAAAACTTAGTGGTTAAAGCGTTTGCATGCTAAACGCGAGTTCATAGGTTCGATCCCCAACGGAGATTTAAAAATATATTTTTTAATTGATTTCTGAGCTCTAAAATACACCACATTGGTGTGAATTTGTTCTCTCACACGTAAAATGCCAGTCATAGCCTATTAATCAAAATTGACATTAGACGAAAGTTGTCGCGTGAACACTACCTATACATAGTTTATTCCACTAAAAATTGGACGCCTTCTGCAGCTCTGCCAAATAATTTAAACGTATAGTTGCCGACGGTTTGCAAGACTGCGCGAGCCCGGGGACTTGAAGAAAAGGCAGCTTTAGTTTATTCTCTTTTGCGGCATCCTTAATACATGTTCCAGCCAGGTCAAACTTTGCCTCTTGACCGATTGTACAGGGAGCGGCAAAAAAAGCTGATGGTCTTCGTCGTTGTTTTTTATGTATTATTTTTATTATTATTTTTCTGTATTACCGAGAATGCAACGCAGGACAGACAAACATGGCGAATGTTCACAAGGCGATCCGACCCCAGATTATGGTAAATGTCGTGGCTAAAGACGTAGTAGGTGCTTGTGAAATCAATAAAAATGGTTCGGAGGAGCATTGTCAATTGCAGGATCGTCAAAACGCGCGACAGAATAAGTGCGTAGTAATAAAAGAAAAAAATTGTACTGCGAAACATTGCGATTTCTTATATATATTGGGAAAAAATGCCAAAGGATTGCGAGGATATGCGGATAAAAGGGCAAGAAAAAGATATAAAAGGCATAGAAGTAACGAAAAAGGCAAGAAAGGCTGTACTGCCTTAAAGGGGGCTCATTGTTCTTAAAGGCGACTTTGCTTACAGGGTCGAATCAGGGCCAAAAGAACCAACATCAAAACAAGGCAAAGTTTGAATATCTCAAAACGAAAGAAACATTACGAATGCCACTTTCAAATTTATGGGCATCAGAAATCCTGCAATCCACATACATTTTGTTGGAAAGCAGTTTGTATGTCCCTGAGAATTATCTGAGGATAAGAAGGCATACAAATGGTACTAGATAAGGAGGCATAGATATCTGGGACAAGTAAAAATTCGAAGCGAAAATTCCGCAATGTCTTAAAACTAAGACTTTTAACCAATGCATCATCCCTGTATTAACTTATGGCGCAGAGACGTGGAATCTGACAGCAAGTCTTACACATAAAATGAAGGTCACGCAGCGTGCTATGGAGAGATCCATGAGAGGAGTGTCGCTAAAAGATAGAATCCAAAACGAGGAAATACGCAGAAGAATTCAAGTAGTGCAGGCTACCCAACGAATAGGCACAATCAAGTGGCAATGTGACATATCTGTTGAAAATACGACGGTCGATGGGGAAGAAAAGTATTGTAACGGCGCCCAAGAACTGGCAAACGAAGCATTGGCCGACCCCCTGCAAGATGGACTGTCGACATAAGAAGAATCGTGGGAGTGACCTGGATGCGGAAGGCGGAGCATCGAAGAGGATGGAGACTCATGCGGGAGGCTTACGTTCAACAGTGGACGGATACAGGCTGATGATTATGACGAAGGACGCCTCACACCTAAGATGCTGCTCCGTGTGCCCAACAAGTTGCACATCTCAGGACCTAATGCTGGGCAACACACGAGCTATCGATGTTGCCATGACGTCGCTGACACGAAGAAGAAAAAGAAGATGATAAAGGAGGCACATATTCATTCTTCCAAAGAGTACCACTACCAGAGACTATGCGTCTTGAGTGAGTAATCACACTGTTCGCCTCGGATTTTGATATTTTCCACGCAAGGGAGGCCCAGTTCAGACACGAGCTCCACAAATTTGTTTGAAGGAGTAATTTGTTGGAGTCATCTGTTTAATGAGCATTGGGACTTTCTGTTCTTAATCATAAGTAAATACCTATATTTACACATTGTTTCTTTTTTTGTATTATCTTATTTGAGGATCGTATTAAATAAAGGCAACTATTTTATTCGATTAATGGTCGGTAATTATTAAGTAAACGTTCAGTAATAAATATATAAAAAATGCCTGAAAGTTTTTTTTTTTTTAATCATGGTAGTACTGAAGTGTTTTTAGTGATTATCTTTGGCACACTCGTCGTGAGCGTTGCGCATATTCATGATCAATGTCAAGTCTTGTCATTGACGTCACATCATCATCCTTCCCGTCTTGCCCTGATGCTATATAAAAAGTCCGGTTCGCTTTTTTAGTCACCGAGACGGAGAGCAATCAGATGATGCATAGAACCTATTATATCTAACAAACGTTCATTATGTAACACCATACATGTGGTGGCATTGACACATGTGGTTTACATAAAAATCGCTCCTGTGACGAAACCCAACGATATTTATTTACAGATTCCTTTGAAGAATACAAGTAGGTTGATAAAGGGAATGACTGCACTTCCGATTTCCTACCGTAGATGTCACAATGAGTAATGAAAGTAGCAAAACGAAATACCACGTCAAGCGATGTCAACGGTCGAGGAATCTTATGACGGCATATGCTGATGCGAAAGGATTAGTAGTATTGAAGTATTTTTAGTGATTAGCGTTGGCACGCTCGTCGTGAACTTAACGCATTTTAATGATCGATTCATATATTTTAGTTGACATCACCTCACGTTATTAAATTGCCGTGTTCCTTCCCGTCTTGCCCTGATGGTGTATAAAAAGTCCGGTTCGCTTTTTTGTCACCGAGACGGAGAGCAAAAAAAAATGCCCGAGACCAAAAACCAGATCGGCAAAATCGAGAAACCGAAAAAACCTCTTTACTTCGGTCTCGTTATCTAGCGGCCGTCACGCACGGTCCACGAAACGCAGAAAATACTCGTAACAATCGTCATAGAGTTAATCCTTCAAGAAAATTATATATTTATAAACATTTTTAGCCGGCGGGTATATCTCAATGGTCAAAACGTTTGCTTTGCAAGCCAAAGGTCGTGGGTTTGATCCCCGACGGAGTCTTACGGACACTATTTATGATTAAGTACATAGAACAAAGTAATAAAGACAAGCAACAGAATGTCCCAAACCTCATCAAACAGACGAACCAACGAATCATTCCTCTAAAGAAACTCGTGGAGTTCATGTCTGAATTGGGCCTCCCTTACGTGAAATATATCAACATCCGAGACGATTTGGTTCAACGAATTCATCAACATCCATAGCAGGATGCCAGGACTTCCTGAGACGGCAGCTGTAGTATCCGATGACGTATTTTACGTGATTTGTTAAAAAATAAGTCGAGTTTCTAAGACATCTCTGCACCGGAATGTATACCGGGCACAAATATCGTTCACAACAAGGTGGTGGCTGTAATATCCGAGGCACTTTTAAGGATATCACATTATAAGTTCGATGATTACGAGGCGTGACTTATTTGGTTCTAAAGGAAAGCTCAACAACAAGCTTTAAATTTAAAATGTTTAATATAAATACATAAAAGGTTTACTATCTCCGGTACGTATAAACTATTATAAAAAATGTATCGACGGTCGGCCGCTAAGGGCGTTGACTTACGCAATTGAAAAACAGGGTTCGTGTCCCTATAAAGCCTTTTTTAAAAACGACATTTGTAACATAAAAAATGCTGGGGTACGACTATTTGACGTTGTGAGGAGTAACGAGCAGACAAGGCAGCCTTCACGACCTGGTTGGGACATATTCTTTTGTAGCCCAAAGACAGTTAATCAGTCAGCCTAACTTACCAAGTGGAGGTTCTACCTCGAGACACCAACCCATCACAAAGTCGTCAACCCTATGCCTCTTAGCTTATAATGCACTCAACGGAACTGCACCGAGATATTTGACAGAACTGATCAAGCACAAGGAGATAAGCGCGCGTGGAGAGACACTCAGATCAGCCAGAGCAAATAGAAGCACCTGCAGCTGACGGGAGGTAGTCCTAGTACGGTATTCGGCAATCGTGCTTTCAGCTAGGCGGCACCATTGGCCTGGAACTCGCTGCCAAAGCGGAGGCATCCTTCAGAAGCAGACTCAAGACCCACCTTTTTACTCAGATAGGCAAAGAAGCGCTGACGGAATGACCATTCGGTCATAAAAATGCGCTATACAAATACTGATATAATAATAATAAACCTGAAGAAGACCCCTGCAATGGCGTTTGAAATAATGGTACAAAATATTTCACCACACACGGCAAAATCCCAAAAGAGACAATACCGAAAAATAATAAATTGGCACTAAATAATCAATTAATGGAACTTAATAATAGGTTATGTTAAATAACTTCTTAGTTTCTTGGGCGGTCGAAATATTAGTTGAAAAAAGTTCACCACACACGGCTCAACCCAAAAGCCACAACAGGTTATGTTAGGTTTTAGTTTTACGTGTTAATTATTTATTATTTTAAATTACTGGAAGTAATTGATTAATTAATTTAAAACTCCGCAAGCAACTTGCCAAAACATTTATTTGGAGCATCTCGATGTACGGCTGTGAGACATGGTGCTTATCTGAAAGTGATAAGACTAGAGGACATGTGGTCTTACAGAAGAGTTGTCGGAATTTCCTGCAGAGACCACGTCACGAACAATCAGGTTCTCAGCATAATCAAGAAAGATAGTCTCTTAGTAAGAACCATCTCAGAGAGGCGATCGGTCACATCATGCGCCACGATGGTCTTCTTCACGACATTGCGGAAGGGATGTTTGAGGGTAGAAACTGCACAGAGCCCACTAGACGGGAGTATTTGCAGCAAGTGTTCGAGGACATGAGTTGTAGCTTTTATGCCGAGCTAAAGAGGGTTGCAGAGGATAAGTAGCAGTGAAGATCGAGATACAAGATTTTGTTGCTGCAAACCAATCCACTGTATTGATACTACGAAGAAGATGATGGTTACCTGTAGTGTTAATATTTAAAAGGAAAACGATAAAATCGCTATAGGAATGGAAAGTAAATAAATTTGCTTTAGAATCGTCTTCATCCAGTGTTTGATAGATATATGAACAATCAAGTTTTATGTTGGAGAGAACAATGGGCGAGGCAGAGCATTCCATAGCCTACCTTATACGTTTCAGGAGCGAATTTACAAAACTTTCTGAGAAGAACAATACAAGACTTGTTGGTTTCTTTGAAATGATTTGATGTTTATGAGTTGGTTGAAGAATGAATCAAAAATCCAACCGCAAATATGCAATTGCTACACACGGTGTCACGACCTATCGTTCGCAGACAATTCGTTCAGCGACTCATCGGTTACGACGTGGGGCGCACCGGACATCTGGCGCAAGGGACATTAGGCGTACGGGACAACCTAACCTAAGGATTTGTCGAGTGATCGTAGAGTTCCATGTGTCTCGTTTACGAAATAACTTGACACGTACATCAAATGCCCCGTGCACCAGTCGAACATTACGCCCCACATTTGCCGGCGGTCATAGCTCAATGGTAAAGCGTTTGCTTTGCAAGCCAAAGGTCGTGGGTCCGATGCCCGACGGAGATTAAAAAAAAGGATTTCTAATCGATTTCTGAGCTCTAAATTACCCCGGTTGGTGTGAATTTGATCCATCACCCGTAAAATGTCAGTCATAGCCTATCAATTAAAATTGGTGGTAGACGAAAGTCGTCCCGTGAAGACCGCCCATTCATAGTAAATTCCTGTAATAATAAAGGATGATGCGTGAATCTCGGGCTGTAGTCTATGACGTCGGCGGATCAACACTCCACATGCAGCGTTTAGCCATATAGACCATGGTAAGCGTCATAGAATTCCACAGATGAGACTTCAAAAAATTACTATCACCATCTGTCGGTAGTCTCCTGTATGTGTTTACATAAAAAAAAACGTCGCCTTTTTTTCAAGCCCTCAGACTCGCCGCCCTCGTAGGCCATCGGAAACTATATATAAAATGAATTTGCACATATATGATTCCCAACGACCTTCAGGACAGAAGTCTGAGGACTTTGAAGAGACGGCCGCTGTGGTATCTGAGACATATTTTTGGGTGATTCGTTAATCCGATTTCAGACATATTAATAAGATCGTCGAAGTAAAGTTACGTTGGGCGCGGACCGAAACTCGCATGGGTCACCGCATGTTGCTGACCGCGAGTGACTGGTCAGATTGAGCATTGCTTAAGACCAAACGGTCCTGGCCTCGGGAGCGTCGTCAAATCACCCGAAAATATGTATCGCATACTACAGCAGCCATACATTCAAATACTACGGCCACCTTTTTTATTTTTATGTAAACACATACAGGAGAATACCGACAGACGGTGATAGTAGTTCTGAAGTCTCATCTGTGGAATTCAATGACGTTTACCATGGTGCATATGGCTAAGCGCTGCATGTGAAGTGTTGATCCGCCAAAGCCATAGACTACAGCCCGAGATTCACGCATCATTCTCATTATTACAGGAATTTACTATCAATAGGTGGTCTTCACGGGACTTACAACCTACAACCAATTTTAACTAATAGCCTATGACTGACATTTTGAAAGTGTGGGATCAAATTCACACCATCCGGGGGTACCTTAGAGCTCAGAAACCGATTAAAAGTCCTTTTTTTTTACTATCCGTCGGGGATCGAACCCACTCTACCTATGGCTATTGAGCTATAGCCGCTGGCAAGCTTTCCTGGAGGTCTACAAGAACAACGTGTATTTTAGAGTCAGGCCTTCAGGAGCATATATTTATTCAGCCCTCATATAACGCACGCTTTTAAAAACTTGTAATGGACATTTCATAATGAAGCGTAGGCTATTTTATCCAATTTTTTACATGAGGATGTATGGATATTATCCGTGGCTGTACCCATCTAACTTTATACGGGGTATGTTGGGATACAATGAGTTGAGAACTAGAAGAGAAGTGTGCTTGAGTATGCATTTCTTTCGCCTAGTGCGCGGCGTGTTCAGAAATACAGATATTTTGTTGGAAATCGGTTTGTTTGTCCCTGACAATTATTTAAGGATAAGGAGGCACAGATTGTTTGTTCTTCCTAGTAATACTAACCTGCCAGAGAATATGCCTCTTGAGAGAGTGATCAGATCGTTCAACCATATCGCCTCGAATATTGATGTATTCCACTTGAGAGAAGCCCAGTTCAGACATGAGCTCCAAGAATTTATTTATTAAAGTAATTTCGTGGAGTCTTCTGTTTAGAGAACTTCGGAACTTTTTAATAATTATTGTTAATAATAGTAAATACCTAATTGTTTCTCTTGTATTATATCTTATTTCAGGATCGTATTAAATATATATTTGTATTTGTAATGTTTCTGACAGGAATAAATAAAATTGTCATTGAAAACAAAAATCTTTTGAAAACGTTATAGAAGGGTTCTGGGACAAGGTATACACAATCTGAGCTTACAGAACTGATAAGACGGCAATTTGCGGTGTTTATATGCTACAAATATGAAGGGGATATGGTAATATATGGTTAACTATGAAATTGTGGATTTTGGGCTTAGCCGTGTGTGGCGAATTTCTTTTAACTAATATTTCGACCGCCATTGCAGGGGTCTTCTTCAGGATAGATGATTTAGTTAGGTTGAAATTTTGGTTAAAAGAAATTCGCCACACACACTGAACCCAAAAGCCACAATATCAAATCTGGCCAAGAAAACCTTAGAAGTTATTTATGGTTAACTATATTGAAAATACTTAAAAAAAGGATTCAACAAACCTTCTATTGGTCGTAGAATCGCCATCACCAAAAATATTCCCAGAGTGCGACGAATCACCACGGAATTGTTATCCCATGGCGATGCCCCTCTGGCGCCTTTTTTCTTTGGCACCATAGTGACGCAAACTATGTTACAACAACCACAAGACGCCGTCAATCACCCATCTGTGGATGTGGAGACGTCCACAGCGCCACTTTACACGAATCACCACAAAAAATGATTCGAAAACACTTTTTAAACCATCAAAAACACTTGATTATTCAATCATTGGCGCTTAGAACGTATCGAAGAATGTGAAATATTGTTAAGTATTTTAAATCACATTAAAAACCTTAAAAAATCAAATATTTTGATTTAAAAACACTGTTTTTTAGTAATGTAATAAATAATTATGTAATTATAATCGAGAAAATGCATGACCTCTTAGTATTTAACTACAAAAATTATATTTTTAATAAATAGTACATTTTTGCCCCGAAAAACTAATAGCTTATGTCTATTATCAATGATTTGAAATAATTTATATTTTATATAAGTCCGTTTTCTAATAACTATAATTTATTTAGTTGAATAGTAAGCGATCATGCTAATTTTCTTTAGTATCAACACATTTTTCGTTGTATTATTTCATAATAATATTGTTAGAAAAATATTCACGTAAAAGCATTCAAAAAACGCTTTATTCATTTAAAAAAAACGCTTAAGAAACACGTAATTCGTTGTAGTTTAATATTTTATACATAAATAATACTATAATTAACACATCACAATAATAAATTCAATAAAAAAACGTTGGTATTATCAAAAAACAAGCCAATTAAATTCAAATTTAAATTGGAATTCGAACGATTTTTCAATTGTTTTAATTTTTAAATGACGTAAAAACAACGTTTTTTAGCGTCTTTATTGAATTAAAACATAACAATATTGAAGCTGATACATTTTATTGTTGTTTTGTAATGTTTTTTTACAATGTTTTCGAATATTATTTACGTAAATCGTATTCGAAAATACTTTTCCGGAGCATTTTTTCGACCGACCGACACAACCTCCACACGCGAAAGACAAATCGGTACTGGGGGTGAAGCGAGCGCCTGCGTGTTGCCAGGTGACTAAATAAAAATAACGTTTAAATTATTACAAGAATTATTTTCAATGTTACAATTACAATTTTACATGTTAAACAAATAATTACTAACAAAGTGTCTCTCATATAATTATCAAAACCTATTTATTATATTTTTTTGTGAATAACTGTGTTTTTTTTAGTTTTTTTTAAAGTAAGGAATTTACTACACAATTATATCAAATATAAATTGACGTATTATAAATAAAATTTTGTACAACGTTGTATAAGCATCCTTTTCGGATTATTAGTCAATTTCACTCCGTCTGGTTAATCATTTCATCTAGATAAATTTTACAATTGACAAATCACTTAAAATATACATCGAAGGTCGCGATAATCAATTTTTTTTATTACGACAAAAGTCGACCCGGGAGCACCACCCATTCATATAAATTATTGGATGATGAGTGAATGTCGGGTTGTAATCTATGACGTTTGCGGACAAGCACTCCAAATTCAGCGCTTAGTCATATGTAGCATTAGAAGCACCCTGCAGCTGACGGGAGGTAGTCCTAGCACGGTCTTTGGCAATCGGGCTTTCAGCTACGCTGCATCAATGGCCTGGAACTCACTACCGGAAAGCATAAGAGAGCTTAAAGCGGAGGCATCCTTCAGAAGCAGACTCAAGACCCACCTTTTTACTCAGAGAGGCAAAGAAGCGCTTTTGGAATGATCATTCGGTCATAAAAGAGCGCTATAGAAATACTAATATAATAATAATATAATAATACAAGCGTAATAGAATCCACAAATGTGACTTCTGCATCACTATCACCATATGTCGGTATTCTCCTGTAGGTTCTTACATAAAAAAAATACGACAGTCACTTCAATCAAGTCTGAGCACAATTTTCCACGTTCTAATCACCTTTACACGTGAACTGAACAACCAATATTATAATAATTGTACATTCTAAACGTTTTATTGATTTTTGTACAATAAAATCAACATAATAAGAATTTTCATGTTCGCTTCCATAACTGGAGTATACGGTAGTCACGAACTGCTACCATAAAGTTTTGTCAGCCGTTCTGGTCCTTGCCTCATTCACCCTGTGTCAGCTCTGCCTCCTGTGAGTACATTATATATATATAGTTCACGTCAGCCTGCCAGAACAGCTTCTGCCTGGAGGCTTGAATAAAAGGCAGCTGTATTTTATGCTCTCCTGCGGCATCCAAGTCCACTTTCATCTCTTAGTCAATTGTAGTATAGAAGGCTGCCTTGTTCGCTCTCTTATATCGTCATTACTCATAAAGTCAAACCATAATACAAAAAAACGTCTGCTTTCGAAACCTATTATTCGGCAGCATTGGAATTTGATGAAAAGCTAAGATTCTCAGTTGAAAATAATATTAAGAAAAATATCCGTTCCAAATGTGGAGCATATGAACACTACAAATTATCGTTTTACAGTTCTGTAAGCTCCCAGATTGCCAATGCCTTGTCCCAGAACACCTGTATACCAGGAGGACTAAATACAGATAACACAGATAGTGGGAGTTTAGTTTGGAATCCCAATAAACCCAAATACATTTTCATGGTCGAAAAAAATTCATAAAAAAATTCTCCGACGTCTTTATTTTTATATTTACGGTAACTATACATTAAATTAATTTAATTCCGAACATTACCCAACTCTTTTTCTTCTAGGGATGCTTTCTTTCCATTCGCTAGAGTCCCGGAGGAAAATGCTGCACTCAAACATTCATTCCTTCTTCTTCGCGGTTCAATTCACAACCCTGGTATTCTTGAATGTTTTAACTTCTATGTTCCAGATAGGTACACCCGTGCTCGTAGCCATCCATTGTTTTTGATCCCAGTCGATGCTTGTGGAGCTTCAAGCACTCAATTTGGTACAACGGCAATGTCGCTCCTAAATGGCCTACCAGCACACCTCGATCCTTTTCTTACATCCTTTTCCTCTTTTGTCGATGGTATTGTTCTACTTGATCTCTGTGATCTTTGACACGTGTCATCTTCTTATTCTTTTATGTTTTTTTATTTTTTATTATTTTCTCTATTTATTGTATATTTATGTATACTCTATGTTTCTAAATATTTGTAAAAAAAAATGGAATTTCGATTCTGTATATAAATAAATAAATAAATAAATAAGTAAATAAATAACACACACAAATGACTGCGGCTGTAGTACCAAATAAAAATTTGGTTATTCAATAATCAGCGTTTTTAAGGAGATAGAAACTAATTAAATGAATTAATGCGAATAAAATAAAATATTTTTGATTTATCGTTCGAAATGGCAGCACCGCTCTTCTCTCGTAAAACAAGAGTGCATCAACGATACATCACCGTCTATCCCTCTCGCACGTTGATAATTCCGTACTTCGCAGACCGAAGAGAGCGAGACGCCGATACTTTATGAGTGTTTGAAATCAGAAATAGCTCCAGATATCGTTTTTCTCTCTTTGACCCGCTGACATCTCAATTGCGGCGTGCGACAGAGAAGAACGTCATCACTGTCTATTGAGATATCTCAATTATTGCGGATTACATTATGATATGACGCTTTCCATTAAACGCACAGCTCAGCAATCATTATTAGATGTTAACCCACTAATATGTAAAAGAGCAGTTCGTCTATAAATAATGACACACAAGCATACCATCTAATATCTGAGAACCGCGTAATATTGCCTGACATATTTTTTTCTTCTGAAATTAATTACACTAACACCCACAACTGTCACACTCGTCTCACACTTGCTGAACATCCATACACGGTTAATGTATGTCGACCGAAACTTGATATTTTCCAAAACTTTTTCCTGATTGCCATCAGTAAGTTCTGGAATGCTCTTTAAGCATCTGTGTTTCCTCCTTCATCTCTTCAAAATGCATATCAATATACACCTGCAATCTCCTTATCTTTACATAAGCGGCGTTCGATCACTGACGGAGATGAAAAAAAATCTTACCCCGTAAAATGCTTGTCATAGCGTATTAATTAAAATTGGTAGTAGTCGAAACTCGTCCCTTAAAAACCACTCATTCACAGTGAATTAGTGTCATTCCAAATGCGGCATTTAGCCATATTTAAAAATGGCAAGCGTCATAGTCAAACCTATTTAAAAAGTAAATAGTTATACATTTGCTTGGCAATCCGAAGGTCTTGAGTTCGATCCCTTTTTTTAGAGAGATTTAAAAAAAAAAGATTTCTGAGCTCATAAATACCCACGGTTGGTGTGAATTTGATCCCTCACCCGTAAAATGCCAGTGAAGACCGCCCATTCATAGTAAATTCTTGTATTAATATGGATGATGCGTGAATGTCGGGCTGTAGTCTATGAAGTTGGCGGATCAACACTGCACATGCAGCGCTTATTCATATTTAGAATGGTAAACGTTATAGGATCCACAGGTGAAAAACTACAGGATCTGTATAATCATATCAGCAACATTCATATCCATGTATGGTTAACGTCATAGAATCCACAGATCTTCAGCCTTCAGAATCACTATCACCATCTGTCGGTATTCTCCTGTATGTGTTTACATAAAAAAATCATATATAGAATGTACTGGGTGGAGCTCCGGGAGGCAAACCTATTTGAGAAGTAAATTACATTGTATTATTGACCACATGCAGTAAGACGGAAGTGCTGTGTTCGTTATAGAATCCTAAATTCATTTCAAATGGAGCGAATAATGGTATTTGTGTAATCTTATGTCCTGTATGGTTTATTCTTCTTTAAAAAAAAATTATTCATTGTAATAGATTATACACCTTTTGATTTTCGTTCTAAATAAGGTCCAGACGGCAAAAAAATGCATAGAATCCTTGAAAAGTGACAAAAACATTGCGATATCCGGTCTAGGTGGGACGAAGAAGAGGTTACTGCAGTTTATACTCTCTTCCGGCGATCATCCAGCGTGCTATGGAGAGATCCATGCTCGGAGTGTCACTAAAAGATAAAATCCGAAACGAAGATATTCGCAGAAGAACTCAAGTATTGGATGCTACACAACGAATAGGCACACTCAAGTGGCAATGGGCAGGTCATATCTGTCGAAGAAACGAAGTATGAAGGGTAAGAAAAGCTTTGGAATGCTCTTCCAGCGTCTGTGTTTCTTCCTTCCTACAATCTGGATATCTTCAAGAAACAGATAAATATACACTTGCAATCTCCCCAACCCACACACAAACACGAACACAACACACGTTTCCGGCATGCAGCGTCCAGCCTCCATGTCTGAGCGTCATAGAGTGCACTGGTCTTATCCGGGTGTGCTCTCCTGCATACGATTACGTAAAAAAAAGGTATATACTCAGGAATCATGCTATATTTTCTCAAGTGTGCAAGTAAAAATAGTTCGTGTTGTGGATAATGTCAAAGGCAGCTGGCTTTTGAACAGGCATATCAAGGTTCGAGACCCGAAAAGTGAAAAAAAAACTTTCGGAGATACATTTCCTATGGATTTCATACAAAAAAAGTTGTTCGTTTGAAATTAGATACTTGGAATAACAAAGTTAATTTTGCAAGCAATTCGTCGCATCCGCTCCTTTGGCTTGGATGATTCGTAGCATGTAAAATATTTGTCACCAATTTGTCTGTTTTTTTTTTCATCATATAAACAGATACAAACGTTTGTGATGTCTCATCTGTGGAGTCTATGACGCTGTCTATTTTTAAACATGACTTAAAGCTGCGTTTGCGGTGTCGCTTGGGAAATGATGGAGACCCAGATGGGAACCCGTTATTTGTTAGAGAGTGGCTGAAGGCCTTCCCGTGATTCTAGGTGCATCAGTTAGATGTCAAATAGACCTCAGTCTAAGGCTGCTATGTTAGTATACTACAGCGAGTCTCGAATTGCCTACGGCGTCACGACCTATCGTTCCCAGACAATTTGTTCAATGCCTCGTCGGTAACGAAGGTTGGGCGTACTAGACGTCTGGTGCACGGGACAACTGGTGCAGTGGATGTCTCGCTAAGCTAAACTAACCTAACCTAAGTATTTGTCCAGTGATCGTTAAGTCCAGAAATCCATAGATCTTGTTATCGAAATAACTTAGGTTAAATTAAGTTAACGAGATATCCAGTGCATTAGTTGTCCCGTGCACCAAATGACCCGTGCACCAGACGTCCAGTGCGCACCACATCGTTACCGATGAGTCTTTAAACGAATTGGTTGTCACGTGGCCTAAATACAATTGATGAAGTAATATAGGTTATTTTTTTTATTTTTTTTTATGTAAACGCATGCAGGAGAGCACAACCGGTCAAGACCAGTGCACTCTATGACGCTCAGCCAGGGAGGCTGGACGCTGCATGCGGGAAACGTGTGTTGTGTTCGTGTTTGTGTGTGGGTTGGGGAGATTGCAAGTATATATTTATCTGTTTCTTGAAGAGATCCAGATTGTAGGAAGGAGGAAACACAGACGCTGGAAGAGCATTCCATAGCTTACCGGTGGCATTAAGGAAGGAACTTTGGAAGCTGCCAGTTCTTGGTCGACATATATTAACCGTGTATGGATGTTCGGCAAGTGTAAGACGAGTTTGTCGGCTGTGAGTGGGTGCAGGAGGAATTAGTTCTTTAAGTTCCGAAGAGCAGCGACCGTGGTAATAACGGTAGAAAAGACTACGAGAACCAACCTTACGTCTGTGTTCCATTGATTTTAGATTAGACGTAAGGGTGTCATTGTTTATCAAACGAATTGCTCTTCTTTGAACTGAGTCAATTAAGTTTAGAAGGTATTTTGGGGCTCCAATCCAAAGGTGACTGCCGTATTCAAGGATAGGTCGGATTTGTCCTTTATATAGAAGAAGAAGTTGTTTATCGTTGAAATACCGACGTGATCTATATAATACACCTGGTTTTTTGGAAGCGAGACCGGCTTTACACTTAATTGACTCGTTAGGTTAGGTTAGGTAACGAAATGCGGCGGAAACGTTTGGAACTATACATATAATGTACTCGCGGGAGGCAGAGCTGACATGGATGAAGTATGGACCAAGTTCGTGACGACAATATGTTCAAGTTATGTAAGCGTACATGGTATGGTTATAATCAGCCTGATTAATGGATAACGGATTAACCTTATTTCTCGTAAAGGTTTAACTGAATCCGCACAGCGATTTTTTAATCCAATTTGGATTATACGCATAATAGTGTACATTGTATCCATTAGAGCTGTTTTCCAGCGACAGCATCACTGCAAACTAAGCACTATATAATTTCCATCACATATGGCTGCCAAGCCAAGACTGAGCTCTGCAGGCAGCTCTCTAGGGAAGTGATTTGGAGTGGGGGAACCAAAGCTGTTGATTGAGAGTTTCGGCTAGAATCCAGTACAAATTATGCCTCTAAGCTTATAAGGCACTCAACGGAACTGCACCGACAGAAATTATCAAGCCTTCAGAAATAAGCGCGCATGGAGAGACACTCAGATCAGCTAGAGCAAATAGAAACACCCTGCAGACGACGGGAAGTAGTCCTAGCACGGTCTTCGGCTATCGGGCTTTCAGCTACGCGGAACCAATGGCCTGGAACTCGCTACCGGAAAGCATAAGAGAGCTTAAAACGGAGGCATCCTTCAGAAGCAGACTCAAGACCCACCTTTTTACTCAGAGAGGCAAAGAAGCGCTTTTGGAATGGTCATTCGGTCATAAAAGAGCGCTATACAAATACTAATATAATAAAGGTACACTACAGAATCGCGGGATCCACTGACGGGACTGTAGCGCCATAGTTAACTTATTTTACGGATCACCCTCGTAATAGGAACGTTTTATGAATTTCCGCCGCAAACGCTGTAAGAAGTCTACGCTAAAGAAGATTTGCCTGTATTTAAGATATTTTCTGAAGTGATCTGCAGTTTCTATTACTTGCTATCTAACTTTCTGTCATCTCACTTCTGGAGTCTATCACACACATAATAGAGTAAACAGTAGGCCAGTGTTGTCGTTACAAAAATACCATTTTTTTTTTTAAAAAGGGATATGCTTTTTTATAGCATGCTATACAGCACTGTTAGAATGTTATGTCATCAAATAATTAATTTATTATAAATATTTATTTATTTACCTTGTTTTTACATGGATGTCGTAAGATACGTTCTGTATTAGGAGACTTCAGTTTCGAATAACTCGTAGCCTTTCTCAACCAAATGTTCTACATAAAATGAGTTAGACCACTTGCAAAGTACTATCGCAGCTCAGCTATCTCTTAACAAGAGAAAGATTGACAAAGGCTACGAGTTAGTCGAAACTGCAGTCACCTAAACAGAGAACTTATCATACGTGATCCATGTAAGAACAAGGTAAATTAATAAATATTGATATCAGCTTGATATAGCTCCGTTAGGCTGATGCCATAAATCCTCGAAAAATGATATTTTGTGACATGCATATCTAATAATGTTAGTTTAAGTTATACAATAATACACGGTGCTTGCATACGCCATTTTGTTTATTATGACAGTTGGCCCATATCATGTTGGTGCCACTGTCATCTTGAATTCGCTTTTTCTCCCGCGACGGTGGGCAGCGCTAGATGTCAGAGCGCGCCGTCAGTTGGAGCTCGCTCGCGACCGTTCGCCATAACGGGTGGACGAAAAAGCAAGTGTTAGAGAGAAATAAACGCGAATTGTGAAACGAAAACAAGTTCTTTGCATTGTGAACCCGATCCTGCATCTTGTCATCAGTAATACGATAACCAAATTCAGAGAGGAGGATATCAATATTTATCATTTATAATGGATTTCAAAGTGTATGGTGAAGACATTGAAAAAAAAAGCTTCATTAATTATTTTTTTTTTGGGGCCTAAGGCCCCCGGGCCGGTCGCCTTGTACCTGCGCTCCTTGGGAGCACTTACCAAGGCATTGTTTTCAGAGTACTTTCTCGTTATACAAGTAACGGGCTTTGGTGAGCAACACCGAACGTGGGTATAAGAGTTAGTGGTTCAGAAAATGCATGGAAGTTGGACTTTTAGTTCATTAATGGATAATGGCACTTTCGATGCAGCTATATAAACATTTTTGTGTGCGCCTAGGAATCGAACCCGTCGCGTTTTATTAAACAAGCAAACCACTTGTTTCAACACACAAATAACAGTTAAGTATGTGGAGTGCATGCTCACCCGGGCGACTTTTGTTTACATTACAAGCAACTGCATGATGAACTGAAGATGTCACATGCCCCAACAAGGGAAGGGAAAACCTACACGACAAAAAATTATTATCATAAAAAGAGATTTAAAAAATCACAGGATGGCTGAAATGGAGGTCTCTCTCTGGGGGTTTGTGTGACAGCAAGATTCCAGTTAGGACCAAAGGTAAAATCTACAAAACTGCTGTAAGGCCAGCTATGCTCTACGGATCGGAGTGTTGGACCCCGCTGAAACGTGACTTGGATAGGATTCATGTGACAGAGATGAAGATGCTGAGGTGGGCGGGCGGTGTGACTAGAGTGGACAGAGTTCCAAATGAGCATATTCGGGGCTCATTTCGGGTGGCCCTCATACCTGAAAAGATAAGGAAAAACCGCCTAAGATGGTATGGGCATGTGATACGGAGAGATGAGGATCACATGAAGAAGAGAGCCCTCAACGTATCCACGCTGAGAAGAAGACCTGGAAGACCACAGGCAACCTGGACTGCAACTGTAAACAAGGGTCTGAAAACCCTGGGCTTGACCGAGGATGCAACGCAGGACAGACAGACATGGCGAATGTGCACAAGGAGAGCCGACTCCGGATGATGGTAAATGGTTAGGATAAAGAAGATAAAAAAATTAAAATATATATTTTCTGTCAGCTAGCATTGTCCATGCCTTGTCCCAAGACATCCCTGCACCTTTACCCTTTCGTTACGGCTCGGTGGAATACAAATTATACCTTCAATACGGCGTGAATTTTTCAAACCATTTTTTTTGCTTAAAACTAGTATTTGAAACATAAATGTACTTAACTTTCATAGATCACATTGGTTCTTGTGTCATTTAGCTATCAGATGATTCATAAAAAACTATTCTATTTAACAAACGTTCATTATGTAACTCCATACATGCGGTGGCATTGACACATGTGGTTTACAGAAAAATCGTTCCTGTGACGAAACCTAACGATATTTATTTACATGCTTTACAGATTCCTGTAAATAATACATGTAGGTTCATAAAGGGAATGACTGCAGTTCCAATTTCCTACCGTAGATGTCACAATGAGTACTGACAGTAGCAAAACGATGTATCACGTCAGCCGATGTCAACGGTCGAGGAATCTTCAGACGGCATATATCGACAAACCGATGCGAAAGGGTTAAGAGATGTTATGACCATATAAAAACAAGGTAAATAAATAAATATTTTTTATTTATAATGGATCTCAAAATGAATGCTGAAAACATTGAAAAAAAATAAAAAAATTGTTTATCACAGTTGGATTGAAAAGAACGACAAGTCAGCGGCTCTTTAAAAAGATCCGTTCGTTATAAATGAACGGCTCTTTAAAATGAGCCGCTCCTTCTTTCAGCTTCAATACTTGAATATGTCATTTTTGTCTGACGGTCGAGTGGTTAAAGAAACTGCTTGCATCACTTCAGTGTCGGGTTCGAATGTGCTTCGTGACTGCGAAATATTTACTCAAAAATGCTCCAACTGTTCAAGCTAAAGCAGTGGTTCTTAAAAGGTATTATATCAGTATTTATGAAGCGTTATTTTATGACCAAACAGTCATTCAAAAAGCGCATCTTTGTTTATACAATTTTATACAGTTTTTTATTTCTTTTCCTTCAATGACATTACAAAATAGATTACAATTTTAATTCGTTATGGAAGTACTAACGTAAGTTCGATGATGTAAATGTATTGACTTCTTTAGTGTCAATGACCTCACAATCAGAAGAAGTGTCGGAATAAGTATGCAAATAGTTAGGATTTGTGACAACAAAAACCATGTCATAAGTATATCATAGTTGACAAACAAATAACACGGCATTATTGTCACAAAATCAAACATCCAACATTTCGGATCCATCCACACCAGCACTGAATCTGAAGCAATATTACACTCAATATGTCACTCAAAGTTGGTTTCAATAGAGACTTGATTTCTACGCCCGATCGGTATAGCATTTCGCCAGCCGGGGCGCGAGTCAATTGACGACTGCCTAACACTGTGACATGCCGCGCTGCCAATGATCGCGGCAAAAAAGCAAATTAAAGATGACAGTTGCACCAACATGAAATGGAGCAACTGTCATAAGCAATAAAATAGCGTGTGCAAACGCCTACATCGTTTGTCAAGGCTTTGCGGTATCAGCCTAAAAGATATATACCATGCTGATATCAATACATATTATTATTTTGTGGAACTTTGGGATACTGAGCTAACGTGCTGTAAAATAGTGATGAAGGATAAAGAGACTTTCAAATGGTCAAGTGGTTAAAGCGGCTGCCAGCTGAATTCTAAGGTTTTGAGTTCGATTTCTCTCGATGACTTGTAGAATGCAAATTATTGACTTGAACGTACTTGAAACACGACATTCGAATGACGTTCTCATAATGAAATTTGATACGTAGAAAACGTATCGCGTTTCGTGGAAATATGATACATGAAGGACTTATCCGCTTAGGACCAAATGGTCCAAGCTTCGAGAACGTCAAACAAATACGATCTCCTTAAAAAATCCGATTAAAGAATCAGTGCTACACTACTACTCTTCAAGTCCTCAGATTTTTGTCCTAGACGTCGTCGAGAACTATTTAAGTTTCTAGGCGTATCTTCAGGTGCAGAGATGTCTTGGGACAAGCCATAGACAGTGGCAATTGTTAGAACTGAGTGACCATATCTATCAACTCTGTGCGAAATATCTGAGACTCACAGCTCTACTCGATCAAAACAAAGTGCCGACTATACGGCGCCTGTATCGTCCTCATTCTTCTTTACTGTTGTGAATCTTACCACGAGCCAATGCAGCCGTATAATGAGATTAGAGATCAGATGCCTGCGCAGAGTACTGGGGGTGCGATGGTTTGACTTTGTGAGGAATGACGACGTGAGAGAGTGAACAAGGCAGCTTTTAAATAAACTAAATACATACATACGGATATACGAGGATTATCCTTAATATAAGTGATTTTTGACAGAGTAGAACATGTTTAATTCCATGAATGCGTACATTTTTGGAAAGTTCAGACTTTTACCTATTTTTCTACATAGTCGCCACTGAGGACAATGCATTTTTGGCTGTAAAAAAAATAATAATTCTAAATACAGTCGATTCCGCTTAATTGGGACACATAGGGACTTGGACATTTCGTCCTAATTAACCGGCTGTCCCAATTAAGCGGCTGTCCCAATTAAGCGGCTGTCCCAATTAAGCGGCTGTCCCAATTAAGCGGCTGTCCCAATTAAGCGGATGTCCCAATTAAGCGGCTGTACCATTTAAGGGACTGTCCCAATTAAGCGGATGTCCCAATTAAGCGGCTGTCCCAATTAAGCGAATTTCAATTTTTTTTAAATTCACTTATTTGGTTTTGGCAACTAAGGCCATTAACCAGTAATGCACACATAAAATTAAACAACGCATATTTTTTTCAATAATTTTATTTTATAAACTCTTTGAAACTGTAAATTACATATAGGTAATATAAATTATCATATAAATTTCAAATATGTAAAATAAGCTTTTAAGAAAAAAAAACCTAATTAAAATAATAAGTGGGAAGGTACATACAATTTAAATCAATGCAAAAATGAGTCAAGTGTGTCTTTTGATGTTGTAACATTTCACTTCTACAAAATCAGCACAGATATTCAGTGCGGATGTAGGGCTCCCTTCATTCCCTTCGTGCATAAAATAACACTGTAACACGGCCATACATTTTTTGTGTGAGAAAACGCATCATATCAAATTCTTTGTAAACATTTTTTCTTGAGAATATGTGTAAACTGATATGTGCTGTGATCTTAAATTTACTCTCCCGATTAAGCGGAATATTGTCCCAATTAAACACATAAATTTACTATTGGTTTATTTTGTGATTTGTCCCAAATAAGCGGCTGTCCCAATTAAGCGGAATAAACTGTAGATAAATCTTGCAGTGAGTGTTTGAAAAGGTTCCATATGGCCATCCAAGGCGTTCCTAATGTCTCGATTAATGCTCACATCAAAGCGGCGTACCATCACCGATGCCCCGTACAGGGCGGATTGATTATTCCCATTAAAAAGGAATTGCCGTGACGGACAAACGGTCCAAAAAAACACCCTGTAACACGTGCCAAAACAACGTGCTTCCCTGTGTGAAAGCTTGTCATTTAACCCTGACATTCCGATGATATGTATTTCCTACAACTAGACTCTAATAATGAGAATATCCATGTAACTTATAATAGATACTGAGTGAACAATGTTTGTATTCCAAAGTAATATTATTAAGTATTAAATAACATTTAATGCGAAAATTCCGCAATGTTTAAAAACTAAGGCGTTTATTTATTATTTATTTATTTATTTATATACAGAATGGAAATTCCAATTTTTACAAATATTTAGAAACAGAGTAAACATAAATATACAATAAATAGAGAAAATAATAAAAAGTAAAAATAACACAAAAGAATAAGAAGATGACACGTGTCAAAGATCACAGAGATCAAGTAGAACAATACCATCGACAAAAGAGGAAAAGGATGTAAGAAAAGGATCGAGGTGTGCTGGTAGGCCATTTAGGAGCGACATTGCCGTTGTACCAAATTGAGTGCTTGAAGCTCCACAAGCATCAACTGGGATCAAAAACAATGGATGGCTACGAGCACGGGTGTACCTATCTGGAACATAGAAGTTAAGACATTCAAGAATCCCAGGGTTGTAAATTGAACCGCGAAGAAGAAGGAATGAATGTTTGAGTGCAGCAATTTTCCTCAATAGTTTAACCAATGCATCCTCCCTGTATTAACTTATGGCGCAGAGACGTGGAATCTGACAGCAAGTCTTACCCATAAAATAAAGGTCACCCAGCGTGCTATGGAGAGATACATGCTCGGAGTGTCAATAAAAGATAGAATCCGAAACGAGGAAATACGCAGATGAACTCAAGTAGTGGATGCTACCCAACGAATAGGCACACTCAAGTGGCAATGGGCAGGACATATCTGCCGAAGAACTGGCAAACGAAGCATTGGCCGGACCCCTTACGTTCAACAGTGGACGGACACAGGCTGATGATGATGATGATGAACATTATAATAATGTATAGTTATTCATTTATAGCGATGGAAATAAATAATTTGTGGAATAATCGGGCCAAATACGGGGCAATACAAGTACTGAAGTTGTTGCAGCTATAGCAGCTAATTGAGATGTGTTTTTTATGTAATGTTTATGTATTATGTAAACGCATGCAGGAGAGCACAGCTTGTCAAGACCAGTGCACTCTATGACGCTCAGCCAGGGAGGCTGGACGCTGCATGCGGGAAACGTGTGTAGTGTTCGTGTTTGTGTGTGGGTTGGGGAGATTACAAGTGTATATTTATCTGTTTCTTGAAGAGATCCAGATTGTAGGAAGGAGGAAATACAGACGCTGGAAGAGCATTCCAAAGCTTACCGGTGGCATTAATGAAGGAAATTTGGAAAATGCCAGTTCTTGGTCGACACACATTAAGCGTGTATGGATGTTCGTCAAGTTTAAGATGAGTTTGTCGGTTGTGGGTGGGTGCAGGAGGAATTAGTTATTTAAATTCCGAGACTCCAGCGAAGTCACGATGACCCCGACTTTAAAAGATGTTGATAATATATATATGTGAGACTAAAAGCGCTGTTATGGTCGCTCCGGTGATTCTGTAGTGTACCTTGGTTCCCCCACTCCAAATCTCTTCCCTTGCGAGCTGCCTGCGGAGCTCAGTCTGGCTTGGCAGCCGTACGTTATGGGTTTCAAGATGGGGTGACATTAACATCGTCAGTTTCAACATTTCAAAAATCTAATCATGCACTTTCTACACCAAGAAGACTGCTATAGCAGCCGGTCAAGACCAGTGCACTCTATATCACTCAGCCAGGGAGGCTGGACGCTGCATGCGGGAAACGTATGTTGTGTTTGTTTTTATGTGGGAGGTGGCTAGATTGCAAGTGTATATTTATCTGTTTCTTGCAGATATCGAGATTGTAGGAAGGAGGAAACACAGACCTAAGCTTTCCTGTAGCATTAAGGAAGGATCTTCGGAAACTGCCAGTTCTTGGTCGACACACATGAAGCGTGTATAGATGTTCGTCAAGTGTAAGATGAGTTTGTCGGTTGTGGGTGGGTGCAGGAGGAATTAGGTCTTTAAATTCCGAAGAGCAACGACCGTGGTAATAACGGCAGAAAAGACTAAGTGAACCAATCCAACGCCTGTATTCCATTGATTGCAGGTTAGACGTAAGAGTGTCATTGTTTATCAAACGAATTGCTCTTCTTTGAACTGAGTCAATTAAGTTTAGAAGGTATTTTTGTGTCTCAACACATAAGTGACTGCCGTATTCATGGATAGATCGGATTTGTCCTTTATATAGAAGAAAGAGTTGTTTATCATTGAAATACCTCAGTGATCTATATAGTACACCTAGTTTTGTGGAAGCGAGACCGGCTTTATACTTAATTGAATCGTAATATTTGACATTACTTGAGATGCCAGATACGAGATGGCAAAGTTTGAAAAGAAATTATATTCGAATACAGTAGCTCAAAAAACATAAAAATGTATATAAAAAATGATTTTGTATATCAAATGCTCGGACTACTAGTACTATAAAAATTATTTAGTTAAACAGTCAGGGATAATACTAAATTTTCTAAGTATAGCCAGTGTATTCAATTCATCGTTGATTTGTTCTACCAGAGTGTGCGCGACGGAATTATTACCCTTGTCTAATCAATTCGAAATGATAAAAAAGAATTCCACAAATTGATTCGAATACAAAACGAAAGTGTGACCAGGTTTATAAATACAAGTCGGAATTAATAGAGAGCTTGGGGATTGCCGCGACGAATGAATTAAAGCTTTTTTAAGGAGAAATACCAAAATGAAACGGCATTTAAAAAAAAAATTAACGAATTTTATATATATTTTTATATATATTGATACGAACATCCTCCTCTCTTTAAAAGATAGTTATTCAGTCGCGTGGTGGCAGGATGAAGAGCAGATTAAAAACACACAGATTGTTCTGAAGAACATTGACATATATATTTCTATAAAGACTTGGTTTCCCCGATCGATCGTAGAAATAAGAGACGAAAGATTATAACGGGTCCGCCAAATAACTTTTTTTTTTTGAAAATGGGGCGCAAAACATCGAGTGTAGCTTCGGCTGTGTGGCACGCAGCGCCGTTCTGTTGAAACCAAATGTTGCCAATATCTTCCTCTTCAATTTTTGTGAACAAAAATGGCCCGATAACGATCGCCATTGACTGTAACGGCCACTCCTTGCTCATTTTTAAAGAAAAATGGCCTGATTTTCAAAGTAATGTCGCAATATTTCCCAGCGTTGTTCAAGCGTATACACAACCATATTCGTTTAGCGGAAGGATAAAACTAATTATCTGTCAAATCAGACATGAGCTAAGTGTTACCATTCACGAAATAAGCACTAGTTGAAAAAAAAACGTTAGTTGGCGGACCCTATATATCGAGGTTTTCGGTACCAGTCAGCAAGGGCTATATCATGCTATATATATAGCCCTTTCAGCCTCTATTTGCGATCTTCCGTCTCTTATTTTTGTTCGCTCGTCTGACACGCACATATAAAAATGTTAGTCTTAGATTTAAGTAGTCATAAGACATGGCGCTTACAGGCGCATATTTTCTTTGATTCTGAGAGCCGCTAACTGTTATGTGAGGGCAGTTAGTTTGTCAAATGTTCGATATGTGATCTTAGTGGCGTTGCGACTGTTACTGCATGCATATGAGCATTTAGCCAGCGGGTATAGCTCAACGGTCAAAGGGTTTGCTTGACAAGCCAAAGGTCGTGGGTTTGATCCCCGACGGTGATCAAAAAAAAAAGATTTTCATTCAATATCTGAGCTGTGACTTTGATCCCTCACCCGTAAAATGATATTCATAGGCTATTAATTAAATTTGGTGGTAGACGAAAGTCGTCCCGTGAAGACACCCATTCATAGAAAATTTCTGTAATAATAAGGATTATGCGTGAATGTCGGGCTGTAGTCTATGGCGTTGGCGGATCAACACTCCACATGCAGCGTTTAACCATATGTGATATGGTAAGTGTCGTAGAATCCACAGATGAGACTTCAACATTACTATGACCGTCTGTCGGTATCTTCCTGTATGTTCTTACATAAAAAATACAGATACGTTAGGTAAGGTTACGTTTCGGAAGAAAGTCGTCTTACACTTGCCAAACATCCATACACGATTAATGTGTGTCGACCAAGAACTGGCAGTTTCCAAAGTTCCTTCCTTAATGCCACCGGCAAGCTTTGGAATGTTCTTCCAGCGTTTGTATTTCCTCCTTCCTACAATCTGGATCTCTTCAAGAAACAGATAAATATTCACTTGCAACCTCCCCAACCCACACACAAACACGAACACAACGCACGTTTACCGCATGCAGCGTCCAGCTACCCTGGCTGAGCGTCATAGAGTGCACTGGTCTTGGCCGGATGTGCTCTCCTGCATTATATATTATTGGGTCATTTATTGATCGCAAGTTTTAAAGAGATGACAAAAATAAAATGAGAGGCGGCAGTTCGTGACGTCCATTTGCTCAAATTAGATGAGCGAACATGGTGATGATAATCAAGCTTTTTCTTTGGAAACAATACATAGCATTTACTCTGACATGGGATGGCACGAGGAATATCACGGCAGACAACAAAGCTTTGTGGCAGCAATTCGTGACGAATATATGCTTAAATTAGGTGAGCGAGCATGGTGATGATATACACACACAATATATGTCTAAAGATTCGTGGGTTTCATTCACTGGTTGGACTTTTATTGGGCTCTCCACGTTTCTTATCCTACGTTTTTTTTTGGGTTTCTTGCATCCCAAAAAAACGCTGCATCCATCTCCGTTAATGGACGCTAGGATGTGAAGAGAGGACCGTCGCATCGGGAACCGTCTGGTGACTGCCCATAAATTAGGCGGTCGCACTAAATTGTTGATCTAATGCATTCATCTAGGGCCGCCACATCTATCTCAATGGTCAAAGCGTTAAAGGTCGTGGGTTCGATCCTCGATGGCGATGGCGATGAAAAATTTTTTTTTTTATGTAAGCGCATGCAGGAGAGCACAGCCGGTGAAGACTAGTGCACTCTATGACGCTCAGCCAGGGAGGCAAGACGCTGCATGCAAGAAACATGTGTTGTGTTCGTGTTTGTGCGTGGGTTGGGGAGATTGCAAGTGTTTATTTATCTTTATCCCCCTGATAAGAGTGAATTTGATCCCTTACCCGTAAAAGTCATAGCCTATTCATTATAATTGATAGCAGACAAATGTTAGCCCGTGAACACCAACCATTCATGGTAAATTCCTGTCATAATAAGGATGATGCGTGAATCTCGGGGTGTAGTCTATGACGTTGACGGATCAAAAATTCAAATTCATCTAGGGCCACATAAAACATTTTAAAAAGTAGGGAAAAATTGCAATGTTTCGTAATTTACATGTTTTCCCACCATGCATCCTTTTTTTCTACTGACATCCTCGTTACTGAAATTAAAAAATATTAACTTGAAGTTCCGAAAGCAACTTGCCAAAAAAAATGTTTTGTGCATCTTGATGTACGGCTGTGAGACATGTTGCTTATCTGAAAGTAGATAAAAAAAGACTAGAGGCATTTGATATGTGGTCTTAGAGAAGAATTGTCGGAATGTCCCGGAGAGACCGCGTCACGAACAATGAGGTTCTATAATCAAGGAAGATAGGCAACTAGTAAGAACGATCTCAGAGAGGCGATCGGTCACGTCATGCGCCACGATGGTTTTCTTCACGACATTGTGGAGGAGATGGTTGAGGGTAGAAACTGTTGATGGCGCCCTAGACGGGAGTGTTCGAGGACATGAGTTTTAGCTCTTATGCTGAGCTGAATAGGGTTGCGAAGGGGCCGAGAGGAGTGGAGATCGAGATGCAAGATTCTGTTGCTGCAAACCAATTCACCGGATTAATACTACGAAGAAGAAGACATCCCCGTCGATTAAATTTTGATTCTCGAGTACTCAGTATTGTATCGTCGCTTGTGCTGGTTAAGTTAGACATCAGTATATAGTGCACCAGTTGCCCCGTGCGCCGAATGTCTCGTGCACCAGACGTCCAGTGCGCCCCACATCGTTACCGATGATTCGCTGAATGAATTGTCTGTGAGCGATAGGACGTGACACCATTTGACACTGACAATATGCTCTATATTTCTTTCACAATATTATTTATTCTTTTTGCGTTTTTTTTTGTACATATTGAAACTAAGTTTATCGCTCAACCTCATACTCATGGGAGGAAGAGCTGATATTTGATGAGGCGAGGTCTTCAGAAGAATAAATAAACCATTTTTGAAAATTCAATCTATGAATATATATTTTAGTACAGCCCTAGCATAGCTAACGAATGGCTACACATATTGGTGACACTTTAATTGTGGCTAATACCGCAGACAACGGCGTCAAAGGGCTAACACCACAGACATCACCAAGATGCACCATTCCATAGGACTCCACACCAAGCTGCCATACTCTGCCACACATGTGCTCATCTCCCATACAGAAATAGCGAAGCGCTATTTTAACATTCTTCTTTTCCTATATCCACTCCATATTTGGAGCATATGCACACCGCAAATCGCCGTTTTACAAAACTGTAAGCTCATATTGTAAATGCCTTGTCCCAGAACTTATGAATATCCGAAGATCCGCATGGGAACATAGATGAATCCCTAGGGCAAATGCCCGCGAACTTGCATAGACTGCTGCTGTAGTCATCATCATCATCGTCAGCCTTTATCCATCTACTGTTACGTAAGCCTCCCGCACGAGTCTCCATTCTCTTCGATCTTCTGCCTTCCGCATTCAGGCCACACCGGCTTTTATTCTTATGTCGTCTGTCCATCTTGCAGGGGGTCTGTCAATGCTTCGTTTGCCAATTCTTGGGTGCCACTCCAATTCTGTTCTTCCCTATTGTACGTCGTCTTTTCGACAGATATGTCCTGCCCATTGCCACTTGAGTGTGCTTATTCGTTCGGTAGCATCCACTACTTGAGTTCTTATGCGAATTTCCTCGTTTCGGATTTTATCTTTTAGTGACACTCCGAGCATGGATCTCTCAATAGCATGCTGGGTGACTTACTGACGTCTGTAGTACCTTAAAAATTTGAAGAAAAATATTTGTGATGATCAGCTCGACGATTCCGAGGCCTGGACATTTTTGAGATGGCTCAACCTTACAAGGAGCATGTATAGAGTATAGAATTGTTATTTTTTTTAATCGGGCTTGGTTGGGATTTGAACCGACAGCGTTTGAATAACAAACATACGTTTTAACCACTGGACTATGCCGGGCGGTATAGTTCAGTGCTTCCGAGGCCTGGACAAATTTTCTTTTGTCCATAAGGGATGGTTCAGCCTTACAGGGGATTACTTGGATTGCCCCGAAAGAGGACCTAGCCCCTGGACACAACCAGGTGTGGAATATATGGAGATCCGTTAACAGACTTCGGACCGGAGTATGCAAGACGAGGACACAAATAAAAGCCTGGCAGTTTTACAGCGCACCGACTGAATGTGACTGCGGCATGGAGCAGACCCTGTCACGCCTTTTAGAGTGTGCGCTGAGCCCGAATAGCTACACCCAGGAAGACCTGATGATGGGCGGGAGTAACGCCATTGAAGTCGCCCACTTCTAGGAAGACAGGATCTGACCCTGTTGTTTCCGACACGATTATATATATATATATCTTTACCGGGAGCATATATATCTACCAAGATCATATCAATCACAAAATCTCCACATCAGGATAGCAAGACATATGTGCAGATTGAAGCAATGGCTTTAAAATACAAATAAATAATTTAAATTGCTAGCCGCAGACTCTTCTTTCGTTACCTGTTCTATCGACCCATGGGCGTTCGTCATCCCGCTCCTGAACACGCGGTTTGGACCTCGGTGAGTTTTTGAAATTACTCAAGCAATGCCTTCAATCTGAAAATATCACTTGCTGTTGAATTTAAAATTTGACAGAATTTCTAGCTAAAGTAAGGCTAGGTTAATTCAAGTTAGGTTAGGTTAGGTAATAAGACACACAGTAAGTTAGGTGAGGTTATGTTATTTAAATACAAGTAAAGAACAATATTTTTCCAGACGATAGTGTATGAACCTCGCACAAATATGGATGAAAGCAAACTTGAAACGGATCCCCTGACTAAAAGCTTTGTTGTGTTTACACGAGTGGGAGGCGGAGGAGGCGGCTCTTGCAGTTGGGAGGAACGGGAGCAGTGCCGCATCAGAGCACACTCCAAAGAAACCAAAACGATGCATTGCATAAAAATTTCAATCTTTACAATACTATGGGCAAAAAAACCCGGAAATTTGTATGGAAATCATAGTCCACCCGGATGCAATACAACCTTTTAACATCCTCGTCTCTAAGTTAGTTATTTAATTGCGCGGTGGCAGGCTGAGGACCAGATTAACAACACAAAGACTTTTTCTAAAGCACATTGATATTTCGGTAACGTTACAAACTTCTGGCTCGGACCTAGACACAGCATTCAGGCCGGGCCAACAACAACACGACCTTTTCGCGGTCGGCACATAACTGACTGGCCGCCGGGCGACGTGATCGGCGACACCCAGCGCTGCTAGTTGCGATCTATATAACTAGTCCTCCTAACTGCATTACAAAATGACAACACATGCGTGTCCAATGAGCGAAAGAAAAGAGACGAAAGATTGTATATCAAGGTTTTCGGTACCAGTCAGCAAGGACTATATCATGCTGATGTCCGTAGAATAGATAGACTTAGTAAACTTCAGAATCACTATCACCATCTGACAGTATTTTCTTTTATGTGTTTATATAAAAAACTAAGATATTTAAAAGTTGTAAAGGGTCCGCCATCTAACGTATTTTTTTTCAACTAGTGCTTATTTCGTGAATGGTAACACTTAGCTAATGTCTGATTTGACAGATAATTAGTTTTATCTTTCCGCTAAACGAATATGGTTGTGTGTACGCTTGAACAACGCTGGGAAATATTGCGACATTACTTTGAAAATCAGGCCATTTTTCTTCGAAAATGAGCAAGGAGTGGCCGTTACAGTCAATGGCGATCGTTATCAGGCCATTTTTGTTCACAAAAATTGTAGGGGAGGATATTGGCAACATTTGGTTTCAACAGGTCGGCGCCACGAGTGCCACACAGCCGAAGCTACACTCGATGTTTTGCGCCCCATTTTCAAAAAAAAAAAGTTATTTGGCGGACCCTTTTTTTATGTTTGCATGAAAGTGACAACTTCATGTTGCATAAAATAATATAGCAGTCAGTTATGTGCCGACGGCGGCGAGGTCGTATTATGGTTGGCCCGGCCTGAATGCTGTGACTACGTCCGGGCCAGAAGTTTGTAAAGTTATCGAAATATATATGTCAATGCGCTTCAGAATAACTCCTTCTGTTGTTAATCTACTCCTCATCCGGCCACCACGCAATTCAATAACGAACTTAGAGAGGAGGATGTCACTACGACATTTTGTTAAATGCTGCATGTGAATTGTTGATCCGCCAACGTCATAAACTACAGCCCGACTTCCACTATCATCCAATTATTACATGAATTGACTTTATAAAATATAGGTTTATAATGTGTCTTACTTAAATGCTTATAAAAGATATTTATATCTTTTTTTTCCTTTTATGGATTCGACCCTGTCAACCTTGAACGTAGTTATTTACCTATCCGTCTGTCTACCAAGTTTTCCCCTGTATGCATTCTGCATTTTGTTTACATAACATAATGCGAGCATACGATACCGGTATAACAGGAAGCGAATAGCACACCACTGGAAATTTAAATATTTAAAGTGATAATCCTAAAATTGGATTGAGTCTCCTCTTATGACCAAATGGTCCGCCCTAAGGGGGCGGGAGAGTCATTCGATCACGACGGAGATCAAAATAAAAATGACTTAAGCGAGTTCTTTGCTAATATGCCATTCATAGCCTATTAATTGAAATTGGTGTTAGACGAAACTCGTATCGTAAACATCACCCATGCATGTTGAATTCTTGTTAAAAATGGATGATGCGTGAATGCCAATGTGTAGTCTATGCAGTTAGCGGATAAACAATCCACAGGCAATGCCATTTTATGCAATCGCATCCATGAGAACACAGCCGTAATATTTATATGTTTTTTAAATAGATCCAGATTGTATGATGGAGGCAACACAGATGCTGAAAGGCGTTCCAAAGCTCACCAGTGGTATTTAGGAAGAAACTTTGAAAATTGTCAGTTCTTGGTCGACACACATTTACCGTGTATGGATGTTCGGCAAGTGTAAGACGACCTTATTGGCTATAAGTAAGTGCAGGACGAATTAATTCTGTAAGTTCAGAAGAACAACGACAGTGCTGACAACAATAGAAAAGACGGCTGTATAACGGTTTTATAAGTTAGGTTACGTTAGGTTAGCGAGACATCCACTGCACCAGTTGTCTCGTGCGCCAAATGTCCCGTGCACCAGACGTCCAGTGCGCTCCACGTCGTTACCGATGAGTCGCTGAACGAATCGTCTGGGAACGTAATGCGACGAAACCCTAAAATTTATCTGTCTTCAGTATGTGTTAACATAAAAAACGTGTGGGAAGCCTAATATATATAAATATAAGTGTATATAAATAAATGATTCAATATATACTGATATCATCTTGATATAGCTCCTTTAGGCTGATACCTTAAAGCAGCCGGTGTGCCGCGGCACACTGGTGTGCCGTAAGCCGATACAGGTGTGCCGCGATCAAATAACGCAATATTATAAATAAATAATTTTACAACGGTCCTCAAGCTCCCAGCGCCTATCGCCTATTTATGTAGACATACAACGACGTACCTGCTTTATTAAGTTCTAAATGAAGTAAAAAAAAGTGAAATTGATCAAATTAATAGCTATTTTTGGCTTTTGGTGTGCCGCGGTATTCAAGGTGAGAACTTTGGTGTGCCGTAGAATCCAAAGAAGTACTTTGGTGTGCCGCCGATGAGAAAAGGTTGCGGAGCTCTGCCTTAAAGCCTCGAAAAACGATCTTTTGTCTCTTATTTTTGTTCGCTCGCCTGACACGCACATCGAATGATGTTAATTTTTATTGTATAATACGGCACGTGCGTAATTTTATTTGTTATGACAGTTGCTCCATTTCATGTTGGTGCGAGTGTCATATTTAATTTGCTTTTTTGCCGCGACTGTCTTGGGGCGCTAGTGTGAGAGTGCTCCGCCAGTTTTCGACCGTTATTTATTCAAACAAGTTATTTGTATTGTTAACCTGCTTCTGCATTCTGTCAGCCCAGTAATTCGATAACCAACTTAGAGAGGAGGATATCAATATATAGTTCGGTTAATAGGCTACTTTTTGCAATGCCCTTATGCTCCAGTTATAAGATCTGGGATGTGACAGAGAACAAATCGTAAGTCTCATATTATTTTTCTCGCTCGCATTTTGTGATTCACAGCCACCACATTGTTCACATTTGTCAAAGAAACCTGAAGGAACCGTCTGTTCCTTATCAGTGACAAAGGACGCCCTTCTCCCATAGTAAAAGACCCTTATTCCATACCATGGATCCTCAAAACGTAAACATCCGATCCCTTAAATAACTTCTTGGGTTTTCACGGCCAGATTTGATATTGCGGCTTTTGGGTTTAGCCGTGTGTGGCGAACTTCCTTCAACGAATATTTCGACCGCCATTGCAGGGGTCTTCTTCAGGACAGACGATTTAAAAAATGATAATCTGAATAAACCAACTCAAAATTAAATAAATCATCAATCCTGAAGAAGACCCTTGCAATGGCGCTCGAAATAATGGTTGAAGGAAGTTCGCAACACACGATTAAACCCAAAAGCCACAATATCATCCATTCTCTTTTTTACGCGATACATTGGTTCACATACAGGAGAATACCGACATATGGTGATAGTAATTCTGAAGTTTAATCTGTGGAATTCTATAACGCATACCATAGTGCATATGGCTAGGTGGAGTGTTGATCCGCCAACGTCATAGACTACATCCCGAGATTCACGCATCATCCTTATTATTACAGGAATTTACTATGAATGGGTGGTCTTTACGGGACGACTTTCGTCTTCCACCAATTTTGATTAATAGGCTACGACTGACATTTTACGGGTGATGGATCAAATTCACACCAACCGGAGGTATTTTAGAGCTCAGAAATCGATTAAAAATTCATTTTTTTTTAATCTCCGTCGGGGATCGAATCCACGACTTTTGGCTTACAAAGCAAACGCTTTGACCATTGAGCTATGACCGCCTATATATAATAAAAATAGCATAAAAGAAGAAGAAGATGGACACGTGTCAAAGATCACAGAGATCTAGGAGAACAATACCATCGACAAAAGAGGAAAGAATGTAAGAAAATGATCGAGGTGTGCTGGTCGGCCATTTAGGAGCGCCATTGCCGTTGTACTAAATTGAGTGCTCGAAGCTCCACAAGTGTCAACTGGGATCAAAAACAATGGATGGCTGCGAGCACGGGCGTACTTATCTGGAACGTAGAAGTTAAAACATTCAAGAATCCCAGGGTTGTGAATTGCACCGCGAAGAAGAAGGAATGAATGCTTGAGAGCAGCAATTTTCCTCCGGGACTCTAGCGAATGGAAAGAAAGAATCCCTAGAAGGTAAAGAGTTGGGTAATGTTCGGAATTGATTGAATTGAATGGATAGTTACCGTAAATATAAAAATAGAGACGTCGGAGATTTTTTTTTATGAATTCTTACGAATTTCTTACTTTCTAATACAACAAATATACTCTACATTTGTTATATTAGGGGAACACTGCTTTAGGGTTAGATAGGGAAGGTATATATCTGTCAAAGCACTATTTATCGCTGTCATACATTTTAACAAACAAGAAGTTTTGGGCTCGAGCTCTATTAAAATCGCTTGTACTATTAGCTGCCTATTTTATTTTTTCTATTTTTTTTTAAATAAACTAAAATACCTATCTTTATTTTTTGTGTAAATATTCCTTCCAAAACCATTGATAAAGTTTTGCTTGTATTTCTTTGTTCAGTAACTTATCCAAGGTTTTGGCTTCAAGTTTAATGAATTAGCAGTAAATAAAATTAATCTTCAGTAGACTAAATAAATTGGCATTATCCACTGTGTCACTATGAATGTGGTCAGTTATACAATTAAAATGGCAGCAATATATTCAATATTATTAAAAATTAATTTAAAATTAATAAATAATTAACTATAAAATTTAAACCAAACCTATTGATATCAGCATGATATAGAACTTTTAGGCTGATGCCGTAAAGCCTCGAAAAACGATCTTCTGTCTCTTATTTTTGTTCGCTCGCCTGACATGCACATTTAAAAATGTAACTTTTAATTATACATAAAATTACACGGTGTTTGCATACGCCATTTTATTTGTTATGACAGTTGCTCCGTTTCATTTTAGTGCGACTGTCATATTTAATTTGCTTTTTTGCCGCTACCGTCTTGGCAGCGCTAGATGTCAGAGCGCTCCGTCAGTTGGCAGCATATGGCGAACGCTTAATGCCGTTCGTTCGCCGTACCGGTTGGACGAAAAAGTATCTAATAAAATAAACGTGAATTCTGAACCAAAAACCAGTTCTTTGTATTGTCAATCTGCTCCAGCATCCTGCCGCCCGGTAATTCGATATCCAATTCAGAGAGAAGGATATCACTATTAATTATTACCATTCAAGTATTATTTCCCCCAAATAATTTAGTAGTATTTTATTTTTAAGTAAAAAAAATGTATTTATATAAAGTGATATCCTCCTCTTCCATTTATGGCATCGATTAACTTGAGGAAGGATGCAGAATCAGGTTCACATTATAAGCAACTTGTTTCTGTTTCACGATACACGTTTATTTGTCAATAACGTCGCCCGTCAAAGGGCCGACCTTAGGGGCGGTCCTATAACGATGACGGGCGAGTTGCGACTGCCTGCCCGCTCTCACATTTCGGTGGTACCAACCGCCAAGATGACAGTTGTACCAACTGACAATGGGCCAACTGTCATAATAATTATTTTGGCGTATGCAAACACCGTTTAACATTATATAATTAGACTAACAGGCAAGCGAATAAAAATAATAGACAAAAGATCGTTTGTCGAGGCTTTACGGCATCGGCCTTAAGGGGCTATATCAAGCTGATATCAATAGGATCATGCTAAATTTAACTGAGTATAAGAAAACTCATAAAACATAATAATATATTTTTAAAATATATAGAATATGGATTTTAAAAATAATAAAACATTTCTTTCTGTTAAACGTTGGATCACTTTCAATTTTCATTGGTAACGTTGCAAGGTTCGAATCCCCAGTCTATTGCTACGCAAGTTGATTACAGTGTTTAATACATCAATGATGGGCGTGCCATGGGGCTGGATGTTAGTTCACCATGGAAGAGGCTCGCTTTGAAGCTTTTTATTATTACCTTTTAGGCATTTAAGGTCCAAAATGAATTTAATAACAGTCTGTAAGGTGGTCTTAAACCAGGTCCGAACCAACGTACTTACTTCATATTTTTTTTATGTAAGCCAATACAGGAGAATACTGACAGATGGTGATAGTAATTCTGATGTCTTCTTATCTGTGGAATTTTATCACGCTAAACATGATGCATATGGCTAAGCGCTGCATGTGGAGTGTTGATCCGCCAACGTCATAGACTACAGCCTGAGATTTAAGCATCATCCTTATTATTGCAGGAATTTACTATGAATGGGTGATCTTCACGGGACGACTTTTGTCTAGCACCAATATTGATTAATAGGCTATGACTGGCATTTTGCGGGTGAGGGATCAAATTCGCTCCAACCAATATTTTAGAGAAATCGATTACAAATCTTTTTTTTTTATAATCTCCGTCGGGGATCAAACCCACGACCTTTGGCTTGCAAAGCAAACGCTTTGACCATTGAGCTATACCCGCCGCAAAATACGTCACATTTATCTGTCACAACAAGCAAAATGACGATGCAAATCCTCTTCTTACATTACAAACATTTTTATTTTTGCGTGTACGAAGAGCTACTAAAAATAAGAGACGAAAGATCGCTTGGCAAAGGCTTTTCAACACCAGCCTGCCAGATCTTATTCTTCTTTATCCTAGCCATTTACCATCATCTGAGGTCGGCTCTCCTTGTGAACATTCGCCATTTCTGTCTATCCTGCGTTGGATTCTCGATCAAACCCAGAGTTTTTAGATCCTTGTCTTCAGTTGCAGTCCAGGTCGCCTGTAGTCTTTTTCTCAGCGTGGGTATTTTGAGGGCTCTCTTCACCATGTGGTCCTCATCTCTCCGTGTCACATGCCCATACCATCTTAGGCGGTTTTCCCTTATCTTTTCAGGTATGAGGGTCACCCGAAATGAACCACAAATATGCTCATTTGGAACTCTGTCCACTCTAGTCACACCGCCCGCCCACCTCAGCATCTTCATCTCTGCCACATGAATCCTATGCAAGTCACGTTTCAGCGGGGTCCAACACTCCGATCCGTAGAGCATAGCTGGCCTTACAGCAGTTTTGTACGATTTTACCTTTGGTCCTAACTGGAATCTTGCTGTCACACAAACACCCAGAGAGAGACCTCCATTTCAGCCATCCTGTGTTTATTCTTTGCTCCACGTCAGATTCAGTTTTGGCGCCTGCCAGTATTTTTCTTTAAATTATCAGTTCGGCTCTGTTTCTATGACGCTGTTCTGAATTCATTTTTTGAGGCCCGAAATGCAAAGTTATGGTGATTTGAAAGGTGTGTTACACTGGATTTATGCGAAGACGGCACCCACAAGAAACACGCCGGAAGAAAAGAAACGACCATAAAAAATATTAAAAACACTTGACTTTCTTATGATAATATTTTGATAATATTTTTCACTGCTTTAAAAACTCCATACAAAAAATAAAAGGAAGATTTTTGTTTGTATTTTTTAAAAAGTAATTCTTTTTAAAAGTTAATTGTCATTTTTGGAGTCACGACATATCGTTCACAGACAATTCGTTTAGTTAATCATCGGTGCGACTTGGGGCGATTTTTTTGGTGTACCGGACAACTGGTGCACTGGACGTCTCGCCAACCTAATCTAACCCTTGCAAAATTTCGATCCAGTTGTTTTTAAATTGAAAATGCACTACGTTCTGGAAGGCTAGTTGCTGTAGTAGAATACTGTGCAATATCTGGGACGTAGAGCTTTACTCGAGCAGAACAAATTATCGTCTATACAGCGCCTGTGTTGTCCCCATTGTTTACGGTTATAGATCTTGGAATCTCATCGAAATCGAGAATATCTATTATTATATCAGTATTTGTATAGCGCTTTTTTATGACCGAATGATCATTCCGGTAGCGCTTCTTTGCCTCTTTGAGTAAAAAGGTGGGTCTTGAGTCTACTTCTGAAGGATGCCTCCACCTTAAGAGAACTTATGCTTTCCTGTAGCGAGTTGCCGCGTAGCTGAAAGCATGATTGTCGAAGACCGTGCTAGGACTACCTCCCGTCAGCTGCAGGGTGCTTCTATTTGCTCTGGCTGATCTGAGTGTCTCTCCACGCGCGCTTATCTCCTTGTGCTTGATCAGTTCTGTCAAATAGCCCAGAGCAGCTCCGTTGAGTGCCTTATAAGCTTAGAAGCATAGTTTGTACTGGATTCTAGCCGGAACTCTTAACCAAACCAATATATGTAATAGGTTTTAAGAGCAGATGCCTTCGTAGAATATTGGGGGTGCCAAGGCTTGACTTGGTGAGGAATGACGAGGTGAAGGCAGCGTTTCAACTTACATGAGATCAAGAATCTAAGATGGTCATGTTTTGGATATATGTTTTTCGTATGCCGCAGGAGAGCATAAACTACAGCTGCCTTTAGTTAAAGCCTATACAATGACATCCCCTTCTTTTAAAAAGAACGACAAGTCGCGGGTTCGTCTCGTGGCCGCGTGGAGGAAGGATGCAGGAGCAGATTAACAACACAAATAACTTGTTTTTGAAGCACGCCGGACGAGGACTAACTGACGACAGCCGGAACACTGTGACATGCAGCGCCACCAAGAGAATCACGTCAAAGAAACAAATTAAAGATGACAGTTGAACCAACATGAAATGGAGCAACTGTAATAAAAAAATAAAATGGCGTTTGCAAACGTCGCGTATTTTTATATTTAATTAAAAGTAACATTATTAGATGTGCATGTCCGGCGAGCGAACAAAAATAAGAGACAAAAGATCGTTTTTCGAGGCTTCTTGGCATCAGCCTAAAAGAGCTATATCAAGCTGATATCAACATAATATGTATATACTTGCGGGTGGCAGAGTTGAGATGGGTTGAGGAAAGGACAAATGGCAGCTATGGTGGCTGATCTTGAGTCATATGCTTTATTTAGGGGAACGAATATGGAAATGATGATGATGATGATGATCGTGGTCTTGTATTTTACTGTGAGAAAAGTCAACGATCCCAAAAATAATATGTCGCTTGCGAGTTCCTTAAAAGGAGCTTTAAAAAATAAATTTTAAATAAATTTTATAAAAAACATTTATTTATCGGTGTGTTTTTGATTTTTCCCTCCTTGTGAGGTCCAAACATGACTAAGACACAGTATAATGTTAATCCACGGAGACACTTGACACCTTTTGATTCCAGAGACGCAATAAATATCGGTACACCTTCCAAAGAGAGACGCGACGTGTTTACGACCGAAATGTAGTAACGCCAACGCAAGATTTATACCAACTTATCGCACCAAGGATTTCATTTCGCCATTTACTTATATATATATTATTATACATGCGCTTACTATTTTAAAATCCTGTTCTATCTCCTTTCTCGTGGTGGGGGGTGAGCGACAACATCAGTCGGCTAATATAGACAGGGACCGAATGTTGGCCGGAATAAGCTAAGACCCAGCTAACCTCATCAGGTCAAGCTGGTTAGGGCACTCTATTGTCCTGGAGGTAGTAAATGCTCTCCTAAGGCGGATGAACCTTTATGGTCAACGGCATTAGGATGTGGAAATAAAGAGGAAAATACCAGAGTAAAGGTCTAAAAGACATCCCATGTATCAGCAAAAGTGTGGAGATGAAGATGCAAGATTTTGTTGCTGCAAACCAATCCGCCGGATTGATACTACTACGAAGAAGACTATCTGGGGCATATGCTCGTCACAAAATGCCGCCATGTCGGTTCTAATCTCTTTCACGGGTTCTTTATTTCAGCACTTCTGTGCAGTGGCCACAATTGTTCAAAGGGGACTTTCGCTGAATTGATCAGTTGCTAACTGATCATAATCTGAATGAGCGCATCGTTAAGGAGACTTAACTGTCCTCCGGTGTGATGCGGGTGTGAGGCGGGTAAAGTCCAGTCAGGGATCAATGCTTTATTTATTATAGCTTATGATCTTTATCATATGTTATGACATTTTTGACAGTTTAACTATTTACTTCATTCCTTATAAGGTGTATTTTCTAATAAATAGAAAATATTATTCTACGTTCGTTGGCGTGATAAAACGTCGTAAGCGACAAAAAATAGTTTACATTTTTTCTCTTTTTTAACATGATAATGAAGTAATTATAGAGAAAGCTATAAAAAAGATGCACGTCAAAGGTCACAGAGATCTAGGAAAACAATACTATCGATAAAAGAGAAAAAGGATGTAAATATTCAATTCATTTAACTCCGAACATTACCCGACTCTTTTTCTTCTAGGGATGCTTTCTTTCCATTCGCTAGAGTCACGGAGGAAAATTGCTGCCCTCAAACATTCATTCCTTCTTCTTCGCGGTTCAATTCACAACCCTGGGATTCTTGAATGTTTTAACTTCTATGTTCCAGATAGGTACACCCGCGCTCGTGGCCATCCATTGTTTTTGATCCCAGTCGATGCTTGTGGAGCTTCAAGCACTCAATTTGGTACAACGGCAATGTCGCTCCTGAATGGCCTACCAGCACACCTCGATCCTTTTCTTACATCCTTTTCCTCTTTTGTCGATGGTATTGTTCTACTTGATCTCTGTGATCTTTGACACGTGTCATCTTCTTATTCTTTTGTGTTATTTTTATTTTTTATTATTTTCTCTATTTATTGTATATTTATGTATACTCTGTTTCTAAATATTTCTAAAAAAATTGGAATTTCGATTCTGTACATAAATAAATAAATAAATAAATAATAAATAAAAAGATCTCAGTAGCACATTTTGAAGCACTAACGCAGTTGAACTAAATTGAGCACTCAAAACTCCGCAGGTATCGACTGGAATCTACAATAAAAGATGACTACGAGAACGGGTATGCCTTTCTGAGACGTGAACATTAAGGCATTCAAGGATCCCACGCTTGTGAATAGCGCCAATAATGATAACATTATACATGTAAACTGCATGCTTATTTTTTTATAATTGTACTTTTTATGTAAACATATACAATAGAAGCTCTTCGATGTAATGAAAGAAATTGGAGTCAAATACAAGGAACGAAGACTCATATTTTCACTTTACAAAGAAGAAGCTGCCATAATATCACTTGGAAATGTCCAAAAGGAAGCAAAAATACGTCAAGGGTTGAGACAAGGATGCTCTCTGTCGCCTGTACTCTTCAACATAAACATACAAAATGCAATTAATAACATCAGGGAAAAAATGGGCCATAGAGAGGGGGTTAAAATACATGGCCAAAAGATTGATATGATAAGGTTTGCTGACGACATTGCTCTGATTGCTGAAACTGAAGATGAACTCACTGAAGCGCTGACATCCATGGAAAACATATTTAATTCCAACTACAATATGAAGATAAACAGCACAAAAACCAAAGTCATGAGAGTAAGCCGCAATGAGCAGCAGAAAATTAACATATCAATGCTAGGAGTACCCCTAAAAGATGCAAAAGAATTTGTATACCTTGGAAGTACGATCACCTGGGATGGCAGAACAAAAAGAGAAGTCAACAGTCGAATACATCAAGCAAGGCTAGCTTTCAATAAAAAGCCAAAATTCTTGAGTCAAAGAATATTACTTTAGGGCTCCGCAAGCAACTTGCCAAAACACTTGTTTGGAGCATCTTAATGTACGGCTGTGAGACATGGTGCTTATCTGAAAGTGATAAAAAAGACTAGAGGCCTTTGAGATGTGGTCGTACAGAAGAATTCTCGGAATTTCCTGGAGAGACCACGTCACGAACAATGAGGTTCTCAGGATAATCAAGGAAGATAGGCACCTAATAAGAACCATCTCAGAGAGGCGAGCCCGATGGATTGGTCACATCATGCGCCACGATGGTCTTCTTCACGATATTGTGGAGGGGATGGTTGAGGGTAGAAACTGTAGAGGACGCCCTAGACGGGAGTATTTACAGCAAGTATTCGAGGACATGAATTGTAGCACTTATGCTGAGCTGAAAAGGGTTGCGGAGGACCGAGAGGAATGGAGATCGAGATGCAAGATTCTGTTGCTGCAAACCAATCCACCGGATTGATACTACGAAGAAGATACAGGAGAATACCGACAGATGGTGATAGTAATTCTGAAGTCTCATCTGTGGAATTCTATGACGCTTACCACGCTGCATACGGCTAAGCGCTGCATGAGGAGTGTTGATCCAACAACGCCATAGACTACAGCCTGAGATTTACGCATCATCCTTATTATTGCAGGAATTCACTATGAATGAGTGGTCTTCACGGGACGACTTTCGTCTACCACCAATTTTAATTAATAGCCTGTTACTGGCATTGTACGGGTGAAGGAACAATTCACACCAACCGGGGGTATTTTAGAGCTTTTTGATTTTTTCCTTCAATGATATTATTTTATGTATTTTAAAATACGAAGATAAAATATGAGAAGAAGAAGTAATCATAGATGGTGCTAATTTTCTTAATTATAATTTCAAATTTAAATCATAGATGGTACTATTTCAGCCCGCGTGCAGATCTCTGTAAAGTCGATAAACTATTTACTCGCAAATATTAATATTTTTTAAATTTACCACTTTTGAAAGTCGAGCAGAATGTTTGCTCTTTGGAGTTTCGCCTGTTTGGTATTCAGCTCGGTTCGAATCCCCTTCGATTTCGATATATATATATCTCATACTATCCCCGCATCTCGAGAGCATAAAAATATTAGGATAAAAACATTTTATTCCATCTAGCGAGCACACGCCGAAGCAAGACAAGAATCTAAATGAGCTAAAAAAATATATATTTCACTAGTTTTTATTGGAATACTATTTAATAAGAAAAACGCATTTTTCTAATCTGCATAATATGGTACTAAATGTGACTGTGTCTTCCTATATCCGTTCCAAGCCTGGAGCAAATTAAAAAAAAAAATGTAAGCACTTACAGTAGAATACCAACAGATGGTGATAGTATTTCTGGAGTCTAATCTCGGAATTCTATGACGCTTACCATGCTGCACACGGCTAAGCGCTGCATGTGGAGTGTTTATCCGCCAACTTTATAGACTGCAGCCTGAGATTCACGCATTATCCTTAATTATTACAGTAATACACTATGAATGGGTGATCTTCACGGGACGATCTCTGTCTACCACCAATTTTGATTAATAGGCTATGACTGGCATTTTACGGGTAAGGGATCAAATCCACACAGGGGGTATTTAAAAGCTCATAAATCGATTAAAAATCATACATTTTTTTAACCTCCGCCGGGGATCGAACCTACGACCTTTGGCTTGCAAAGCAAACGCTTTGAACATTAGCTATACCCGCCGGTATGATCGCCATAAATTGCCGTCACTCACGTCTGTCGTTTTTTTTATGTAAACACATACAGGAGAATACTGACAGATGGTGATAGTCAGAGAGGCGACCCCGATGGATCGGTCACATCATGCACCACGATGGTCTTCTTCACGACATTGTGGAAGGGATATTTGAGGGTAGAAACTGCAGAAGGCGCCCTAGACGGGAGTGTATTTGTAGGAAGTGTTCGAGGACATGAATTGTAGCTCTTATGTTGAGCTAAAGAGGATTGCAGAGGACCGAGAAGAGTGAAGATAGAGATGCAAGATTTTCTTGCTGCAAACCTATCCAACAACGGATTGATACTACTAAGGAGAAGTGATAGTAATTCTGGAGTCTCATATGTGGAATGACGCTATCCATGCTGCATATGGCTAAGCGCTGCATGTGGAGTGTTGATCCGCCAACTTCATAGACTGCAGCCAGAGATTCACGCATCAACCTTAATTATTACAGGAATTTACTATGAATGGGTGATCTTCCACCAATTTTGATTAATAGGCTATGACTGGTTTTTTACGGGTGAGGGATGAAATTCACACCAACCCGAGGTATTTTAGAGCTCATAAATCGATTAAAAATCTTTTATTTTTTTAACCTTCGTCGGGGATCGAACCCACGACTTTTGGCTTGCAAAGCTAACGCCTTAACCATTGAGCTTTACCCGCAGGTATGATCGCCATAAATTGTCGTCACTCACTTCAATCGTTTATTTTATGTAAGCACATACAGGAGAATACCGACTGATGGTGATAGTCAGAGAGGCGAGCCCGATGGATCGGTCACATCATGCGCCACGATGGTCTTCTTCACGACATTGTGGAAGAGATAGTTGTGGGTAGATAGTGCAGAGGGCGCCCCAGACGGGAGTGTATTTTCAGCAAGTGATCGAGGACCTGAGTTGTAGCTCTTATGCTGAGCTAAAAAGGATTGCAGAGGATCGAGAAGAGTGAAGATAGAAATGCAAGATTTTGTTGCTGCAAACCTATCCACCAGATTGATACTACGAAGAAGAAGGTGATAGTGGTTCTGACTCATCGGTAACGAGGTGGGGAGCACTGTAAGTCTGGTGCACTGATGCACTTAATGTCTCGCTAACCTATCCTAACCTAAGTTATTTCGTTAACGAGACCAATGGATCTCTGGACTCTACGATGGACAAATCCATATGTTTGGTTATGTTAGGTTAGCGAGACATCCAGTGCACCAGTTGTCCCGTACGCCAAATGCCCCATGCACCACACGTCCAGTGCGCCCCACGTCGTTACCGATGAGTCGCTGAACGAATTATCTGGACTTAACCCGCCTCACACCTGCATCACACCGGAGAACAGATAAGTCTCCTTGATGACGCGCTCATTCAGATTATGATCAGCTAGCAACTGATAAGTCCAGTGGGAGTCCCCTCTGAACAATTGTGGCCACTGCACACAAGTGCTAAGAAAATAAAGATCCTGTGAAAGAGATAAGAATCGCATTCATGCGTTGTAAAGAGACGGAGATGGAAGATAGACTCTCTCACCGAAAATACGAGCAATGATTGCAAATGCGTAGATTTTTTTTTTTTTGGTTGCCACAAAGTCTGCATGCCCGATAGGGCCGAGGCGATTCCCCGAACTGCATCGAAAAGGACTCCTCTTTCTAACGAGAGGAACTTATAGTCCCTTAGAATGAACGAACTGTCTGTGAGCAATAGGTCTTGACACCTCAACAAACATGCATCCCGACACTCTGTCACAGCTGTAATCGCACACACTTCGCGCGCTATCCGACACAAGTATAAATTCTAAAGAATGTATATAGTAAATGATATTGTGGCTTTTGGGCTTAGCCGTGTGTGGTCAATTACTCCTTTCCAATATTTCGACTGCTATTGCAGGGGTCTTCTTGAGGGTTGATGACTTAGCGTACGGTGTGTGTGTTCCAAGAAGCATACCTCCACGACACTGTAAGTGTAAATTCTAAGGAATGTAAATAGTAAATGTGCGAATGCTCGTTTGGTCTAAATGCGCCCGCAAACGACACATAGTCCACGTTTGGAGTGGGTATTTAAACGTCCCCGCAGTGAAATAATTAGTTCTAGAACGTCTGCGCTGTTGTAGAGCGGAGATTTATTTGGTGTTTATGAACTGTTTCATATTGAGGGCGTAAAACGAGGGAACGGCCCATCATCGACGACACGAGGCATGTAGTAAAGAGATGCAATGACAAGGAGATAGCACAAGACGACATTATTGAAATGAGAGAATTGTGCAGGTCACTCTTCTTCTTATTCGCGTCAGTATGTAAAACTGCTATATATCTGCTTTTGAAACTCATTTAAAGGCTGCATTGATACTTGGTAAGACAGCTGTAAATAAGAGTGGGGATGATATAGGCGCTTCTCATTTCATCTTCTACGTGTCAATGCAGCAATGAGCATTAACCACAGCTGCCTTTTCTTTCTTTAACCTTAATTGACTCAGTTTAAAGAAGAGCGATTCGTTTGATAAACAATGACACTCTTACGTCTAACATGCAATCAATGGAAGAAAGGCATAAGATTGGTTCTCTTAGTCTTTTCTACCGTTGTTACCACGGTCGCTGCTCTTCGGAACTTAAAGAACTAATTCAACAAGAAGACAAACTCGTCTTACACTTGCCGAACATCCATACACGGTTAATATATGTCGACCAAGAACTGGCAGCTTCCAAAACTCCTTCCTTAATGCCACCGGTAAGCTATGGAATGCTCTTCCACCGTCTGTGACCAATCCTCCTTCTTACAATCTGGATATCTTCAAGAAACGCATAAATAAACACTTGCAATCTCCCCAAACCACACACAAACACGAACACAACACACGTTTCTCGCATGCAGCGTCCAGCCTCCCTGGCTGAGCGTCATAGAGTACACTGATCTTAACCAGGTGTGCTCTACTGCATGCGTTTACATAAAAAATAAAAGCCCCCGACTCTTACCTTCATTGGAAACTATACATAGAATGTACTCGGCGGAACTGTGACAGATCTGACACGGCGTGAGGCGAAGATTATAGCGGATGACATAGCTTCATGGTGGCGGCTCGTGATGTCTATATGCTCACCGCTTTCATAATTATGGGCACATATGAAAGCTTGGCAGTTTTACAGCGGACCGACTGAATGTGACTGCGGCGTGGAGCAGACCCTGTCCCACCTTCTGGAGTGTGCGCTGTGTCCGAGCAGCTGCACCCAGGAGGACCTCATGATGGCCTGGAGTAACGCCATCGACGTCGCCCACTTCTGGGCAGACAGGATCTGACCCTGTTGATTTTATAGTATGTCGTTTCCTTGTTCTTAGTTCTTTATTCAGTATTAGGAGCCGGATGTTTATTTCTTAATTGCCTTTGAGGTTTCCTTCAAGATTTGTGGGTCCACAAAAAATACATTAAAAAAAGCGACCAAACACTAAAATGTAGACGTCGAAAGTGGTGGACATATACTCCACCATCGAGACCTTGATGTTGAGGATCGCGACCCCTCGATGATAGTCAATGACCTCACACTCAATCAGAACAAGTGTCGGAATACGCAGCGCAAATAGTAAGGATTTGTGACAACAAAAACCATGTCATAAGTATATCATGGTTGACCCACAAATAACACGGCATTATTGTCACAAAATCAAACGTCCAACATTTCGTATCCGTCAACACCAGCACTGAATCTGAAGCAATATTACACTATATATGTCAATATCTTCACTCAAGTTGGTTTCAACCACTGTTCACTCACTTTTATCGTTTTTTTTTAAGTAAACAACACATACAGGAGAATACCGATAAATGGTGATAGTCAGAGAGGCAAGCCCGATGGATCGGTCACATCATGCGCCACGATGGTCTTCTTCACGACATTGTGAAAGGGATGGTTGAGGGTAGAAACTGCAGAGAGCGCCCTAGTATTTGCAGCTCTTATGCTGAGTTAAAGAGGATTGCAGAGGATCGAGATGAGTGAAGATGAAAGATTTTGTTGCTGCAAACCAATCCACTGGATTGTGATACCACAAAGAAGACTCACGTGTTGAGCTATACTTTGTTGAGTATAAATACTCATCAGCAAAGTTATAACATTTACAAGCATGTGATGACTCGCAGACAGCTGGTATTGTCATCAGCCATGTTATATTTACACTAGTGAACAAGACGCACTTCATACGACCGATACGGCGACTAATAACTGCACCGAGGCGTGCACCACTGCATCGTTAATGCACATGGTGAAGCGCAGTGATCTAATAAATGCATATCAAGCCGGTCTTTAGTCCAGTGGTTAGAGCGTTTGCTTGTCATTCAGACAATGTCGCTTAAAATCGCGAAAAAGCTTGATTTTTAAATATTTTTTAAATTAAAACGTAAGTTTTTTACATGCTACCTGTAGGGTTGAGCCACCCTTAAAGGACACAATGAAATTTGTCCAGGAGCGTCGGGTTAATCATCATATCACCTTAAGAGACGCCTAAATATTTCTCTGGTTCTACTACAGCCAGAGCCTATGCATCTTTAGAGATTATGTAGATAGTGATTCCTAAGAGATGAGCGTATTTTTATGAGTTTTTTTTTTATGTAAACACATACAGAAAAGTCTCATCTGTGGAATTCTATGACGCTTACCATGGTGTATATATGGCTAAACGCGTGTGAAATGTTGATACGCCAACGTCATAGACTACTGAAATACCGAGATTCACGCATCATCCTTTATTATTACAGGAATCTACTATGAATGGGTGGTCTTTTTACGGGACGACTTTCGACCACCGCCAATTTTAACTGACAGGCTATGACTGACATTTTACGCGCGATGGATCAAATTCACACCAACCGGGGTATTTTAGAGCACAGAAATCAATTAAAAATCCATTTTTTTTAAATCTCCGTCGGGGATCGAACCCACGACCTTTGGCTTACAAAGCAAACGCTTTACCATTGAGCTATGACCGCCGGCAAATTACAAGAGATTCATAAGAGATATGCGTATTTTAACGTATTTTTTGCGTATTTTTCTGCAAGAAACTATTTAATTGTTCTTTCAACATCTGGAACAGTGTGGATTAGTAGTACACTTATCATGTAAAAGAGGGCTATTTGCTGCATGTTATACAGGGTCCGCCATGTAACGTTTTTTTTTCAACTAGTGCTTATTTCGTGAATGGTAACACTTATCTCATGTCTGATTTGACAGATAATTAGTTTTATCCTTCCGCTGAACGAATATGGTTGTGTATACGCTTGAACAACGCTGGGAAATATTGCGACATTACTTTGAAAATCAGGCCATTTTTCTTCGAAAATGAGCAAGGAGTGGCCGTTACAGTCAATGGCGATCGTTATCGAGCCATTTTTGTTCACAAAAATTGAAAAAGAGGATATTGGCAACATTTTGTTTCAGCAGGACGGCGCTACGTGCCACACAGCCGAAGATACACTCGATGATTTGCGCCCCATTTTCAAAAAAAAAAAAATATTTGGCGGACCCATTATAATAATTTGCCAAAGCCTTAGACTACCACCTGACATTCACGCATCATCCATCATCACTATATTTTTAACTACGGAACTACGACTATTATTGGATGACTTTACATCTAACTCAAGCAAAGTGAGGTCTTGTTCCCGAATAGTCGGGAATTCCTTCCACACTGAGGTTAATGTGAATGGATGTTGGGTTAAGGTTGTTAAATCCTTTGGATATGGCTATTGCCACTTTGGTACATTATTACAGGACGTTAAAAGCATGCACTTACGCACCAAAGTTCAGACAATGCATTCCAAGGCGACCTGAACAGGGACGAAAGGGGAATTAATTACGATGCGAAAACATTGAAAATCCCATTAGTACCAAATATATATATAAAGAACAAATCCGACCTATCCTTGAATACGGCAGTCACCTTTGGATTGGAGCCCCAAAATACCTTCTAAACTTAATTGACTCAGTTCAAAGAAGAGCAATTCGTTTGATAAACAATGACACCCTTACGTCTAATCTATAATCAATGGAACACAGACGTAAGGTTGGTTCTCCTAGTCTTTTCTACCGTTATTACCACGGTCGCTGCTCTTCGGAACTTTAAAGAACTAATTCCTCCTGCACCCACTCACAGCCGACAAACTCGTCTTATACTTGCCGAACACCCGTACACGGTTAATATATGTCGACCAAGAACTGGCAGCTTCCAAAGTTCCTTCCTTAATGCCACCGGTAAGCTATAGAATGCTCTTCCAGCGTCTGTGTTTCCTCCTTCCTACAATCTGGATCTCTTCAAGAAACAGATAAATATACACTTGCAATCTCCCCAACCCACACACAAATACGAACACAACACACGTTTCCCGCATGCAGCGTCCAGCCTCCCTGGCTGAGCGTCATAAAATGCACTGGTCTTGACCGGATGTGCTCTCCTGCATGCGTTTACATAAAGAAAAAATGGTATCTTGATTTGTATATAAGCTCGGATTTTAGTAAATATAAATTATTTAGTAGATTCATTTTCCGCCGGGTATAGCTCAATGGTCAAAGCGTTTGCTTGGCATGCCAAAGGTCGTGTGCTCGACCCCGTCGGAGATTAAAAAATAATATTTTTAATCGACTTCTGAGATCCAAATTACCTCCGGTTGGTGTGAATTTGATCTCTCAACCGTAAAATGCCAGTCGTAGCCTATTAATTAAAATTGGTGGTAGACGAAAGTCGTCCCGCGAAGACCACCCACAAATAGTAAATACTTGTAATAATAAGGGTAATGCGTGAATGTCGGGATGTAGTCTATGAGGTCGGCGGATCAACACCTCACATGCAGTGCTCAACCATATGTAATATGGTGAGCTTCGTAGATGAGACTTGACAGGACAGATGAGACTTCAGCATCGCTATCACCATTTGTTGGTACGTGTTTACAAAAAAAATAATCCGGCAGCTTACTATTTTTTTTTGAGTGCATATACGTTCAGTCTTCAAAAATATATATATAGATAAAGGATATATGTTTTGACTTCAGCATGATGGAGCCCTTGCTGACTGGTACCAAAAGCCACGAAATACAATCTTTCGTCTCTTTTCTGTTCGCTTGCCATTCACTTATGTGTCCGCTATATTGGGACTAGTTTTATAGACCGGCGCTTACGGCGCTAGTGACCGATCACGGGCCGCACGGGTCAGTGGTAGACTGACGACCGAGATAGGCCGCATTACGGCCGGCGGCATGTCATTCCGCCTGGCCGGAAGCTTATAAAGTTGTAACACTATCCAGTCCGATTACACAATATGTGTGTAATCACCAGGCCGAACGTTAAAGGCGGCGGGTCACACAACGTGTGTGTGATCGTTCAGCCAACGCTTAGTGGCCGACTACACACAACTTGTGATGTTTTTTCAAATGTTAGTGGCCCATCACACAACATATGTGTTATTTTTACTTTCGACCATAATTCAAAGATCTCAAACCTTTTCAGTGAGGGTCATATTTAATTTAATTTTAACACACGACGATAGATTTAGCAATTCTTTAAAAAAACAGTCGGCCTCCAGCGTAAGTTTAATCGCGTAACGCATGGACTGGATAGTGTTAACGTAAATACATGGCAATGTGCTTCTGAAAAAGTCTTTGTTTTGCTGACCTGCTACTCATCATACCCTCACGCGATGGAATAACACCTTTTTGAGAGAGAGGAGGATGTATGTTGTTAGTCCCATATCAAGTTGAACAGATGAACCTTCCAAGAGGCATCGTCCTTGCCATGCACTGATCCGTGCCTGCCGACTCTGGCAGGCACTCTGCCAGGGCATCGGTATTTGCTCGCGCGGAAGACGGTAGACGAAAATAGACGAGAAGAAGAAGAAGAGAGCGGCATTGTTGGATGCACGTCTCGGGGGATAGGTGCTGTTTAGAAAACCAAAGACAAACAGCACAAACGGAAACAGAAAAACAGGAATACAGCAATGATCAATTCGTGTGGTTTTTGCGGGAATAGCTTATTTATTATTATTACAGCGTTCGTTGGTTATCTTCCATCAAAGGTAGAACTACCTTTCTATTCTTTCCGGACATTGACTTCAGACTAACTGCTAAATATAGATAAGCCCTAATCATACTCTAACTAATGACAAATTATACTCATTTAATTTAGTTTCAAGCCCTAGTTGCCCCTGTGGCGTCCCCTTCCAGACCTCAGAGCACATTCTCTGGGACTGTCAGTCCCTCTCGTTAGAGAGAGGAGTCCTTTTCGATGCAGTTCGAGGGAATCGCCTCGGCCCTATCAGGCATGCATACTTTGTGGCCACTAAAAAAAAATTCCACGCATTTACAATCTTTGCTCGTATTTTCGGTGAGAGAATCTATCTTCCATCTCCATCTCTTTACAACCCGTGAATGCGATTCTAATCTCTTTCGCGAGTTCTTTCTTTCAGCAATTTTGTGCCACAGTTGTTCAGAGAGGACTCCCACTAGACTTATCAGTTGCTAACTTATCATAATCTGAATGAGCTCGTCATCAATGAGACTTAACTGTCCTCCGGAGTGATGCGGGTGTGAGGCGGGTAAAGTCCAGTCCAGCGTTTGTTTGTTATTCAGACTCTGTCGGTTCGAATTCCAACAAAGCATAAAATTAAAAAAAAAAAACGAATCAAAACTCTATACATGCCCTCGATAGGGTTGAGCCACATCAATTAATTACGTAAAACTTATGTATTATTACTCAAGCAGTGGATGCTACCCAACGAATAGGCACACTCAAGTGGCAATGGGCAGGAAACATCTGTCGAAGAGACGACGGTCGATGGGGAAGAAAAGTATTGGAATGGCGCCCAAGAACTGGCAAACGAAGCATCGGCCGACCCCCTAGAAGATGGACTGACGTTATAAAAAGAATAGCGCGAGTAACCTGGATGCGGAAAGCGGAGGATCGAAGAGGATGGAGACTCACGCGGGAGGCCTACGTTCAACAGTGGACGGATACAGGCTGATGATTATGATGAAGGAGGCACATATTCGTTCTCCCAAAGAGTAACACTACCAGATACTACTATGCCTCTTGAGTGAGTTATCACACTGTTCAACGACATCGCCTCGGATGTTGATATATTCCACACAAGCGAGGCCCAGTTCAGACACGAGCTCCACAAATTTGTTTGAAGGAGTAGTTTGTTGGAGTCGTCTGTTTAATGAGCATTGGGAAGGATCGAAGAGGATGGAGACTCATGCGGGAGGCCTACGTTCAACAGTGGACGGATACAAGCCGATGGTGTATTATTTTGAATTACATTTTTTTGTATCAAGTTGTGTGCGTGTTTTGATAGCCCATCTTGCAGGCGTGTCGTTTTTTTCCTTCTTTCTAATATTACGCGTATGACCGAGAGTTGTTCCCGGAATACCGTATGTTCCCGGGGACTCAGCTGGCAAATGTTCCCAGCGTTTAGCACTCCATAAGTTAGTCGGTGAGTCGGTTAATAACAGAGTCGGGATGCGGTGACACGGAGACGTCGGCGCTTGCAGATTTATGGCCATCCTCAAGCATCTTAAAGCAAGAGAATTACAATACAGAAGATATCACTTTGCGTGTAAAATCGTTAATACTATTAAAAGCATTTTTTTAATGTTCTTTCATCAAAACCATCATCTTTTTCTTCTTCATGTCAGCGACGTCAAATTATTTTTGCCCAGTATCTGGCAACATTGTTAGCTCGTGTGTTGCCCAGCATTAGATCCTGAGATGTGCAGCTTGTTGAGCACATGGAGCAGGATCTTAAGTGTGAGGCGGTCTGCAGGTCTCCACAGTCACACAACAGTGACTCCTTTGTGAAGCTTCAGTTTTTAATCTGTTCAGGGATTTATTCCGCCAGTCAAGGTTCTTGCCAGTTGGGAAGCCTTCCTTTGGAGTAATGAAATTCTCTGATGCGGCTTGTTGCCAGATCTGAAGTCCTTTCAGTTTCAAGGCCGGATGTGAGAGGTTGTGTGGATCTCAGAAAGCTGCTTCGCGCGTTCAGTCTGGGTGTTGGGGGTATCTGATTGTACAAGCAGTGGGACGGTTGGTTGATTGCCTTACGCATTTCTTCGGCGCATATGAGCTTTGCGTGTTATGTTTGGTGGTGCGATACCAGCCAAGGGGTATAGTTTTGAAATGGGTGTTGGTTTGAGGCAGCCTGTGTAGGTTGTTTCTTGTTGCAATAATCATCACCACACCATGTCCACTCCCCTAACTGGAGCATATGGTATTCACGAACCACCGCCGCAAAGCTCTGTCAGCTGCCATTATCTTAGCCTCATCCCAAGTTCGCCTCACGCCGAGTAATTCTTTATTGTTCCAGTCTTTTGAGCGTTTTTTAGCTGTATGCGCAACATCTGGGACCCACAGCTTTAATCAATTAAAACAGCGCCTGTATCGTCCCTATTCTTCTTTACAATTGTAAATCTTGGCATCCTACAATAAACCAATGCAGCCGTACAATTTATTTCAAAAGCAAATGCTTGCATGGAAACTGGGGGTGTACAGTGAGGCTTATTTTTACAGGAATTTACTATGAATGGGTGGTTAGGTTAGGTCAGGTTAGGTTAGGGAGACATCCAGTGCACCAGTCGTCCTGCGCAATAGACGTCCAGTGCTCCCCACGTCGATTCCGATGAGTCGCTGAACGAATTGACTGTGAACGAAATGCACCGGAACCGGTTCAGAGAGATCTTGAGACAATGCTCGGACAATGAAAACTGAGTGAGTGGCGGCAATTTGTGGTGACATTTTTGCTTCACCGAGTGCATCCTTTGTATAGTTTCCGAATGCCTTTCAGACCAGCGCGTAGTCTATAACGTTGGCGGTTCAACACTCCACAAAGATCGCGAAACTGCAGTCTACCATCAAGTGCAACAGAGATCAATGTGATACATATTAAAACAAGATACAAAATTCTTATATATTGACATCAGCATGATATAGTCCTTGCTGACTGGTACCGAAAACCTCGATTTACAATCTTTCATCTCTTATTTCTGTTCGCTTGTCGTACATGTATGTGTTATCATTTTGTAATGCCGTTAGGAGGACTAGTTACATAGATCGCCACTGGCGGCGCTGTGTGATCGACGACGGCGCCGCATGGCAGTTACTTGTGTGCCGACCGTCAGAAGATCGCATTATGGCCGGCCCGGCATGTTATTCCGCCTGGGCCGGAAGTTTGTAAAGTTTATCGTAAATATATATGTGCTTCTGAAAAAGTCTGTGTGTTGTTAATCTGCTCCTCATCATGCCAGCACGCGACTGAATAAACAGAGGACGATGTTAATATTTAATATATTTTGTGCTTATAAACACACAATATAGGCATTAATTGATGCAGAATTCGCGAAAAATGATGCTCGATTTCGGTGATCGAACGAGAAGCGTTGTTATAACATGTCAAAGTGGTTGGTTTATTCGGCAGCCGTGTAAAAATAAATAAATAAAAAAAACTTTTTAAATCTCATAGCATTCCCCCCATTCAAGGAACATTGTCGCCAAAATAAATTTAAAATATCAAACGCCGAAACGCCTGGGTGAGTTTTATTTTTATAAATGGCAAGCGAGACATTTTTTTCTTCAAACCAGATGTTCTCAAACGTAACGAAACATGTGATAAGGCTCAGTGGCAAGGGGTGATTTTTTTTTACCAGATCTGGATCATATTTGTAGCATATTGATATCAGCTTGATATAGCTCTTTTAAGCTGATGCCGAAAAGCCTCGAAAAACGATCTTTTGTCTCTTATTTTCCTTCGCTCCCCTGACATGCACATCTAATAACGTTAGTTTTAATTATATATTAAATTACACGGCGTTTACATGCGCCATTTTATTTGTTATAACAGTTGCTCCATTTCATGTTGGTGCAACTGTCATCTTTTTTTTGCTATTTTTGCCGTGATTGTCTTGGCGGCGCTGCGTGTCACAGTGTTCCGGCTGTCGTCAGTTAACTCTGGACGAGAAAATCAAGTCTTTATTAAAAATAAATGCGAATTGTGCTTCAAAAAAGTGCTCTGTGTTGTTAATCTGCTCATGCATCCTTCCTCCACGCGGCAACGTGACGAACCCGCGAATTGTCGTCTTTTTGAAGATGGGGGATGTCAACTTATAGCAATTATTCGCTTCTGTCACTACTTATTTAAGGTTAGTTTGATTGCATCTAAAGAAAGAAGTGGAGGCTACCGAACGAATAGGCAAACTCAAATGGCAATGTGACATATCTGTCGAAGATACAACGTGCAATGCGGAAGAAAGGTGTTGGATTGGCGTCCGCACACTGGTAAACGCAGTGTTTGATGACACAATGCAAGATGGACTAACGACATCATAGAAATAGTGGGGTAGCCTAGATGCGAATGGCGGAGGATCGAGAAGGAGACGTATGCGAGAGGATTACGTTCAACAGTGGACAGACACAGGTTGATGATGATGACTGTTCCGGAACCGAGGTCGCAATCCCTAAATGACGGCGTCAGCTTAAATGGTGACGCCGGAATACCAAGGATCCGGCACTGAGGATAAATCCTAAGAGTTGAATTGACACTCATTTATTAGATAAGAGACCCTTTCTTACACCTTAGTCTACAACATGAGTAAGCATTTATAAAATTAATATTAATACATTGAATTTCACACAATACAAATTCCTCGATACTGTATTCGACATTGATCTCTTCAATTTACATAGAGTGGCAAAATGTCCTGTGTCGTACCCGACTGTATGATCTGACAGATTCCATCTAAGATAGAGTTTGATAATAATAATTGCTTTAAAGACTTTTGGATGCTTAATACAATATAATTATGTACAAAATAACTTTTTGAACAATGACATATAAAAAAAAATTGTTGTGCTTCACGAAACAACCTTTCTCGCGAAACACCATCTCGTTTTAGAACCATTGCTTTTAGGGTCTGAAGAATTCGCCTGCATTTCCTCCTAATGTGCTTTCCGCTTTAGAACTAAATATAATGTGTTTGAATTTTGTTTAAAATGTTTGGCTGTTTTTTAGTCGGTTTATTTTGGTACAAAACCAGGACTGTTCATTTAAGTGTATCCAAAGATACGTTACATTACGTTTGATATTTTTAATGTAATTAATACAATTGGGATGAGCAGCTTTTGGAAAACTTAAGTACATTTTTAATGCGAAAACTCCGCAATGTCTTAAAACTGAGGCGATTAACCAATGCATCCTCCCTGTATTAACTTATGGCGCAGAGACGTGGAATCTGACAGCAGGTCTTACACATAAAATAAAGGTCACCCAGCGTGCTATGGAGAGATCCATGAGAGGAGTGTCGCTAAAAGATAGAATCTGAAACGAGGAAATACGCAGAATGACTCAAGTAGTGGATGCTACACAACGAATAGGCACACTCAAGTGGCAATTGGCAGGACATATCTGTCGAAGAGACGACGGTCGATGGGAAAGAAAAGTACTGGAATGGCGCCCAAGAACTGGCAAACGAAGCATTGGCCGACCCCCTGCAAGACCGACAGACGACATAAGAAGAATAACGGGAGTGACCTGTGTGAATAATGGACGGATACAGGCTATTGATGATGATGAATTTTCACATAAGCCCGGAGTCTATTAAATATAATTCATTTTGTTAAATAGTCAGGATTCATCTTCATTTTTCTTGAATGTAAAGCTAAGCGCCTTGGCAAGCTCTTCGGGGCTTGTCTTATAAATCAAGTAGAAGCAAGTGAACCGACTGCGCGCTGACATCTGTGTCGCAGACTTGAAAGCTAAATTAATTGCTTAGCGGAGACGTGAACCTTTAATAAAAAATTAAATAAATAAATAAAAAAGACCAGTAAGTAAATCCTACCTTTTAGAATCGAAATTTTATAACAATTCAATCCAAGCAGATTCTTTCTTCGATCATTTAAAATCACTGGCGTAACTAAAAGAAGGCAGAAAGAACACACATGTATAATTATTTTGCTACTGGCGCGTGTTGCTACGTTACAGAAAATTCAACAAAGTATGTATAAATGAAACTGCAAGATTTTCTTGTGAAAAAAATAATTAGCAATACAATCAACCCTTCCTATAACGCACGCTTGTACGGAAGATTTTTTTCATACAGTGTTTTCAGCGATTTTTCATACAACGGTATTTTTTATGTATTCAAATGGAGAAGAGTACAACCGGTCGAGACCAGTACACTTTATGACGTTTAGCCAGGGAGGCTGGACGCTGTATTCGGGAAACGTGTGTTATATTTGTGTTTGTGAGTTGGGGAGATTGATATTTATCTGTTTCTTTAAAAGATCCAGATTTTAGGAAGAAGGAAACGCAGACGTTGGAAGAGCATTCCAAAGCTTACCGGTGGATGTATGAAGGAACTTTGGAAATGGCCAGTTCTTGGTCGACACATATTAAACGTGTATGGATGTTCGGCGAGTGCAAGACGAGTTTGTTGGTTGCGGATATGTGCAGGACCATTTTTTTCTTTAAGTTCCGAAGAGCAGCGACCGTGGTAATAACGGTAGAAAAGACTAAGTGAACCAATCTTACATCTGTGTTCCATTGATTGTAGATTAGACGTAAGGGTGTCATTGTTTATCAAACGAATTGCTCTTCTTTGAACTGAGTCAATTAAGTTTAGAAGGTATTTTGGGGCTCCAATCCAAAGGTGACTGCCGTATTCAAGGATAGGTCGGATTTGTCCTTTATATAGAAGAAGAAGCTGTTTATCGTTGAAATACCGACGTGATCTATATAGTACACCTAGTTTTTTGGAAGCGAGACCGGCTTTACACTTAATTGACTCGTAATATTTGACATTATTCGATATTGATAATCCAAGCATGTTGATGGAGCTTGCTTTCGGAAGAGAACAACCGTTGAAAGATACAGCATCCATAGCAGTCTTCTTGGTGGAGAAAGTACATGATTGGGTTTTGGAAATGCAGGTTAGACGAAAGAGTGTCATAGTTTTTCAAACCAATTGCTCTTAATAACAATATACTCTTGTATGTTGTTATTTTAGGTTGAATTGCCTCTTAGGACTAAATCGTTCAAGCCTCGGGATCATCAGGCTAATCATCCGATCATATGGAAACGTTATAGGAGGGTTGATATGGAAAACGAAAAGTATTATTTCGGATTTTTTTTTTACTATTAAAAAGATAATACTGTTCACAAGCAAGAAAAGCGTTATCCGATGTGTATAAAGGAAATGTACTGTCAGTGCCAAATTGTCAAAAAAAATATAGTAAACGACCGATAAAATATTGTCGATTTTGCCAACAATTTGCCTTATTTCAGTATCATTTTTTTTACTTTTTTTCTCGATATCTTGAAAAATAAATATAATTTAAGATTTTGATTGCGTTGCTGAAAACCTTGATTTTGTACCACCTTTCAAAATTAAACAAACAAATAATTGTAAGCTTTTACATCCCCCATCTTTAAAAACGCGACAAAAAGTCGCGGGTTCGTCATTTGGCCGCGTGGAGGAAGGATGCAGGAGCAAAAGAAGTTGTTTTTGAAGCAAAATTCGCGTTTATTTTGAATAAAAACTTGATTTCCTCGTCCGACCGCCACATGACGTTTCGCCGGTCGGACGAGACTTGACTGACGACTGCCGGAACACTGTGACATGCAGCGCCGCCAAGATAATCACGGTAAAAAAAAAAACAAATTAAGGATGACAGTTGAACCAACGGGGCTCTTGGGTGGTGATGCGCACCTACCGACTGCTATTAAAAGAGCAGTTTATAGCCTCTCACAACCAACAACAAAATGTCACATCAAGATTGCGGTAACCAATCCCTTTGGCGATATGACGTGATGAACTGACGGAGAAAGGAGGGCTGAGAGAGTTATCAAAGAACTCTCCCACACACGGTATAAACCGGCCATAAACTCGCCAAGCCGCCTGGCAAGCGTGGCGTTTGACAACCCCGAATGAAAACACAACAAAAGATCCGGCCCCTAGTTCCCAGCAGCTTCGCTATTCCTGGCCACGGGACTGACGATATAAGAAGAATAGCGGGAGTGACCTGGATGCGGAAGGCGGAGGATCGAAGAGGATGGAGACTCATGCGGGAGGCCTACGTTCAACAGTGGACGGACACAGGCTGATGATGATGATGATGATGATGTTGAACCAACATGAAATGGATCAACTGATAAAACAAATAAAATGGCGTACGCAAACGCCGTGTATTTGTACATAAAATTAAAACTAACATTATTAGATGCGCATGTCAGGCGAGCGAACAAAAATAAGAGACAAAACATCGTTTTTCGAGGCTTTTCGGCATCAACCTTAAAGAGCTATATCAAGATGATATCAGCATATATATATATCGTTAATACCTACGACACTTTGTAAGCACGTTTCTCGTTCGATCATTGAATTTAAGCAACACTGGACGCGGAAAAACACATTGGTGAATCACCAGATATGAAAGAAAAATTACATTGCGACATCGACAATGCTATGGAAAATTGACACTTTGTCCTAAAATCTTCCTTTAACAATTGCAAAAAATAAGATAAGACTGGTATACTGAATTGATTTCCTTTGAAAGGGAGAAGCTTATACATTTAACATCTGTGATATATCTTAATTTAAGCAATCGTGCGATTCTTTGATAACAATATAACAAATAAAAAATGACAATATAGATTCAAATTTCAAAATTTGGAACATTCATTCAGCTGTTCGGTATAATAAAGTTTTCTTGGTAGGTATATTTTTTGTTTATGTTTTATACGTTGTTTTTGTCGTTTTTTAAATAGTTTAATTTAATAATTTAATAAATATGCAGGTTGATTAATGCGTTGAAATTAAATTTAAAAAAATAACATAACTATGTAAATAGAAAAAATACATGTAGAGAAAGTGTTATATATTTTTTTCATATCCTTTCCATATTTTGATGGTCACCAAAAATCACCGCTTGTCAGATCTGTCAGCTGCCATTGTCCATACTTTTCCAAAACAACTTTGCGCGCTCAAATCACCCCGGAAACATACTAGCATATAGTTCCCGACGACCTCTCGCCAATTTGATGAAACGGCAGCTATAGTATCCAAAGTATACTTTTATACAAAAAAATTAAGAAGATTATCCGACGCTTCGGAGGACTAGACAATATAGTTCAAAGGGGTGGCCCAACTCAGTTTTTAGACAAAGTACAGTATGTAGTACATTGACATCTTGGGGAAATGAACCCGAAAATTTTTGTGGCCTTAAATCTTGCCTTTTTTTGCTTGCCAAATTTGTAGAGGTCGATTTTTGAAAGGGCAGCATGGGGGACTGTTTTCTCATCAAATTCTAGGGTCCCTTTTTTTCATGGCGGCCCTGCTTGTCACCAGTACCAGCTTTAGGCCCTACGGCGCCTTAGGACATTTTTTTTCTTTCGCCCCATATTTTTTATATTACAAAAAAAAAGCAAGATTGGTTGCCCTCGGCGCCCCTGGATTATTCGACGCTCTGGGGCACCTACCCACTTCGCCACCCCCTAAAACCGGCCCTGCTTGTCGCCACATCTTCTTTCAATGCTAAATGCTTCGTGACTCATGGCAGTGTAAACAACTTATTCAGAAATAGCGTCATTAGCTTACACACTGTCTCTGAATTTGAGTCCAAACAAAACAACTCCATCAATGTCCTTTCAACAGAATATTTAAGCGATTATTTTGAGAATAAAATTTACCGTTAAATTCGAATAAATTAATTTCACTTTTAATAGTTTTTCTTTTATTTAATTCAATGAATCGGTCACTAAAATTCATGCTTTTAAAAAAATATATCTACAGTGGAACCTCTTATAACGAGCACCTCTCATAACGAGTAATTCGCATAACGAGCAAAAAAAATGTGGAAAAATTGCTCCCTTAACGAGCGACATTTCGCATAATGAGTAACGCAGAAAGGGGAAGCCACATAACGAATGACGCACTTGTGAGCCGGGACTTCTGCGTCATTGCGTCCGTCTGTGTTTAGCACGCGTACCGTTAGCACGTTAGTGTTGCATGTATCACTGTCGTAATATGGATGTGTGTGTGTTGTGATGATCACACTTGAGAAGTATCGGTGCGTGTTGTGATATGAGGATGACGGTTCCACCGCATTTCGTTTAAATACAATTCGTTCAACGACTTATCGGTAACGACATGGGACACACTGGACGCCTGGTGTACGAGACATTTGGCGCAAGGCACAACTGGTGTACTGAATGTCTCGCTAACTTAACCTATTTCGTTAACGAGACCTATGGATCTTTGAACTCTACGATCACTGGACAGTTCCTTAGGTTAGGTAAGGTTAGTGAGACATCCAGTGCACCGATTGTCCCTTGCACCAAATGCACCAGATGTTCAGTGCGCCCCACGTCGTTACCGATTGGTCGTTGAACGAATTGTCTGGGAAGGATAGGTCTTGACACCGAAGAAGACAGAAGGAGACGAACATCCGAACATAAAGTTTCAAAGTTTCAAGAATTCCATAAATAATTTACATACGTACAAAAATACATTTATGTTTATTTATATATGTAAAATAAAAATATATAATATAGATACACCCACACAAAAAAGTATCTCAGACATTGATGGGTGTTGATTTTAAGAAGAACATGTTGCGTTGATATGTCTGTTCATCTCGTCAAAGCTCGGGTGGTCCAGACCGAAATAGAAACCTTTTAGGCATCGCCAAATTTGTGACGGGATTTGCGAATGGATTGTGATGACTTTTTGTTGCGTCTATAAGTATACGTATATGAGAATGTAACACCAGGGCCGAACATAGCATATGTACTATAATGGGTGTAGAACTTTACACGTTATCCTCTTTCTTACAAGATACATTGGTCAAAGAATTCTAAAAATAACAAAATTGCATAAATACGAGTGTTATTCGTACTCTCATGGAGCCTGAAGTGTGGCCTGAGAGGACCATCGTTCAACCCTGGATACGCATAAGACGAAAGAATCGCAGTGAACAGTGGTTGAAACCAACTTGAGTGAAGATATTGACATATTTAGTGTATTTTTTTTTTTTGGGGCCTTAGGCCCCCGGGCTGCTCGCCTTGTACCTGCGCTCCTTGGGAGCACTTACCAAGGCATTGTTTTCAGAGTACATTCTCGTTATACAAGTAACGGGTTTTGGTGAGCAACACCACACATGGGTGTAAAAGTTAGTAGTTCAGACGTTAAAATTTGGACTTTTAGACTTCTTCGCCGAAGGTCGCCGCGAATACAGAAAATGCATGGTAGTTGGGCTCCGTAGATATGAGATCGATATATCCAACCGGTCCAGACTTCTGTTGAGAATGCGTCTAATGAAGAGTAGTCGAGTGTGCTCAACCCAGCACCGCGCCGCATATGTCACGGTGCTGAGAAAGATCGCATCATACACTGTTTTAAGGGCTCGAAATTTGAGTCCCCATGAATTCCCCGTAAGGCGAGAAATACAGAAGAAAGCCTTCCGCGCCTTATCTACAACATGGCGAGCGTGAGCGGCGAAACTTCTTTTACCATCCATGATTACGCCAAGGTATGTAACTTCTGTAGAAATTTTTACTTTAGCACCTTGGAAGTAAATAGCTGGTGGACGTAGTGGAAATAATTTTCCCTTTAAAAGAATAGCTTCTGTTTTATGTGGCGCAAAACATAGTTTGTTTCGTTGACCCCAGGATGAGATTTGGTTTAGAGCTTCTGTGGTTGAGCGCTCCAGTGAAGATCGACTATTAGCTTCTACTGTTAGGAGTGCATCGTCAGAGTATGCTACAACATCACGAGTAAGGAGTCTACAAGGGCGCCAGCCGTATCAATGAGTGTGGATGTAGGTGTATCACCCAAGAGCTGGGCGATACCACAGAGCGTGCGGCCTGGCTGTAAGCTTGCCTTAACTGCACGGAAAGCCTTTCCCTAAAGATCTGGATTAGATGTAGATGTTACGAAATTGCGCCAAGAGGATTGTTTCGCTTTCATTATGGAGCTCTTATACATATATGTGGCAGAGCTATGTTCAGTCTTAAGCCAGCTTATTGTCTTTGTAGCGAGACCGGATTTGCGAGCGCCCTGGAATGATCTGAGGGGTTCTTTTTACTGAGTGTAATATTGCTTCAGATTCAGTGCTGGTGTGGACGGATACGAAATGTTGGACGTTTGATTTTGAGACAATAATGCCGTGTTATTTGTGTGTCAACCATGATATAGTTATGACATGGTTTTTGTTGTTACAAGTCCAACTATTTGCGTTGGAGTATTCCGACACTTGTTCTGAGCGTGAGGTCATTGATACTAAATGTGTCAATACATTTACAACGCCACACTTATATGTTAGTACTTCGATAACAAATTAAAATGTAAAATATTTTGTAATGTGATGAAGAAAAAAAATTAAAAATTGTATTATAATAATTGTATTATAATAAGATTCCCATGGCGCTACCTGCAAAGCGCTGTTATGGTGGATCCCGCGATTCTGTAGTGTACCTTGGTTCCCCCACTCCAAATCCCTTCTCTAGCAAGCTGCCTGCGGAGCTCTATTCTCCAATATGTGCTTACATTTTAAAAAATCTAGTAATTTATAAATTCTAATAATTAAAAAGGTTTGAGAAAATAATACACGGTTATATTAAAAAAACATTTATTTTTTATTCTCATTCTCATAGACTACATCATAATATCAGATTCTATAGTCCACTGTCAATGTAGCTTTCAAATCTTGAAGGTCTTTTTATTTTTGTTTTTATATTTTTTTGTCAATTTGTATGATGTCATCAAAAGATTTATGTCTGACAATTATTTGATCAATTGTGTCATAATCTGAATGAGCGCATCATCAAGGAGACCTAACTGTCCTCCGTTGTGATGCGGGTGTGAGGCGGGTAAAATCCAGCTGACTATTTTAAAGCAATGTTGTAGGAATATCTATCATTTATCTTCAAATCCGTACTATAAGTCCAGTAAGCACTCCAATAATATGTTCCAAGCTTTTGTGTAGATATCATTAACCTAAAAACAACAAAATATACTTCTTTATTTATGAACCTTTTTTGCATCAACCTTTTCGGTGAAGTTGTGAATCGGTTTTTAGACAATATTTCGGGTTTGAATGAAAACTTATGTCCCGTGTCAGCCAGATGCTCTGCCAGTGCTGACGCCATTGGGTGGCCTAGTCTGCACGATCTCTCGTGATCGCTTACTGTTTTACCTATAGTTCGATCCTGAAAAAGATCCCTGCAATGGCGGTCGAAATATTGGTTATAAGAAATTCGCCACACGACTAAACCCAAAAGCCACAATATCAAATCTGGCCGTGAAAACCTAAGAAGTTATTTCAATATTAACCTTTTTGGTGAAATTGTGAATCGGTTTTTAGACGGCCTGTATTTATTTTTTCAGTAACTAATTCACGGTTTTTTAATTAATTTAGCAGTAACATATTTAAGCTAGCAGCATTTTTAAAAATGTAAACACATACAGGAGAATACCGACAGATGTTGATAGTAATTCTTAAGTCTCATCTGTGCAATTCTATGACGCTTACTATAGTGAATATGGCTAAGCGCTGCATGTGGAGCGTTGATCCGCCAACGTCATAGACTAGCAGCCCAAGATTCACGATTCATCCTTATTATTACAGGAATTTACTATTAATTATGCTAAATAAATTGACAGTATCCACCGTGTCAGCACGAATATGATCAGTTATTAAATTGAAATGTCAGCAATATACACAATACAGCCAGTAGTTAATGTAAGATGGTCGATATTTAAATTAAATAAGTTTGTTTAAATAAATGGCCAGTTTTAACTTGATAGCTAGTGAGTAGAAGGTCGTTACATGAAAACCTAACCTAACCTACTCATTAATTATTTACTGCCAATTTATTATTTTTTACTGACCTTTTTAGTCATCATTGTCAGCTATACATAGAATGTACTCAGTGGACATGGAATGAGACAAATATTTCGGCAGCTGACAGAGCTTTGTGGGGGTAATTCGTGACAGCCATTTACTCCATTTAGAGGAGCGGACATGGTGATGGTGATGATCAGTTCTCTTCGAGGCGTCGGTCTAATAATCTGATCTTCTTACAAAAAATCTGATTAACAAAGCACCCAAAAATGTGCCTAGGATACTACAGCCACTGTCACTTCTAGTATTCTGGGCTCTTGACTTTCTGTTGTCGGAAACCATATTCCCAGATGGACCTTCAGGTGCAGAGATGTCTTGGAACAAGCCATCGACAGTGGCAACTAACAGAACTGAATTTGTTTGTGATTATATGTTCCAGATATGGAACATATAATCAAACAACAAATACAAAAAAAATTGCAGATCATCCAGATCATGTTCGGGCTAGTAAATAAATGTTTAAAAACAATCACATTCTTTAACTGCATTTTATTATATACTGTAGTATAAAAATGATAAAAAATTATAAAAAATCATTACACATAGTAATTATTGCACTTTTAAAATATATATATACATTATAAATATGTACAACATTTTTAACATCCACTTTAACAAAGAAAAAACGACTTCACGCCGCCGGGATCGTTATCAGGACACTTGGTGGACAGATGAGGAGCAGATGAGCAACACAAAGGTGGTGTACACACGATGACTCTCTAGTCTACGACTCGTATTTCAAGCGTGAGTTATCAATTTCACACCGACCGGACTCATTTCTTCTTCGTAGTATCAATCCGGTGGATTGGTTTGCAGCGACAGAATCTTGCATCTCGATCTCCACTCCTCTCGGTCCTCCGCAACCCTCTTCAGCTCAGCATAACAGCTACAACTCATGTCCTCGAACACTTGCTACAAATACTCCCGTCTAGGGCATCCTCTCAGTTTCTACCCTCAGACATCACTTCCAAAATGTCGTGAAGAAGACCATCGTGGTGCATGATGTGACCGATCGCCTCTCTGAGATGATTCTTACTAGGTGCCTATCTTCCTCGATTATGCTGAGAACCTCATTGTTCGTGACGTGGTCTCTCCAGTAAATTCCGAGAATTCTTCTGTAAGACCACATCACAAAGGCCCCTAGTAATTTTTATTAATGTCCTCGAACACTTGTTGCAAATACTCCCGTCTAGGCCGCCCTCTACAGTTTCTACCCTCAACCGGATGCCATACCAGGACGCATTTATATATTTAAAAAAATCTTTTTTATTTTCTAAGCTTCGTGAAAAGAATCCGCCATGTCGCATTGATTTTGATAATTGTCTCTCAGAGTAGCGGCAAAACTATAAAACGGATCTTCTTCAAAATGAAAGTCTCTAAACATCAACTCATGTAAATACGACGCACATACGCCTTGTCCCGTCGCAAATTGATTGATCAACTTCGGTTCGATCCGACACCACATCTCTTCAACATAACAAGCGTGAGCAAATGAATCGTCCGGATCCGCCACAGAACATTGATAAACACCATCGTTCATACTCTCGATATCGCTCAACGATTCATACGTTATAATATAACTTCCAGGTAATATAAACTGAGAAATATTTGCTTTCAAAGTTTCCACATTAGGGTTAGGAACTTCTACTAGAAAGCACCGTTTCGTTTCTCGTTCAACACCTCCAAAAATCCAGTGTCCTTCTAACGCCTGGTCGTTTCTTCTCGTGAAGAACTTCGGTCTGTCTATTTCCACGATGATCGCGTTGCCTTCTTCATCGGTTCCTCCTATGCCGTCATACTGAGTGCAGAACCATCGCGTGCACTCGTCCCGCATGAAGCTTATCCAACAGATGACGACTTTTTTGTCTGTTATGCCGGCTTCTTGGGCAATTGTGTTTTTGCTGCATTGGTTACACCACATGTAGATTAACACGAGAATCTGAAAATAAAAAGAAAATATATCCTATTGTGAAATGAACCATAAGCACTCCTGTATGGGACCGTAGGGCATTGAACATAGCGAATCTGCGGTCCCGTAAGGAAACCACTGGGCGTTTAAACATTAATTGACTTTTGGAAAATTAACACATTAAATGCGGAATAGATTTGAACCGTACTGACAACTTTTTTTTTCCATATCCTATTCAGTTCTGTCAGCTGCCATTGTCCACGGCTCATCTGATTATACCATTGTACCCAAAGGTTTACCTGGAAACATGTACAGTTCCCGACGGCCTCTACGTCAGAAGCCCAAAAACAAGAAAAGATCGGACCTTGACCATTAGATTCTAAGAAGCAGCTCAACTTGAAAAACAATACGCGGTTAGCAACAGACGGTGACCCATCCAAGTTTTAATCCAATCCCAATGTTGCTTAACTTCGGAGATCTAGAACTGTGCTAATGATGTGGTTTTGCCACTAGACTAGATACATATCATCATCGTTATCATTACTAAGGATGCCGCAGAATAGGATAGACTACAGAAAGCTTATCGTAAGTTGTCTTATCTTGTCGGGAACTATACATAGAATGTACTCTCCGGAGGCAGAGTTGACATAGGCACACTCAGTATTCTACACAGACTTTTGAAGACCATTGTGAATCTGCTTTTAATGAATGTCAAAATTCACAGTGGTATAAGATTTTATAGAGTATTCAATACATCCTAAAAACATTAATTTACCTGAACAAGATCCATTTTACTTCTCGAAAAGAACGATCCTTCGCGAACCGATTTCTTTGCTCCGCACGCGGAGCACGCCCATCTATTGCCATCTATGCCCTGCTTGTATTTCTGTAAAGTGCATATCTCCAGGCACTTGTTACATCTAACAGAGTTCTTGATAAGACCCCAACGAGCGCAGCAATTGACCGCAGAATCCTTGTCGGACGTTTCCCGAACCACCGAGATCAAATTCCACGGATCAATGTTCGAGTTCAATATTTCGTCCGGAGGCACTATTGCGGTAACGCCCCTGCGTCTCATTTTTACGTCGGAAATTGACAATATATAACCTCAAAAACATAACAATACGATTTTGCTGGACTTTTCATTCATTATAAATGTTTTCCCGTGTTCTTTTATAGTGGATTATCATTGTAATTAGATGAAACATTGAGAAAAATTGATAAATAAACATATAAAATAATAAATAACAAATTTGTTTTGATATTTGGAACAATTCAAAAACAAGTTGCCTTCTAAGAAGTGTTCTTCTTCTTTTTCATACGAGTCACATATAGCTACTGCCCAGTACCTAGAAATGTCTCTTTTTAAAAAATTAGCGGACGTGTTAGATATTAAAGTAATTTCAATTGAGATTCGACAAATGACAAATCTCAAATTTCTCTTTCTGGTTTTAAATTGTTTTATAAAAAAATCTATTTGGTTTTATATTGCTGTGAAACCAATAAAATAAATGTAAGTATGTTTGTAAAAAAAAACATGTAGAAAATTATTAATTTTGTTTTCATAACCCTTTCGCATCGATTGTCGATATATGCCATCAAAGATTTCTCGACCGTAGATATCGATTGACGTGATATATCGTTTTGCAACTTTCAGTACTCATTAAGACATCTACGGTAGGAAATTGGAAGTGCAGTCATTCCCTTTATCAACCTACATGTATTTTTAACAGGAATCTGAAAAGCATCTAAATAAATATCGTGAGGTTTCGTCACAGGAGCGATTTTTTTGTAAACCACATGTGTCAATGCCACCAAATGTATGGAGTTACTTAATGAACGTTTGTTAAATATAACTATTTTTATGCATCATCTGATAGCTAAAGGATAAAAGAACCAATGTAATATATGAAAATAGGTCAGATAAGTGCATTTATGCTTCAAATACTAGTTTTAAGCAAAAAAATGGTTTGAAAAATTCACGCCGTATTGACAGTATAATTTATATTCCACCGAGCCATAACGAAAGGGTTAAGTAAAAGAAAAAATATTACTAGTACTTTTATGGAAATGATATGTAAGAAATTAATATACACGTGAATAATAAACAGTACGAAAAACAAACAGTTTTAATTATTGATAATTATTAAAATGATTTGTTTTTCGTTTTTTACTTTTACCTAACTATACAAAGTGTGCGTTTTAATGTTTTTTTATTTAAATGCCTTTTTTTAAGCTGCCTTTATAAAATAAAAAAATGTTTACTAAAGAACTAAAGTATTCAAAATTATGCTCTAGCAAAAGGCATATGTGCATTAGTTGAACGATATGCTAAGTTAAATTAATGAGGAAAAGAAATAATATTTTCCGTCTTTGAAGCGTTGTACAAAATTCCAATACAACCAAAAACATTTCAATTTTAGTCTGTGTATAAATGTGACATTTGACATTCAATACAAAATTATGACATTTGTAAAATTAAAATCAAAATATATAATAAATCAAGTTCAAGTGCACTCGACTGAGGAAAACTGTTTCATACAAAATAAACATCTCAGTGCACGTGCACCGGGCCATACGAAAAACGCAATAGTACATACAATGCATTGATACAATAATATTCATGATATGCAATCTTCCCTAATTGGATTAGTCGCAGTTGTACTTAGAGAGTCATCCAAATGACTTGTCTTTCGTACTTGATTTTTTCTGCTGAATCACTTCATCACCAAATAAGTAAATAATTTAGTTTATAACCTAAAAAATAACGTATTTTTTGCACACATACAAAGTCTAAAAATCGTTATAATTATTTAATACTAATATTTTCATCGTGTTTTTTAACTGAGCATCGTGCTTACCAAGCATTCTTACTGAGTTTAATTAATAGGCTATGACAGTAGGTTTTGTTTATTGTTAATAAGCCATTTTGAAGAGATCGGACAATTAGCTTGGTCCTCAGTGCCTATTCAATGTAGCAGGCCTATTCGTTTTATTTGTGTTTTATTTTTTCTTCCCATATCCATTCGATAACTGAAGCATGTAACTACCACAAATTGCTGCCAATCAGTTGTGCTAGTTGCCACTGACCATTCCTTATCCCAAGACATCTCTGCACCCGAAAGTCCACCTAGGAATTTTTATGGCAAAAGCCAAAAGACTGGCAAGACAAAAGAGATGGCGTTGTAGTAATCGAGCCATATTTTTGCCTGATTTGTTAATCAAATAATTTTTAAAAGATTTTTTTTTATGTAATCGCATGCAGGAGAGCACAGCGGGTGAAGACCAGTGCACTCTATGACGTACAGCCAGGGAGGCTGGACGCTGCATGCAGGAAACGTGTGTTGTGTTCGTGTTTGTGTGTAGGTTGCAAGTGTATATTTATCTGTTTCTTGAAGAGATCCAGATTGTAGGAAGGACGAAACACAGACACTGGAAGAGCATTCCAAAGCTTACCGGTGGCATTAAGGAAGGAACTCTGGAAACTGCCAGTTCTTGGTTGACATACATTAACAATCACTGAGAAAAAATACAAGTTATTAGTTATTTGGGGCAAATGCGTGAAACATTAAAAATTCTAAAAATATCAATTAACCTTTAAACGCCCAGTGGTTTCCTTACGGGAGCGCAGATTTGCTATGTTCAATGCCCTACGGTTCCATACAGGAGTGCTTATGGTTCATTTCACAATCGGATTACATTAATTTGTAATAATAGTATTAAAGTAAGTTCATGGAAGAATCTATTGTGCGACGAAACAATACAAACATTGGCCTGCTAGGGCATTGAACGATGCAAATTTGCGGTCCCGTATGGGACCACTGGGCGTTTAAAGAATAATTAGGTTAATACACAAGGATCAAGATATATTCTCTTGTCTATTGATAATTGATTTAATTTTTTTATTTGTTTTCAGAATAAAATTGCATTAAGCAATAAAAAATAAATAATCTTTTTTTTTTCTGTGGATGTGAAGATGGGTCTTAAATCATGAATTACCAAAAGCTTTTTTCCCGCTTCTACGCTTCTTCGAATCAAAACAACGCAGAACTGTTGAACAGCAGTTCTGAAAAGTACCCCAGCTTGAATAGCAGTGACGTTCACTACGAAGATGTCGGAACTAAAGATGAAGAGGTCGTATTCAATGGAAGCAACATGGCCGCTGATGATGATGAGGTTATGATAGTCAACGGAGCCGATGCAGTTGAAGCGAACTGGGAACCTCTGAGTACGGAGCACAACACTTCAACCGCTGAACCTCTATCGCCTGATGAAGTAAATTATTATTATTTTTAATTTTTTTAATTTTTATTAGAATATTATTTTATTATTTCAATATTCTAATCTACTTTTATAGATCATTGACTATATTACAATATTATTATTACTTAAATATACATATACTAAACATAAAATTCTTTTTTCAACGCGTCAATCCAAGCCCAAAAATAACGGCAGAAGCGGGATGCGAACCGCGGACCTTGAAACCAACTATGCCCAGGTATTCATACCGCTCGGCGAATCGCGCCATTGCTATGCCCAGACTAACTTGCGATGAAACTAGTATTTATATCATTGTTATTATCGTCGACAGATGTAAGCCATAGTATATATTCAAAGTATGTATATTTTTATTATTATTCTATCAGTATTCATTTATTCACAAGCTTAATATTAAGCTTAATATTAAGCTTGTGAATAAATGAATACTGATAGAATAATAATAAAAATATACATACTTTGAATATATACTATGGCGACATCTGTCGCACGATAATAACAATGATATAAATACTAGTTTCATCGCAAGTTAGTCTGGGCATAGCAATGGCGCGATTCGCCGAGCGGTATGAATACCTGGGCATAGTTGGTTTCAAGGTCCGCGTTCGCATCCCCGCCCTGCCGTTATTTTTGTGCTTGGATTGACGCGTTGAAAAAAGAATTTTATGTTTAGTATATGTATATTTAAGTAATATTATTATTTTGTATTAAATTTACTAGTAATGCTACCCGGCTTATTTGGACTTCTTTCTTCGATGGCGCTCATCATCATCATCACCATATCTATATTACCTAAATGGAGCATATTGCATTCACAAATTGTCGTCACAAAGTTCTGTCAGCCGCAGTCTTCACCTCATCCCATGTCAGCTCTGTCTCCCACAGCTCTGTCTAGTTCATTCTATATAAAGCTCTGACACCCTTTCACCCCATTCTAGTGACATGGCGTGTTATGCCGATATATAGGCACGCCACATGGAGTGATTATCGGACAGGAACACGCATTCCCTATGTGTTTACCTAGTTTCATATCGTTACATATCGCGAGCAGTTTTGTATGGCTTTGGCTTATATCTGCACGCCGCACTCTAGTCACATAAAATGTCATGACGATATATAGACAAGCCACATCTGAAGCGGTAATTTTTTTTTTTAAATTAAACAAAATTTGTTGTATAGAATCCTTTCTTTGGACATTATTAACCCTTTCGCATCGGTTGTCGGCATATGCCGTCTAAGATTCCCCTTCCGTTGACATCGGTAGCCGTGATATATCGTTTTGCTACTTTCTTAGAATAGTTTTTTATGCATCATCTGATAGCTAAAGGATACAAGAACCAATGTGATATATGAAAATAGACCAGATAAGTACATTTATGCTTCAAATACTAGTTTTATAATTCACAGTATAATTTCTATTCAAACCAACCCGTAATGCAAATAAGAAAACTCCTCTTACTCACTTTGGTTGTGTAAAAATTTGTAAGAGATGAGATTTGTCTTTCATTTTCTAGGTTCGTTGGTTTTACAAGCCCTTAGAAGACAAGGTTTGGTGCGAGTTCAACGGTTACGACTCTCTCCTATTGGAGACCAAGTACAGGCAGCTGCTGCCTCTAGTTGCCCCACTGGGGGCCGATGTTCCCGGGCCTCCAAATGAGGTTCCCAGTGTCACCGTCACGGGGGTCACTGCGCAGGGACAGCTCTATAAAAGCCAGGAGAGGAAGATCAAGTTGGAGGAATCGAAAGCGGTTGATGAGAAGAAAGAAAACTGCCCTAGTCCTGTGAAGAAATGTAAAAGAAACGATGAAGATTCAAGGTAAAGTGTTCATGTGTATTAATAATTGTAATTTAGTTATATTTTAACATCCTCCTCTCTCGCAGAAAGGTGTTACTCCGCCGCGTGAGGGCATGATGAGGAGCAGGTCAGCAAAACAAAGTCTTTTTCAGAAGCACATTGACATATGTTTACGTTAAAACATTACAAGCTTCCGGCCATGCGGAATGACATGCCGCCGGCCGTAATGCGACCTTCTCGGATGTCAACACATAACTGACTCGTGCGGCCCGTGGTCAGTCACCAGCGCCGTAAGCGGCGGTCTTTATAACTAGTCCCAATATGGCAGACACATAAATGTATGTCTTCTTCTTCGTAGTATCAATCCGGTGGATTGGTTTGCAGCAACAGAATCTTAATGTATGTCAAGCAAACATAAATAAAGAGACGAAAGATTGTATATCGAGGTTTTCGGTACTAGTCAGCAAGGGCTACATCATGCTGATGTCAATTTATAATTACAGTGGTACCTTGAGATTATCATCATCAGCCTGTATCCGTCCACTGTTGAACTTAAGCCTCCCGCATGAGTCTCCATCCTCTTTGATCCTCTGCCTTCTGCATCCAGGCCACTCCCGCTATTCTTCTTAAGTCGTCAATCCATCTTGCAAGGGGTCAGCAATGCTTCGTTTGCCAGTTTTTGGGCGCCACTCCAATACTTTTTTTTCCCATCGACCGTCGTCTCTTCGACAGATATGTCCTGCCCATTGCCACTTGAGTGTGCCTATTCGTTAGGTAGCCTCCACTACTTGAGTTCTTCTGCGGATGTTCTCATTCCGCATTCTATCTTTTAGTGACACTCCTCTCATGGATCTCTCCATAGCACGCTGGATGGCCTTTATTTTATGTGTAAGACTTACTGTTAGATTCCACGTCTATGCGCCATAAGTTAATACAGGCAGGATGCATTGGTTAAACGCCTTAAATTTAGGACATTGCGGAATTTTCGCTTTAAAAATGTACTTTAGTTTTCCAAATGCTGCACATGCCAGTTGTATATGCCTGTCGATATCTTTTGAGAAGTTGTTTCGTCCTAGTTGTATTACTTGTCCCAGATAGGTATAGTCAATGTCTGGGATAAAGTCAATGTTTGTTTACCTTTGTAGAAGATGTGACATTACAGGTACCACTGTATGTCGGTTGAATTTAATTGACTTTTGATGATTCCAGGAAGAAATGCGATTCCGGAGAGAGCTCCTCAAAAGAAGATGAGAAACCTGATGAGAAGAAGAAAGAAAAAAAGTGTAAGAGTGAAGGTTTGGCAAGCTGCTGCAGTCACTCGGCTTCCAGGAATTCTTCGCAGGAAAGCATTGTCGATGAAGACTTGTCTCTGGATGCCAACCGCATCGTTGTTAGAGGAGGTAAGTAATACTAGAGCAGTTTAAACCATTAATCTGATTCTATGAAGCTTGTCACGGTTAGTTAGCTACCTTTTCGAAGAGTCGCGAGCTGAATACGTTATTATTCAGTCGCGTGGTGGCAAGATGAGGAGCAGATTAACAACACAATGACTTTTTCTGAAGCACAATGACATATATATTTCGATAACTTTACAAACTTCTGGCCCGGACCACAACATTCAGGCCGGGCCACAATACGACCTTTTTCGCGGTCGGCACACGACTGCCTGGCCGAGCGTCATGGTCGGTCACACTCAGCGTCGCAATTGACTATATAATTAACGTCACTCCCGTGACTGGATTTGTCCAAAATGCCAATATGGCGACGCATACATGTACGACAAGTGAACATAAATAAGAGACGAAAGATTGTATATCGTGGTTTTCGGTACCAGTCAGCAAGGGCTATATCATGCTGATATCAACTGACTAAATCCAAAACAAAAAAATGATTTGTAATTTATAATAGGTTAGGTTTCCATTTTATGGGTTAATTATTCATTCATGTTACATTATTTTTTACCAATATTTAATATATTACTGCAGTTTTACTGACACAGTGGATTCTGCCAATTTATTTTATTTACTGAGGATTGATTTAACTTACTGGAAAAACCTTGAATTTGTTACTGAACAAAGTAATACAGGCCATTAAAAAATATAATAAAACCTGTAGTAATAATTGAAGTAATGTTTCATCCACAGGAATGTATGAAGCCGACCTTGTCAAGCTGACGTGTGACTCCATCTACTGGCCCGGGGAGCATTGTGTCATAACTAGGTATTCAAATCATTTATAATAATAAAGTATTTATATATATTTTATTACTAGACATTTAGTAACCCTTTCGCATCGGTTGTCGGCATATGCCGTCAAAGATTCCCCGATCGTTGACATCTGTTGATGTGATATATCGTTTTGCTACTTTCAGTACTCATTGGGACATCTACGGTAGGAAATTGGAAGTGCAGTCATTCCTTTTATCAACCTACATGTATTATTTACTGGAATCTGTAAAGGATGTAAGTAAATATCGTTAGGTCTCGTCACAGGAGCGATTTATCTGTAAACCCCATGTGTCAATGCCACCACATGTATGGAGTAACATAATGAACGTTTGTTAAATATAATAGTTTTTTATGCATCATCTGATAGCTAAAGGATAGAAGAACCAATGTGATATATGAAAACAGGTTAGATAAGTACATTTATGCATCAAATACTAGTTTTAAGCAAAAAATATTTGAAAAATTCACTCCGTATTGACAGTATAATTTGTATTCCACCGAGCTGTAACGAAAGTGTTCTAAAAGAGTGAAGTGAAAGAGCTATCGGAGCTAAATGCTGAGAGTGGAGAGCCAGCAAGTACAAGTACCCTTCAGCTGACGAGAGGTATTTCTAACACGGTCTTTGGAAATCGTGCTTTTACTTACTCGCAGCACCAACAGCTTGAAACTCGCCACCGGAAAGTATAAGAGAGCTGAAAACGGAGGTATCCTTCAGAGGAAGACTCAAGACACACAGACTTAGAGAGGCAAAGAAGCGCTGCCGCTGAATGACCATTCAGTCTTTTGAAGGCGCTATTTAAATACTGATATAATAATTACTATTAATTTATTACGTTAGTTTATTATTACTGGCATATGGGAGCTTAGTTAAGAATCTGAATAAATCCAAATACATTCTCATGCTCGAAAAAAATTCATAAAAAAATCTCCGACGTGTCTATTTTTCATATGAACGGTAACTATCCATTCAATTCAATCAATCCCGCACATTACCCAACTATTTTTTTTCTAGGGATGCTTTCTTTCCATTCGTTAGAGTCCCGGAGGAAAATTGCTGCTCTCAAACATTCATTTCTTCTTCTTCGCGGTGCAATTCACAACCCCGGGATTCTTGAATGTTTTAACCTCTACGTTCCAGATAGGCGCACCATTTTCCCCATACACGTCCATTGTTTTCGATCCAAGTTGACTTGTGGAGCTTCGAGCACTCAATTTAGTACAACGGCAATGTCGCTCCTAAATGGCCTACCAGCACACCTCGATTCTTTTCTTACATCCTTTTCGTCTTTTGTCAATGGTATTGTTCTCCTAGATCTCTGTGGTCTTTGACACAAGTCATCATCTTCTGATTTTATGTTTATGTATACTCTATGTTTCTTGTTCTTTATTATTCTATGTACCTTGGAACTACGGTTCTGTTAAATAAATAAATTATAGTCATATTTTCATGTTCGTTATTGCAGAGGTCTCTACTTCTACGATGGCAGTTGGCAACCTTTGGAAGGAGTCCACGGAGAAGTTCTAGAAGCAGAGCACTTACGTCTGTTTGGTACCAAACCATCGGAACCTAACGAGCTACAAGGTGCTCCACCAGGTATAACTATATATTTTTTGATACTTGAAGACTGCAGTTTTGCCTTCAGTGAAGACTTCATCGGTCTTCCAGCAAGTGATTAAACACTGATCAGTGTGATATTAAAACAATGTACGAAATATTTTTATGTAAACACATACAGGAGAATACTGATTGATGTTGATAGTGATGCTGAAGTTTCACTTGTGAATTCTATGACACTTACTATGTTACATATGGTTAAGAACTGCATGTGGAGTGTTGAACCGGCAACGTCATAGACTACAGTCCGAGATTCACGCATCTATGAATCGGTGGTCTTCACGGGACGACTTTCGTCTACCACCAATTTTGATTAATAGGCTATGACTGGAATTTTACGGGTGAAGGATCAAATTCACACCAACCGGGGGTATTTTAAAGCTCAGAAATCTATTTAAATATATATATATTTTTTAAACTCCGTCGGGGATCAAACCCACGATCTTATTTAATGATATTTATTGTATTTTACCTGGTACAGGTGTGGCCGTCCACTCGCAGCATTTTTCCCAGTTTCACGTGGAGTGGATGTCGTGTTGCGAGCTTTACTTGTTCTGGGGCGGTGCTCCAAGACTTCTCATGCGCAGCGTCACACAGCGTCTGGGCTTTCACCAATGTGAGTATCAGACACTAATCACTTTAACACCTTTCAATATTTGCGATCTAAACTAATGTAAGTTCATCAAATCATCAGCCTGTGTCCGTTCACTGTTGAAAATAGGCCTCCCGCAAGAGTCTCCATCCTTGTCGATCCTCCACCCTCTGCATCCAGGGCACTCCCGCTATTCTTCTTATGTCGTCAGTCCATCTTGTAGGGGGTCGGCCAATGCTTCGTTTGCTACTTCGAGGACGCCACTCCAACATTTTTCTTCTCCATTGACCGTCATCTCTCCGACTGATATGTCACATTGAGAATATCCTCGTTTCGGATTCTATCTTTTAGACACACTCCTCACATGGGTCCCTCCATGGTGCGTTGAGTGACCTTTATTTTATATGTAAGACTTGCTGTTAGATTCCTTGTCTCTGCTCCTTAAGTTAATACAGGGAAGATGCATTTAACACCTTAATTTTAAGACATTGCGGAATTATCGCTTTAAAAATTTACTTAAGCTTTCTAAATACTGTCCATCCCAGTTGTATACGCCTGTCGATTTCTTTTGAGAAATTATTTCGTCTTAGTAGTATTACTTGTCCTAGATAGGTATTGACATGACTGTTACCGAAAACCTCGATATGCGATCTTTCGTTTCTTATTTTCGTTCGATGGGACACACATGTGTTGTCATTTTTTAATGCCGTTAGGACTAGTTATATAGATCGCCGCTTGCGATCCTGGGTGTCGCCGACCACGGCGCCCAGGTAGTTGTGTGCCGACGGCGGCGAGACCATATTGTCGCTGGCCCAGCCCGTGAAATGAAGATTTCCACTTCCATGAACCAGCAAATTTCCGAAATAAAGATATAAAACTTATCCTGGGCGACTTCAACAGCCACAACATTCTCTGGGGATACAACAACACTGACCCCAATGGAGAAGCCCTTGAAGAGTGGTTTGAGGCTAACCGATTATCTTTGGTGCATGATGCTAAACAACCGGCATCTTTTAACAGCGGCAGATGGAGGAGGGGATACAACCCGGATCTCATCTTTACCAGCAGCCAAATTAGCCAACAATGCACCAAAATAATGGGCACGCCAATTCCACACTCCCAACACAGACCTCTCATTCTCCACGTAATGGCAGCTATCAGGCCAAAAGATACGCCATTCCGTAGAAGATATAATTTCATGAAATCGGACTGGGATGCATACACAAATGCCCTAGAAGAATCCCTCGGACATGTCAAGCCAACACCGGAGAACTACGACACATTTACAAACATCATCAAAAAAGTGTCCAGAGCCCACATCCCCAGAGGATGTCGAACAAAATTTATTCCCGGTTTACAACCTGACACTGTAGCCCTGCTCGAGAAATACACTGACTGCTTTGATACCAGTCCATTTGCAGAGGAAACTATGCAGCTGGGCAAAAAGGTGTCAGCTGCAGTGGAGCAGAGCAGACGGGAACGCTGGATCTCGATGGTGGAAAGCCTTGACCTTACCACAAATAGCCACAAGGCCTGGAGACTCCTGCGAAAAATGGATAACGATCCAACAGCTCCTGTTAAGCACGCGGCCACAACTGCCAATGAGAATTGCTCATCAGCTCCTCCTCAACGGGAAGCTGAACAATAAAACGAAAAAGCAAAAATTGGACAGAGACCCTCTAATTGAACACAGCGATCTGTCAAAACCCTTCTCAATGGCTGAACTGGAGTGTGCTATCAAAGCCGCTAAAGACAAAAAAGCGGCTGGATTGGATGATATATGCGTAGAACAGATAAAACACTTTGGCCCCCAGGCTAAACAATGGCTCCTTGAAATGTTTGATGCCTGCATGATCGGCAGTCAAATCCCAAAAATATGGAGAAAGTCCAAGGTCATAGCCATTTTAAAGCCAGGGAAAAACCCTGATGATGCTAAAAGCTACCGCCCAATATCTTTACTATGCCATATATTTAAAATCTTCGAACGGATACTACTCAACCGACTCACCCCTTTATCGAACCTAAAATGATACCCCAGCAGGCGGGCTTCCGACCCGGAAAGTCATGCACTGGGCAAGTACTAAACCTGACCCAACATATCGAAAACGGGTTCGAACTAAGGAAAGTGACCGGAGTGGTATTCGTCGACCTAACCGCTGCATACGATACAGTGTCGCACAGCACACTCCTCAGTAAATTGTACAGAATGACAGGTGACTTCTCGCTAGTGCAGATGATCGCGGCTATGCTGCATAACAGGAGATTCGCTGTGGATTTTCAGGGGAAAACCAGCCGATGGCGTAACCAAAAGAACGGCTTACCACAAGGCAGTGTACTTGCTCCTATACTATTTAATATATATACAAACGACCAACCCACCCCTAAAGACACAAAATCTTTCATATATGCGGATGACTTAGGTTTGGTAGCACAAGAAGTAACGTTTGAAGAAGTTGAGGACATCCTAAGCCAGGGACTCAACGAAATGTCCCATTACTACGAAACCAACCATCTCAAACCTAACCCATCAAAGACACAAGTCTGCTGTTTCCACCTTAGAAACAGGGAAGCTAACAGAAAGCTTCGTGTCACGTGGGAAGGTAGAGTACTGGAACATAGCGACCATCCAAAATACCTCGGAGTCACTCTAGATCGCACCCTCACCTTCAGGCGTCATTGCAGCAACACCAAACAGAAAGTTGCAACAAGGAACAACCTCATCCGCAAACTGACCAACACTCACTGGGGAGCCCAACCACCCCTTCTTCGTACCTCAGCTTTAGCACTTTGTTTCTCAGCCGGAGAATATGCGGCACCAGTGTGGGGTCGATCAGCCCACTGTAATCAAGTGGATACTGCCCTGAATGATGCATGCAGAGTCGTCACAGGCTGCCTCAAACCAACACCCATTTCTAAACTATACCCCTTGGCTGGTATCGCACCACCGAACATAAGACGCAAAGTCATATGCGCCGAAGAAATGCGTAAGGCAATCAACCAACCGTCCCACTGCTTGTATAATCAGATACCCCAAACACCAAGATTGAAGTCTCGAAGCAGCTTTCTGAAATCCACACAACCTCTCACATCCGGCCCTGAAAATGAGAGACTCCAACTCTGGCAACAAATCGCACCAGAGGATTTCATTACTCCAAAGGAAGGCCTCCCAACTGGCAAGAGCCTTGACTGGCCGACCTGGAAATCCCTAAACAGATTAAGAACCGGAGTTGGTAGAACAAAGGACAACCTCGAGCGGTGGGGAATGCTTCGGCAGGGAGAGACACTATTGTGCGACTGTGGAGACCTGCAGACCGCCTCACACCTACGATGCTGCTCCATGTGCCCAACAAGTTGCACATCTCAGGACCTAATGCTGGGCAACACACGAGCTATCGATGTTGCCAGATATTGGGAAAAAATAATTTGACGTCGCTGACACGAAGAAGAAGAAGCCCGTTGAATACTGTGACTAGGTCCGGGCCAGAAGTTTGCAAAATTATTGAAATATATATGTCGATGCGCTTCAGAAAAAGTATTTGTATTGTTAATCTGCTCCTCATCCTGCCACCACGCAATTCAATGACAAACTTTGAAAGGAGGATGTCAGTACATTAATTTACAACCTTTATTTGTGTTTCACCGATGGAAGTCGGCTCAAAACTCTGAGAAATATGACCATTTATCATGGCTTTAGTTTTATCCATGTTTAATTATTTACTATCTAAACCTGTTTTATTGTTTATTTATTCCAGCCACCGGATATAGACTTAGAAGGGGTTACAAAACTAGAGCCTCCATGTCTGAGCGTCCTCCTGACATCACTCACGTCGTTTTTGTCATTCACGGCATCGGACAGAAAACAGATGCGGGACGAATCATCAGAAACACCAACGCGTAAGTTACTTTTGACCGAGTTGAGAGTTTCAGATATATTGGCGTACAGGTCAAATTTATAGAGCTTTTTTTTATGTAAACGTATGCAGGAGAGCACACCCAGTCAAGACCAGTGCACTCTATGACGCTCAGCCAGGGAGGCTGGACGCTGCATGCGGGAAACGTGTTTGTGTGTGCGTTGGGGAGATTGCAAGTGTATATTTATCTGTTTCTTTAAGAGATCTTGATTGTAGGAAAGAGGAAGCACAGTCGCTGGAAGAGCATTCCAAAGCTTACCGGTGGCATTAAAGAAGGAACTTTGGAAAGTGGCAGTTCTTGGTTGACACACATTAACCGTGTATGGATGTTCGGCAAGTGCAAGATGAGTTTGTCGGTTGTGGGTGGACGCAGAAGGTTCTTTAAGTTCCGAAGAGCAGCGACCGTGGTAATAACGGTAGATAAGACTAAGAGAACCAATCTTACGCCTGTGTTCCATTGATTGCAGGTTAGATGTAAGAGTGTCATTGTTTATCAAACGAATTGCTCTTCAAGGCAATTAAGTTTAGAAGGAATTTTGTGTCTCAAAACATAAGTGACTGCTGTATTCAAGGATAGGTCGGATTTGTCCTTTAAATAGAAGAAAAAGTTGTTTATCGTTGAAATACCTCAGTGATCTATATAATACACTTAGTTTTTTGGAAACGAGACCGGCTTTATACTTAATTGACCCGTAATATTTGACATTATTCGAGATTGATACTCCAAGCATGTTGATGGAGCATGCTTTTGGAAGAGAACAACCGTTGAAAGATACAGGATCCATAGCAGTCTTCTTGGCGGAGAAAACACACGATTGGGTTTTGGAAATGTTGAAATGAATAAGTATACATTATTATAATTTTATTTAATACTTAATAATATCACTGTAGAATACAATCATTGTTCACTCAGTATTTATTATATCTTATATGGATATTCTCATTATTAGAGTCTAGTTGTAGTTAATACAAATCATCGTAAAGCAAAGGTTAATGAATGGCTTGTGTAATGCTTAGGTTGAGGAGTATCTGCGATTGGTTGCGGGTTCATTACCCGTGGCCCGGCTGCGGCAGTGGGCGGGCGGAGCTGTTCCCGGCGCGCTGGCAGGCCGGGGTGCGCGGGCAGGCGGAGCGCCTGCTGGCGGCCGCCGCGCCCCCCGGGGCCCCGGCTCTGCGCCGCGCCCTCAACGAGGCGGCCATGGATGTCATGTACTACGCCAGTCCACTATACGGCAGACAGGTAAAGCATTCATTCACACATGAATACCGACAGATGGTGATAGTGGTTCTGAAGTTTTCCATCTGTGGATCTTTAGACGCTTACCATGCTTCATATAGCTAAAAACCGTATGTCGAGTGTTTATCCGCCAACGTCATAGACTACAGTCCGACATTCACGCATCATCCTTATTATTACAGGAATTCAATATGAATGGGCGGTTTGACGGGACGACTTTCGTATACCACCTATTTTAATAAAAATGGTATCAGTGCTATTACTATCATTTTACGGGCGAATAATTAAATTCACACCAACCGAGGGGAGTTCTTAGAGCTTAGAAATTGATTAAAAAACTTTTTTCTTAATCCCGTGACTTTTGGCTTGCGAAGCGAACGCTTTAACTTCTGAGTTATACCCCCCAGCAAGGCATATCCAGTCCAGTGGCGTCCACGTTGAGTACAGACAGAACATTGGGCTTGCAAACGGTTCTAATTCGACTCCCAACATCAGCAATTTTTTTTTCTCCGTTATTGATGAGAAAAATTTCATAAAAGATGTTATTTGCTATTAATTTGTATGTGTATATTGAATTAATTAATGAAAAAATAAATTCAGGCCCCTTTTTTATTATAAAAAATAATTATAGTAAAGTTGATTGTTTTCACTTGTGCGTGGAAGGGAACTGAAGATGTTAGGATTTGTTCTGCGTAGCGCCAGGACTTTCTCGAGCACTAACTTACTGGTCGTACTGTACAATTCATTGGTTCGTAGCATACTTGAGAGCGGATCTATTATTTGGGCTCCCCACGAGTATAAATATGGCCTCATGATGGAGAGAGTTCAGAAGAAAATTTTGAGATTTCTTTACATGAAGATGTATGGATATTATCCGTGGCTGTACCCATCTAACTTTATACGGGGTATGTTCTGATACAATGAGTTGAGAACTAGAAGAGATGTGTGCTTGAGTATGCATTTCTTTCGCCTAGTGCGCGGCGTGTTCAGAAATACAGATATTTTGTTGGAAATCGGTTTGTTTGTCCCTGACAATTATTTAAGGATAAGGAGGCACAGATTGTTTGTTCTTCCTAGAGGTAATACTAACCTGCCAGAGACTATGCCTTTTGGGAGAGTGATCAGACTGTTCAACCATATCGCCTCGAATATTGATATATTCCACATGAGAGAAGCCCAGTTTCGACATGAGCTCCAGGAATTTATTTATGTAATTTCGTAGTCTTCTGTTTGGCGAGCTAGGGGACTTTTAATTATTGTATTATTATTATATAAATTGTTTCTATTATATTCTGTTTCAGAATCGCATTAAATATTTGTATTTTGTAATGTTTCTGGAAGAAATAAATAAAACAAAAATAAATAAATTGAAAATAATTTTTTCGTTCCAGGTGCAGGATGATTTGCGTGGAGAACTAAACAGACTGTACAGCATGTTCATGGCACGTAACCCCCTGTACCGGGGCAGCTTCAGTGCTGTGGCGCACTCTTTGGGATGCGTCATCTTGTATGACATTGCCATTGGCAGACCCGTCGGGTGCGAAGCATGTGCCGTAAGTATGACGCATATTTGTTAGTACCAACTGATATCAGCTTGATATAGCTTTTAGGCTGATGAACAGTTATTCAGTGCCGCATTTAGGGGGTGGCGAAGTGGGTTGGTGCTCCAAGGCGTCGATTAAGGGGGCAACCAATCATGCTTGGATTTTTTAAATGTATACAATATGTGGCGTCAGAAGATAATTGCCCTAGGGCGCCGCAGGTTCTAAAGCCGTTACTGGAGTCATTAATGCTTAAGTATTGATATCAGCTTGTTGTAGCTCTTTTAGGCTGATGCCGTAAAGCCTCGAAAAACGATATTTTTCTCTTATTTTTGTTCGCTCATATATCATGGCTGAACGATACATGCAGGGGTTGGGGTGATTGCTATTGTACACACTGACATCCTTTGCCGGCGGGTATAGCTCAGTGGTGAGAGTTTGCTTTGCAAGCCAAAGGTCGTGGGTTCGATCCCCGACGGAGATAAAATAAAATATTTTGGTGTGAATTTGATCCCTCACACATAAAATGCCAGTCGTAGTCTATACATCAAAATTGGTGGTAGACAAAAGTCGTCCTGTAAACACAACCCATTCATAGTTAATTCCTGTAATAATTAGATGATGTGTGAATTTCGAGATATAGTCTATACTCTATAACATTGGCGGATCAATACTCCACATGCAGCGCTTAGAATAGCGTCATAGAATCCAAAGATGAGACTGAAGACAGCATTACTATCGCCATCTATCAGAATTCTCCTATACGAGTATGTGTTCATATAAAAATCACACAGTTACCAGAACGTGGTGCGTTAAAAAATACTCGCCTATCATATAATTCAATGAATTGGTTCCTACAGTCAAAATATTGTCTAAGAGGGTTGGATCAGACTCCAGCAGCCAATGAAGAGCGTAGTTCATCTCTGTTCCGTGGCATTGTATGGCCATTCTTTCACTTTGGTTCACAGTTTTACCAGCACCATGTATAGGCAGCGCTGATGTCAATAATCAGGGATCATCTTAAATTGCTTTGAGTGTAGTAAGTAATAAGTGAGAAGCAAACGCTTCAATCACTGGACTATGCCGCCCAGCGTCGGTTCGAATCCCGACCAAGCTTGATTTTCTTAAATCGATTTAATTATATTTAAGCTCTTTACATGCCCCTGATAGAGCTGAGTCATCTGTTAAGAACAAAACAAAAAATTTACAGGATTCGGGAGTATCGGGCTTATCATCCAATCTGCTTAAAAATACCCTGATCATTGAACACCCAAATATTTCTCTGATACTATAGCCGCAGTCTATTCAAGTTCGCGAGCTCTGGCCTCTAGGCTTCCGAGAACCATCTATGTTCTCATGTGGATCTCCGGGGATACAGGTGTTCTGGGACATGGCATGGACTATCTGAGCTTACAGAACTGTGAAACGAAAATTTGAGTTGTCTTGATTTAAATATGAAGCGGATATGGTAATTTTTTTTTTCTCAGGATGCTAAACCAGTTGGAAGTCTTCTCTTCCCGCTGCAACAGATGTTCTGTTTGGGATCTCCTCTGAGTGTTTTCTTGGCTCTAAGGCATCCTTCTCCCTCCCTGCACTACGTCCTGCCGCCGGCTCTCACACCAAGACTCTACAACATATTCCATCCATCGGACCCTGTGGCATACAGGTATTTTAATCAATTATAAATAAGTTTAAGAATCATTCAAATTATTCATTCAAAAATGAAATTAATTTTAAAATAACAGGCATATGTGTATTTGTGCATCCATGATTATAAAAGTATTGTAAGTCATGTTTCATTCATTCTGAGATATTTAACTTGTTCGCATCGGTAGCCGATATATGCCGTGTAAGATTCCCCTACCATTGACATCGGTAGCCGTGATGTATCGTTAGCTACTTTTAGTACTCATTGTGACATCTACGATAGAAAATTTGGAGTACAGTCATTCCCTTTATCAACCTACATGTATTCTTTACAAGAATCTGTAAAGAATGTAAATAAATATCGTTAGGTTTCGTCACAGGAGCGATTTTTCTGTAAACCACATGTGTCAATGCTACCACGTGCTTGGAGTTATATAATGAACGTTTGTTTTATATAATAGTTTTTTATGCATCATCTGATAGCCAAAGGATACAAGAACCAATGTGATATATGAAAATTGACCAGATAAGTACATTTATGCTTCAAATACTAGTTTTAAGCAAAAAAAATGGTTTGAAAAATTCACGCCGTATTGACAGCATAATTTTTATTCCACCGAGTCGTGATAAAAGGGTTAAAGGCATAAAAACCCAAATATAAAGGCTTTTTTACTTGCTTTTATTTTTTTTTCTTACATTTTTTTGATGTTTGTTCTAGGATGGAGCCTCTAGTGTGCCCCAAACTGGCTGAGCAGCCCCCCGAGGTGGTGCCCCCTTATCACGCAGCCCCTCCCAGTCCCAGCAATCAGTCTTCACCTGCCAAAGGTGAGCCGGGGAACCATAACCTCAATTCCTTATTTTATATACTAGCACATTGCTTGCGGGTGATTTCGCGCATTGCCTCAAGTCTGCCGCGGGCCATGTTTTAGCACCCGCGCGCGTATTTTTACATTTTCGGAAACTCGCCATAATTTTTATACTATACAATATAAAATTATGATATTTTATACACAGACTAACCAAAAACAATACTATCAAATGAAGAAGAAACATGGAGGGTGACACTTTCATATTCACTGGAAACTTGCGTTTATGTATTAAAAAATCGAATTAAACACTAAATAAAACTAAAATATGTCACAATTTGTTTTTATAAATAGTTTTCAACGTATGATAACGTATAGAGGTACTTGTATAGTTATTTAACTTTTATGTGTAATTTTTTAAAATTATTTTTGTATGGTATAAAAATTTAATATCAAAATTAGTATAATACATTTGGTGAAACTGTAATAAATGCGACGACGAATAAAAAATATCTTTATTAAATATTAAAGCAGTGACATCTAGCTACTGACAACAACAAAAAATGCATTTCAAATCATACGGATAAACACGTGAGCCGACTTCTAGCAATAGACTACAAAACACGGATTTTTACGGGTCCTGCATTCCAGCAGCAGTCCCGCAAAAACGGAATAATCCGTGTCCCGCATACAATGTGATAGAATCAATCCGCCCCACACATTAGAGGACAAGCAAGTCTCCAGTAACATGAAGGCCACCATATCCGATATATTGTATTTGAAAGATGGAATTAAAATAAATAACAAAAAAACTATTTAAATTATAAAAAAAAATGTATATTCATTTCTAGGTACTTGGCGAATCTGGTCGTATGTGCGACCTCCCTGGCAGAGATCCGATTACATCCTCTCATCATCCACTCCGCCGCCCTCCACGACAGACGCATGTGACGCTGCACATAACCTAAAAACTAACGCTGACAAGCAAAGCTCTGATGAAGGAGCCACATCCAAGCAAAGCTGTGATCAAGAAAATCAATCAATGGTGAAGTGTGACCAAGAAAATGAATCTAAGGTGATTTTTCATCAAGAAAATCAGTCTGTCTCGTATGAGAGAGACGGAGATTACTGTGAAAATGTAAAAGATGATCAAAAGCGCCAATATTCTGTGATAAATGACGAAGGATCTTGTTATTCTGAACGGATTCATGTGGATTCTGATGTTGATAATGTTAAATTAAGTCAAAATTCTGATAAAGATAAGGGCATGTTAAGCCAAAATTCTGATAAAGATAAGGGCATGTTAAGTCATAATTTTGGTGAAGATAATGTTGAAATAATTCAGAATTCTCATGAAGATGAGGGCAAGTTATGTCAAAGTTCTGATAGAGATAATGTTAAATCAAGTCAAAATTCTGATAGAGATATTGTTACGTTAAATCAGAATTCTAGTGGAGAAAATGTTAAATTGAGTCAGAATTCTGAATTTGTTAAATCTAGTCAAAATTCTGATTCTACTAAAGATAATTTAGAATCAAATAATAACTCTAATTATGGTACTGATTTTAGTAAAAGTAATCAAATTGCTGATTGCGGTAAGGATTATTTAAAATATCAATTTACTGAACAATTAAATTTTGATAAAAGTGAGAATAAAAATATTGTTCAATCTAGTCACGATTCCGATTCTACCAAATATAATTTGATCGATGTTCAGCCACGTCAAAATTCCGAGTGTTTTAATTCAGATTCTGGCAATTCTGCCAAAGATAATGTTAAAAGTAGTCGTTCTACCAAAGATTTAATTTTAATTAGTGAAAATTCTAGAAAAACCAAATTGGAACCTTCCGGAACTTTTGCCGAAGCGATAAATTCTGAATGCGAATATTCTGGAAAGCATTTTGTTTCGGAAACATTAAATGTCAAGGATTCTGAAGCACTTGAAGATGATTGTAGTAATAATATGTTAAATGAAGATTCTGGAAACGGTAAACAATCACATGTTGAATGTTTTGACAAAAAGAAAACAAATGCAGTCGGTTTTGAAACAAAAGAAAATTTAGAAAAATTTGAAAATTTGAAACAAAAGCCGTCTTCTTCTGCTTCTTCTTCAGATGATGATGACAATCTCGATGATGAAGGGAAACCGCGAGAAGCTCTTCCTTACAGGATAGATTACACTTTGAGAGGCACTGGTATGACTAACAATTACATATCAGCAATCACATCACACACCAGTTATTGGCACAATTATGACGTTGCGTACTTTATCTTGACTCGACTGTTTCCAGAGACGGATGAAGCCCACGGGTCATGATTCACATTTGAGGTTATGTCGACGAAAATCAAAATTATCATTAAATAACTTCTTAGGTTTTCACGGCCATATTTGATATTGTGTCTTTTGGGTTTGGCCGTGTGTGGCGAATTACTTCTTTCCAATATTTCGACCGCCATTGCAGGGGTCTTCTACAGATTTATTAAGTCTAAGTCATCAACTCTGAAAAAGACCCTGCAATGGCGTTCGGAATATTGGAAAGAAGTAATTCGCCACACACGGCTAAGCCCAAAAGTCACAATATCAAATTTATTATTCTTTTTTTAAATTATACTAACAATTTTACATTTAGTTTATATATAGTATATTTAATATCAAAAGCCCATATTGTAACAGTATTTACGTAAAAACGTGTGCAGTGTTGTAAAAAACATTGCACACATTCAAAACTATTCAGAAAAGGACACAACTGTATAGTAATACGGGCTGACGACATTCTTAGACAGATCTCAAAATTTAGTAATAATTCCATGAATATTTATTAATAAGAGATAAAAGTATTTAATTTCGTTAAATATATTATTTATTTTATTAATTATGTAATGTTCGATCCTTTATGTATGAGTGTTTGTTGTTTTTTTAAAAGATTTAATTGTAAAAACACCATTGTTTATTTGTTTTTAAAAATTACGAATAGAAGGAGGAAATAAGTAAAAAAATTGATATTTTTGGACTGATAACGAAAAGACATGATTTTATTTAGGTATTTAAAAAAAATTATAATATTAGTAAGGTTCGTTTCTTCGCTTAAAAAACTTTTTCAATATGACAATAGATGTCCACTTAAAATATTTTGTTTGTATGAAATGTAGTTTTGTTTTTAGATGTTATTTTAAAAATTCAATCATCAAAGAGCTTATCTACTTTCTGCATTTTCTTCTATAAATTTATCGCGCACCCAGAAGCGTACTCTCATAACTCAGAATTTGTTTTTAATCAGTAATGAATGACAATGGTTATCTGATAATTGATATGTAGCATATTTGGTCGCGGATACTTTTTGGATAGATGACCACCGTGATGTGTTGTAAATTGTGAGCTAATTTAACTAAATAAAGTCAATCATCCTGTAGCGTCGAGATAGAGACCTCGCTAAAGAAAAATACTCTATAGAAGGTTTAGTCTTCTCGCTCATATGCATTCCATATATGAAACATATAGTATGGCCACAACATTATTGCTGTCACTCAGTTAATGTAAGTAAATTAGATAATTTTGAATAATGATAGTTTACCTCTGGGAGTGCGTTATTTACTATGAAATCTTTAATAATCTATTTAAAAACTTTAATGTCTTTTACTACCAATTGGTAGATTATAGATTAAGTATTGTTAAAGACAATAATTTTATTGTAAATATAGATTCAAGTAATACACTCGAGAATAAATAGCACTATCCCTGACTATTTAACTAAATAAATGATATTTACTAGAATACGGGATTATATGACAGTTAAAATACTTAAAATCACTGAAAATATTGACATCCCCCGTCTTTAAAAAAAACGACATTTCGCGGGTTCGTCACGTGGCCGCGTGGAGGAAGGATGCAGGATGCAGGAGCAGATTAACAACACAAAAAACTTGTTTTTGAAGCACAATCCGCATTTATTTTTAATAAAGGCTTGATTTCCTCGTCTGACCGGCGTTTCGCCGGCCATACGAGAGTTAACTGACAACTGCCGGAACACTGTAACATGCAGCGCCGCCAAGACAATCACCCCATAAAAGCAAATTAAAGATTACAGTTGAACCAACATGAAATGGAGCAACTGTCATAATAAATAAAATGACGTATGCAAACACAGTGTATTATTATATAATTAAAACTAACATTATAAGATGTGCATGTCAGGCGAGCGAACAAAAATAAGAGATGAAAGATTGTATATCGAGGTTTTCGGCTACAGTCAGCAAGGGCTATATCATGCTGATGTCATATTGATGAATTATGTATGTAAATACTCAGTGATCATGCTATATTTTTCTTGAGTATAGTCTCCATGTTTCTGTGTGTGTGCTGGTCGATGGTCAATCAGTTTAAAAAAATTAAAATGGCACGTTTTGTAAACAGAAACTAAGCTTCGCAAAGCCGAAAGCCATGAGTCTCTTTTTTAATCCCCATGTAATTTTTATGGGAGCGTGTTTCCAATAGTAATATAGAATATTTAACATAATCTACTCTACTCTTTAACAAAGGTCTTTAAAAAAAATAATTATTCAATAAGTAGTTGCCATAAAATAGTAGTCAAACAGCCTTAAATTTTATTTTTTAACGTTAAAATCTCCTTATTAAAGATATATTCTGTAACTTTAAATAAATAGCCACTGTGTGAAAATATTATTTGGTTCGTAAAAATGTTTTAGAAGGGCTGTGAATTGATTCAAGCAAGATAGAACGCAGCAGTTATTTGTCCTATACTAACTATTATCATATACTCGTTTGATTGTCGAAGTAAAGCAAAATGTGATGCTGTGAATATTTGGATGGGTGACCATTTGGGAAGACCACATGCCGTTGGTTGTGTAAAACCACCCATTAATATTATATGATTCAAGGCAAAGCAGGCCTCAGAATATATAATATAATGCCAATTAATGACGGTATGGTTTAGAGGTAAATTTTTTGCTCACCATAGCAATGGTTATAATTAAATTGAAAATGGATTGTGATCAATTTCTAAGCTCTATAAATACCTCCGGTTGGTATAAGTTTGATTCCTTACCCGTAAATTGATAGTCATAGTCTATTGATAAATAATTGATGGTTGTCGTCCCGTTAACACCACCCATTCATAGTGATTTTCACTTAAATGTAAGATGCGTGATGCTGGGCGGTAGTGTAGACTCCAAATGCACCACTTAACCATACCTAAAAATGGCAAGACTCACAGAATCCATAGATAATATTCCTCCATCACCAAATGGTGTTCTCCAAAAGAAAAAAAACATTAAATATGCCTTGGCTTTTGTCCTGGAAGCTTTTGAGAGCTGTGGTCGATATTAATGGCGATTATATGCTCCAGATAGAGTGCAGATATGTAAAAATAAGAGCATATTTTATAACTTTTTAGGTTTTCACGGCCAGATTTGGTATTGTGGCTTTTGGGTTTAGCCGTGTGTGGCCAATCCTTTTGTGCTAATATTTTGACCGCCATTGCAGGGGTCTTCTTTAGGATTCGTCACAAAGTCGTCAACCGCACAAACAAAAGCCACAATTGCTTATTTTATTATTCATAGGAGCCAGCGAGATGACTGTTAAATGTGAGAAAAGTTAGCTTAGGACAGTAAGCTGATATTTTAACTGATATTTTAACCTAACCTGACTTACCTTCAGAGTTCTAAACACATTGATACGAACTGTCACTGATTTAGACTACTAAGGTCTATTGTTATATATATTTAGGTATTACGTGTGTTTTTCAAATTCTCGTATGAAAATATATCAAAGCGTGTTAAAATAATAATTATTACGATTTTTTTGATCGATATTTCTTGGTGGAATTCCATAATATCAGATATAAATAAAAGACTTGAAAATGGCCATCCGACCTGGCTGAAACATGTCGTCAAAAAAAAAATATGTGGAATAAATTCTAAAAAATATTTTATTTATATCTGAAAATATTATTATTTATAAAAAAAAAATTGCCCATAATTATGAAAATGGTGAAAGTCATAAATTGGAAAAAAATACAGTTACTCATTTATTTCAGTTCACATTGTTGTGAATTTTATAAATCTAAATATATAATTTTATGCAACATGAAGTTGTCACTTTCTCTGTTTTTCATCCGACAGCAAAACACACACCTTTAAATATCTCAGAACCTATGAAACGTGACACTTACACCACTTTCATAATCATGGGAACATATCTCGTATATCTATTGTATTGTAGCAACATCATTTCAAATGAGTTAATGTATTACATGATATAATGAAATGCTGATAATAAAATAGTGATGGTACATTATTGAGATGATTAACATCTAAGTTGTGTGATATTTTGAAAATTCCAGTCATTTAAATAAAAATGTTTTTTGTTTTTAGTCAGAAAGTTGTGATATGTATTTTTATTTAGTTTTAATTAATTATTACATTTGTTTTTTCACTATGCCATATCAGGCTTATCTACAAGATTAAAGCAAACCGAAGAAAAGCATAGGGAACGACTGCTTTAGGATATAGATATAAAAATATTATTATATTAGAGTTGCCGATGGTTTATTCTATTTCTCCAGTCCCACAACGATTCAATAAAACTTGTGTTCTTTGTGTAGCAATAAATATAACAAATGTACAAATTGTTGTTCCATTTTTCAAAAATTTAATAAATAAACGTATTGTTGATAATAATATTAAACTAGTTTTTCTATCACTATGTGTGTCCATGATTATCTTCTTTTTCGTGTCAGCGAAGTCAAATTATTTCTGCCCAGTATCTGGCAACATCGATAGCCCGTGTGTTGCCCAGCATTAGGTCTTGAGGTGTGCAGCTTATTGGGCACATGGAGCAGGATCTAAGGTATGACGTGGTCTGCAGGTCTCCACAGTTGCACAACAATGACTCTCCTTGCCGAAGCATTCCCCACCGCTCGAGGTTGTCCTTTTTTCTACCAACTCCGGTTCTTAATCTGTTCAGGGATTTCCAGGTACGCCAGTCAAGGAAGTGCCAAAACTGATTGGTAGTAATTGGTTATGACCATAAGTTGGATGGATATGGTAAGGTACCTGTATTGTATACAGTGCATATAAATAAAACAACTTTTTTTGTTTGTACATATACATTTTATGCTATTTTTCATTAATTTCTTCTCAAATGACCTTAAAAAGGTCACATTTATATATTTTGTACATAAGAAATAGACAATAATCATTTATATATATATAGTAGGTAACTATAAATTGGTTACATTAGGTTAGTATATCATATCAATTGGTTACATCACTAGTGTACAGTATAGGTAGTTAATTATCATACAAAGTTTGACATCTTCATTTTTATTATTATTTATAATAGGTATTCGAAAAACGGGGAATCGCGACTTTATAAGCTCATGGTATAGAAGTCTATGTAAAATGTTTCAGTATTATTGATGAAACGTTTCTCAACCTAAAGATTACAAATTACCAGGAACACATCGAAATCAGACATGAGTGTATGTGAAGCCATATATCTCTGAGGATGACCATCCAATAACAGCCCATGAAGTATTAACCTTTTACTTGATAAATAAGATTTCATAAAAAGTCACGAAATAAGTCAATCAGTCAAAGAAAAATAAAGTTGAATATTAAAGGACGATTTTTTTATGTGTTTTGATTGGTCAGTGCTGCATTTATATTCACCTTCAGAACTAAATTAAATAAATCCATTATTATTTTTAAAAAAGGGCAAATTTGAAACATGTGTAGAATGACGCACAACTCAATACATATCGTAAAAAAAAAAAAATTGACGAAGGAATGTCGTAATACGAAATAAAATTATATTCAATATAGTTAGTATTCGGATAAATCCGCACCTCGCACTTAAGAGCAGTGCAAGTTGGTGCGGATATATCCGCACCGAGCACGTAAAGGGTTAAGTACTCTGATGGCTGTTAATCCTAAAAAGGCTCTTGCACACGATAATATTAATGCTTCTGTTTTGTTGCAATTCACACGCGAAAATCTAAGCATTATAGTAAGTTTAATGAACAAATGCCCGACATTAGAATATTCTCCCAAAGTATGGAAAAAGGCCTCGGTAGTAATCATACCCAAAAGTGGGACTGTTAATAAATCAGTTATTTCCGGATATAGGCCCATAGGTCTTCTACCAACAATGAGTAAAGTCCTTGAGAAAATCATTGTTGCTCGTCTCTATTGGAAATTTCGAAAATACAATGAGGCCGGGAGTAACGCCATCGACGTCACCCACTTCTGGGCAGACAGGATCTGACCCTGTTGTTTCCGTCACGATTATATATATATATATATATATATTAATTAATGACCAACTGAATGTGACTGCGGCGCGGAGCAGACACTGTCCCACCTTCTGGAGTGTGCGCTGTGTCCGAGTAGCTGCACATAGGAGGACCTGATGATGGCCGGGAGTAACGCCATCGACGTCGCCCACTTCTGGGCAGACAGGATCTGACCCTGTTGTTTCCGACACGATTATGTATATAGTGGCGGCAATTTTTGGTGATATGCTACAGAAAAAATATGGAACGAATATATAAGACATCTTAAAGGATGAGAAACGTTCCTCTATAATATTGGCAAACTGAAGCGCCATGGATTCTAAAAGATTTCTAAATATTTGTATTAAATAATTAGTAATAATTACAATATATTGTTTGTTTAAATATTTTTTTATATAAAAAACTATGAACAATATTAATAATGGAAAGAAGAAGCGGAATAGTAATTTTGAATTTCAAAGTTTTTTTTAAATATTTTATATGGCTACAGAGAACTAGGGAAATAAACTACTAGCCACCTAGTAAATGAAGACCTGGCCACATACGAATTTTACAAATAAGCTACATAGTATTTATACCTTTTTTAAAATGAAAAATTAACTTTTTAAAAGTTGTTTTTCTTACCAAAAAAATAATTTTTGTTTCATTAAAATTTGTACATGTCTGCTTTGACGTTAAGTTTAGGTGAGGTTAGCGAGACATCCAGTACACCAGTTATCCCGTGCACCATATTTCCCATGCACCAGACGTCCAGTACGTCCTCACGTTGTTAACGATGAGTCGTTGAATGAATTGTCTGGGGACGATACAACGTGACACCACCCAACGTAGACGAAACATGTCGTCCTATAATAAAAAAATGTGAAATAATTTCTAAATATGTATCATTTATTTTTACTTTATTATCATGGAATTCCACCAATTTCTCAAATCAACTGAAAAAATCCAAAAAAAAATATGAATCTTTTTTTCAATCTAAAAACCAATTAAAAATAATTTAACAAGTCATAATATTATAAAAAAATAATAATATTTATAATATTGTTATCTATATTACAAAAAGATTTAAAAGTTCTATAAATACGAGTATAAACATTTTAAAAACTACAAATTGTCTTGATTTTGTATAAGCTTACTGGTTCCGTTGCATTTCGTTCACAGACAATTCATTCAATGACACATCGGTAACGACGTGGGGTGCACTGGACGTCTGGTGCACGGGACAACTGGTGCAATGTATGTCTCGCTAACCTAACCTAACCTAACCAAAGTTATTTTGTCAATGAGACCTATGGATCTCTGGATTCTACGATCACTGGACAAATCTTTAAGTTAGGTTAGGTTAGTGAGACAGTTAGTGAGACAGCCAGTTCACTAGATGTTCAGTGCACCTCACGTTGTTACCGATGAGTCGTTAAACGAATTGTCTTGTGAACGATATGTCATGACAACAAACTTACTTTATATTATACATAAAAAGAGTTAAATTTATTTTATTCTGTTTATGCAAAATGTATTTTACCACAGTGTTTTCTATACATTAATAATTTCAGCATTTTCGAGCCTAATAACGAAATTCTATGTATTAATATTAATTTTATAAAATAAAGAATGCTTACGCATCGATACGGAGCATTGACCATCCCAATAATCTGCCACTATATGTGAATTGAAGGGATCAAGGTCCAAAACAGTATCGAGGAATGTGCAGTGTATGACATTCAATGTATTAATATTACATTTATACATAATTGCTTACTCATGTTGTAAACTAAGGTATAAAAAGGGGCATCTTATCAAATAAATCAGTATCAACTCAACGTCTTTGGATTTATCCTCAGTGCCAGATCCTTGGTATTCCGGCATCACCATTTAAGCTGATGCCGTCATTTCGAGACTGCGACCTCGGTTCCGGAACACCAGGTATACAACGAATATGGAAATAAATAATATTTATATATATTTAGAAAACATTGTGATATCAAAACTGTTTCATAATACTGTTTTTGTTCCTTATTGGTTTTAATAGTAAAGAAGAGTTTTATATAAGACACAAAATCGCATAGAATATTTCATTCTACAACTCTATATGTAAATCAAACATTATTATTTTTTACAGGTTTTTATGGTTTTATTAATTTACGTAAATTATGTCAAATACATTAGATTGTAAACCCCCCCTTTACTGTGGTAAAAATATCCGAGAGCTCCGATGACATGTATTTACTACACCAAATGAAAATGTCATTTAAAAACTGAAAAATGTGAATATTCCTAAATATTGCTTTGATTGACTATGGCTGAAGTTGAAATGTAACAATTTCTGTAATGCAAGTATGTGAAATAGAGAAAAAAAACATCTCAATTAGCCGCTATATCTGCAACAACTTCAGTGCTTGTATTGCCACATGCTTGGCCCGATTATTCCACAAATTATTTACTTCCATCGCTACAAATGAATAACTATACATTATTATTATTTTATTTAATACTTAATAATGTTACTTTGGAATACAAACATTGTTCACTCAGTATCTATTACATGTTAAATGAATATTCTCATTATTAGAGTCCAGTTGTAGGAAATACATATCATCGGAAAGCAAAGGTTAATTAAAGATGAGTAGCAAACCTTCAAATATAAATAGTTAATCATTTAATTATATTCCTATATTATTTTATGGTTTATTTATATATAGTATATAAATATCAGATTGTTATCAATTGGAGCATATGTGTTCACTGCAGTATTTAACCCTTTAGTTATAGATAGATATAGATTAAAAATATTTAAATGAATTAATAATATATATTTTTTTTAATGTTTACAATATATTTCAATACTCTAATCCTTCATAGATACTCGTAATTGATCTATACCAATTGACATCGCCCGTCTTTAAAAAGACGACAAGTCGCGGGTTCGTCACGTGGCTGCCTGGAGGAAGGATGCAGGAGCAGATTACCAAGCAAAAGACTTGTTTCGAAGCACAATTCGCGTTTATTTTTAATACAGACTTGATTTCCTCGTCCGACCGGTATGGCATTTCGCCGGCCAGACGAGAGTTAACTGACATCATTAGGAACACTGTGTCATGCAGTGCCGCCAAGTCACGGCAAATAATCAAATTAAAGATGACAGTTGCACCAACATGAATGGAGCAGCTGTCACAACAAATAAAATGGCGTATGCAAACGCCGTGTAATTTTATAAAATTAAAAGTAACATTATTAGATGTACATGTCAGGCGAGCGAGCAAAAATAAGAGACAAGCGATCGTTTTTCGAGAATTTTCGGCATCGGCCTAAGAGAGCTTTATGAAACTGATATCAATTAATAAGCTATGACAGCATTTTTTTTAGATACCTTATTTTAGATAGATAAATTGTTAGATTAACCAACAACTAAAGAATCAAATACTCCTTTATTAAAGCTATTTATTATTTTTCAATTATCTTTATTATGTTTCATAGTAATTATTCCTAATATACAATTTTTAATTCCTTATATTTTTCTTCTTCCTTGAAGTTGCCTTTCTGTATATATATTTTTAATAAACCATACCTACCAACACAAATGTCGCACCATAGATTTTATCATAGACAATAATTACTGTAAAATTATTTTGATAAAAAACTAAAAGCATATTGTAAGTGTGATTCTTGTTACACCACCGAAGTTAAACAATATTGGACACAGATCAAAACGTGGATGGGTTACCACTGAAATTTTTCATATAACTGGTTGTGGTTTAAAAATAATTTACAAATTATATACATCTTTTTTATGTAATCGCATGCAGGAGAGCACAGCCGGTCAAGACCAGTGCACTCTATGACACTCAGCCAGGGAGGCTAGATGCTGCATGCGGGAAACAAGTGTTGTGTGTGGGTTGGGAAGATTGCAAGTGTATATTTATCTGTTTCTTGAAGAGATGCAGATTGTAGGAAGGAGGAAACACAGACGCTGGAAGAGCATTCCCAAATCATATTAGCGGCATTAAGGAAGGAACTTTGGATACTGCCAGTTCTTGGTCGACACACATTAACCGTGTATGGATGTTCAGCAAGTGTAAGACGAGTTTGTCGGTTGTGGGTGGGTGCAGGAGGAATTAGTTCTTTAAGTTCCGAAGAGCAGCGACCGTGGTAATAACGGTAGAAAATACTAAGTGAACCAATCTCACGCCTGTCTTCCATTGATTGCAGGTTATATGTAAGAGTGTCATTGTTTAATTGCTCTTCTTTAAACTGAGTCAATTAAGCGTAGAAGGTATTTTATGTCTCAACACATAAGTGACTGCCGTATTCAAGGATAAGTCAGATTTGTCCTTTATATAGAAGAAGTTGTTTATCATTGAAATACCGACTATACATACTACACCTAGTTTTGAAATGATATTTGTAGACAATATATTCTAAGTATGGATCAGACACAGGGGGAAGATTATCTTTCTATGGCATGTTTTTCTATAGTGCGATCCTCCTCGACGCTATAGAAGGGTAGACTGTATCTAGTTGGGAGGGGTCAAGAAGGAATAAATAAAAAATAAAAAAATGCCAAGTAACGAAAAACAAATGAACATTTATTAATTAATAATAAAAAAATAAAAACAAACAAAAAAATAATGTTTACGCATCAGTGGAATAAAGACCTAACATTTTTTTGATGAAACATTATTTCTGTCCTCTTTTTTTGAGTATAATACAATAGCTCAATAGCTAGGTTTTGTTCAACTGAGTAATTGCATTGAAAATAATAAAAAAACCAAAGGATTTAACACAAAAACTAGGTACAAAAATATTATTAAGTTAAATAAAAATAATAAAAAAAAACTTAAAACATAGTAAAATTATAATGTTAATATTTTTAATTTTTTCAATTAAATAATTGCATATCTTACAAATTAGTTTACGACAGCATTGTGGCTTTTGGGTTTAGCCGTGTGTGGCGAATCGTTTCGATCCAATATTTCGAACGCCATTGCAGGGGTCTTCTTCACTTCTAAGACCTCTGCAATGGCGGTCGAAATACTCGCTTGGTGAAACCCTCCCTGTCCCGTCTTACTTTCGGAGACCTAGATGGAGAACCGTTTCTGGACGCACGCATAAAGCTACTTGTTAGAGAGTGGCTGAAGGCCTTCCCGTGATTCTAGGTGCATCAGTTAGATGTCAAATAGACCTCAGTCTAAGGCTGCGAAGTAAGTATACTACAGTGAGTCTCGAATTGCCTTCTTTGGTATCAATTTGCTCAGCATGAAATATGTGGAAATGGATAAGTAAATGGTAAGGTTGGGAAATGGATTCTGCAGAATGGCAGACATCAGTTAGAAGTCATTACTTGCGTTTGCACTCTTGCAGGCGGTCGAAATATTGGATTGAAACAATTCGCCACACACGGCTGAACCCAAAAGCCACAACACCAAATCTGGCCGTGAAAACTTAAGAAGTTATTTAGTTTATGAAAGTGTAATATAAAAAATATTTTTTAATATTAATTAAAAATAAATTTAAATTACTTATAATACATGAAATAAAATAGAGAGATGTGAATTCAAAATGAAAAATAAAATAAAGGACAAGTTGTAAATTTTCATAATTTCAGCATTTAAAAAAAAAACGACTTTTTTGACATTATTTCGTTTTGACACTTGTTCTTTTTTTTATTTTTCGAATTAAATTGTTTAAAAACTAATGCGAATAATAACAAACAAAAAAAAAACAAATCAAATGGCCATTAAAAAATAAACAATTAAATGCATTTTTCAGACAGCCCCCTTCAAAAGACTATTATTTGGCCACATTTTTTTTTAAATTAAAAAATAAATAAATCAACGAAAAATTATTGGTTTGCTCCCTTAACCCTTTCGCATCGGTTGTCGGCATATGCCGTTAAAGATTCCCCGACTGTTGACATCAGTTGACGCGATAGATCGTTTTGCTATTTTCAGTACTCATTGTGACATCTACAGTAGGAAATTGGAAGTGCAGTCATTCCCTTTATCAACCTACATGTATTCTTTACAGCAATCTGCAAAGCATGTTAATAAATATCGTTAGGTTTCGTCGCAGGAGCGATTTTTCTGTAAACCACATGTGTCAATGCCACCACATGTATGGAGTTACATAATGAACGTTTGTTAAATATAATACTTTTTATGCATCATCTGATAGCTAAATGATACAAGAACCAGTGTGATATATGAAAATAGGTCAGATAAGTACATTTATGCTTCAAATACTAGTTTTAAGCAAAAAAATGGTTTGAAAAATTCACGCCGTATTGACAGTACAATTTGTATTCCACCGAGCCGTAACAAAAGGGTTAAGGATGTGTATTGATACATCATGGCCATCTTATGCACGGGACATTTGGTGCACGAGACAACTGGTGCTCTGGATGACTCGCTAACAAAAGTTGGGTGAAACAGCTATTCTTGAAACAATTCGTGGTGTCCATATGCTTCACATATGAAGCGGATATGGTAAAAAAAAAAGATACTACAGCAGCCGTCTCGTAAAATCCAACGCTCTGGAGGTTGATGAAAACCATATATGTTTCCGGGTTGATTTCCAGATGAAGAGATGTGTTGGGACAAAGCATAGACGATTTTAACTGATGTGCTTTGAGTGGCGACAATTTGTGGTAACCATAATTTAGTGATCTGATTAATCGGATACAAAAGAAAAAAATAACATCGTGCACCAAAATATCATTACATCGAAAAAAAATATTTTTTTACATAACATTTAAAAGTTTTAGAAATAAAAAAAATATTTTTTACAAAATACTTAAAAGTTTTAGAAATAAAAAAAATACAATATCTATTACATAATAATTACTATTAATTTAATATAAAAATTAATATTTTTTGGTAATATACTTTTTAAACAACAAGGTTGGGAATCGCTGATGCTTCAATGGCGAGCTCCGCTGGAATACAGTTTGGAAACAATGCCGCGACACACACAAACAAACGTATAACAAACAACACTCACTTACGTCTGATCTCCAATCCTTGGAACACAGACGTAACGTTGCTTCACTAAATCATTTCTACAGTCCATGGCTGTTAGTTCTCTGAACACAAAGAAATAATTCCTTTTGCACCCACCCATAACAGACTCGCCTCACACTTGCTGAACGTCAGTAATCAGCATACACGGTTAATGTATGAGAATTAAAAACTGGAAGGCTCAAAAAATTCACCAAAGCAACCCACGACGCACTCCACCCTATGTTTGGGTATCAAAAGATAACCACACGGCTCAAATCAAGAAGAAGCTTTCTACAGTCGACAACGGAACTGGTGATACCTCAGGCCACACTGCGGCTGAACATGTGGAGAGGCGCAACTGAGGGGAATGCTTGGATTGCCCGAAAGAGGACCTAGCCCCTGGACATGACCAGGGATGGAATATATGGAGGTCTCTTAACATACTTCGCACCGGATTATGCAAGACGAGGATACAAATAAAAGCCAGGGGGTTTTACAGCGGACCGACTGAATGTGACTGCGGCGTGGAGCAGACCATGTCACACCTTCTGGAGTGTGCGTTGTGTCCGAGCAGCCACACCCAGGAGGACCTTATGATGGCCGGAAGTATAGCCATCGACGCCGCCCAATTCTGGGCAGACAGGATATAGAGACATCTCACAAACACAGATAAACTATTATACAGTTTGTGTGATTATGGTAAATAAAGAAAAATAATAAAATAAATAAAAAAAAACAATAATTAAAAAATAACATGTGTGTGTGTGTTGCTGACCAGACATTGCTGAGAGAGCTACAGAGCTTACCAAACAAAACATCATCTCTAGTGACTAAACAATAACATTAATAATAATAATTCAATAGTGAGAATGAGACACATGATAAGGAGATTAAACAACCATGATATTGCGACAATACAATACTTTGTTATTTAAATATTGTTTGACAGAGTGGTTCTGATGTCGAATTCGACAGATGGTGTAGTTGCAAGTTGACGTATCTACAGATAATGTAACTAAAATTATACTTGAGAAAATTTAGCACTATCCCTGACTGTTTAACCTTTTGGATGCCATGACCCAGAATAGATCTATGCAACGCCTCGTAGATTATCGAAGATTTGAACCCCTAAATGGTGTACAATTTAAACCTTTTTTTTTTCTTGGGCAGACGAAAGATGTCGCTGTAGACCCAAGCTATAACACTGACCGAAAATATACAGTTTTATAACACACCGGTGTGCTCACGGCACTGGCGGGTTTCCGGCAGCGGACGTATTTGGGCTCATGGCATCCATACGGTTAAATAAATAAAATATATTTACTAAGATTCAGGGCTTATACAGTAGTACCTTGACATACGAGTTTTTTGAGATACGAGCCGTCGAGCAAGCCATTTTTCCTTTGAAATACGAGCAAAATTTGAGATACGAGCAATCGGCTTAGCAAGAAACACCCAGAAAAACTCTAGGAGCAACTAATGACACATTGAAATACGAGCTAGGTTGCGCAACAAATTAAACTTGTATGTTTCTCTTTCTTCAAGTACTCGGACTTCTGCTCCGGAGGTTGTCGGGAACCGTATATATAAATTCCTAATTGGACCTTCAGGTGCAAATACGTCCTAGAACGAGAAATGGAAAGTGGCAGCTGACAGAACTAAGTGGTGACAATTTGTAGCGACCATATTCGTTCCATAATGAATGGGAAGAAGAATCTTACATGAAACTTAAGATTTTCTCCAAGGCATCAAAAAAAATGAGAAAAATCAAATACAATAAGATAATCTGATCACTTTAAATCAAAGGAATATAACTGTATATTTTCAATGTTTTCAGCATTCACTTTGAGATCCATTATAAATTATAAATATTTTTTTATTTACCTTGTTTATACATGGATCACGTAACAAAAGTTCTCTATTAAGAGACTGCAGTTTCGACTAACTCGTAGCCTTTCTCAATCCTTAGCAAGCAATCTCTTAGCAAGAGAAGGATTGAGAAAGGCTACGAGTTAGTCGAAGCTGCAGTCTCCTAATAGAGAACTTTTGTTACGTGATCCATGTGAAAACAAGGTAAATAAATAAATATTTAGAATATAACTATCATACGGATCGTGCTATAATATCCCAAGTATAGTATTTAGTTTAGTGGATTCGTCAAATTTCGTCAGTTTTGACATGAAATGACAGTGTAACGCAATTATGACATGTTTCAACAAGTAATGTATGTATGATGACAGATTGTCAGGCAGTGTGTGTGTGTGTGTGATGATGACAGTTGATCATTGGTTAATTTGTCTGACTGTTGGCGTTCTTCTGCTCAAACTTGGCGGCCATGTCTCGAATGTTGAAGGAGGGCGAGCGTTTCTCTTTTCTGTAGAAAAACAAAAAAAAACACTTTTTTAATTAATTTATTCCAGTAAGTAAGCAAGCAACTACCGTACACACAATTATTTAGTCAATTAACCTTTATCTGCCCAGTGGTCCCATACGGGAAGGACCGAAGATTTGCGTAGTTCAATGTCCAGTGGTCCCGTACGGGACCAGTGCTTGTGGTACATTTCGCTATCGGATTTAAATGATATTTGAGAAGAGATTTTTCTTTTCTGTTTACAAACAAATAGATACTCAGATCAGCCAGAGCAAATAGAAGCACCCTGCAGCTGACGGGAGGTAGTCCTAGCACGGTCTTTGGCAATCGTGTTTTCAGCTACGCGGCACCAATGGCCTGGAACTCGCTGCCGGAAAGTTCTCTTAAACCGTAGGCATCCTTCAGAAGCAGACTCAAGACCCACCTTTTTACTCAGAGAGGCGAAGAAGCGCTGCCGGAATGACCAGCAGGTCATAAAAAAGCGCTATACAAATACTGATATAATAATAAATAAATAATTAAGTTTTTATTCAACTATAAATAAATAAATAAAATCATAAATACCTAACACTGCTGGGGGTGACAGCCTCACACCTGGCAACATCAGGATCGAACTTCTCTTCCGCAGCGCCCGCAGATGTGGCAATACCAAAAGCGCCCAGAGTTTTCGGCCTTTGCGCAACGGCAACACCCGCCACAACCTCACAATCCCATTTCCCCGACTTATTCCCAGGATTCCCCGCCTTCGGGGAAGTCGCACACTTTCCCCCCGCATCCAAACTAGACTTTCTCTGCATCACGGTAACAACAGGCGGAGGAAACTCATCAATTTTTTTCACAGTTTCCGGTAAAATTCCTTGACTCCGCGATACAGAAAATTTGCTTCTTTGCGTCGCATCAGCCGTATTTCGACGCTCCAAACGTGCCGGATTACGTAGCTGGACGCCGTCAAACGTGTCATTAACGTCCTTATCCGTTTTACCGGCGACCGTCAACTGCAAATCGCTGATTCCTCTAAAAGAATGCGGACTGTATTTCTCACGTAAAAACAAGCGTCGTTCTTCCTTATATCTCTCGATCCTTTCTCGACTGAGCTTATCTTTACTTAACAAACTTTCTTCAGAGGAGTCCTTCAAACTGTCCGGCGATTCTAATTCATTACAAGGAATTCTTTGTCTTTGATTTTGTTTCGGCGAAAACCTCGCTTGGACTAAACTGATTTTATTTTCCGTAGTCGGCGTAATGCTTACATAACGATTAGCAAAATGATCATTACTGACATAACAATCGTTTAAATTCAACGAAAGCTCGTCAGGTCTAGCGGCACAAACCGACGCGCACTTAACTTCACTAGAATCGGGTAAAATTTTAGGTCTATTAAGAGCTTTAGGCAATCCGCCCGGTTCTAAGCTTTTCCTTCTTCCAAACAACTCATCGACCATAACTTCGCTTACATGTTCTTTATGCAACACTCGACTCCCAAATTCTTTAACGAAAGCATTTTCATCTAGAGATCGCGTGTTGACTGAATATTTAGCTAGACGATTGTTTCTCGCTCGTATGCAGGGAACTTTTCTACCCACGTTCATTTTGACGTTTCTCCCTTCGCACAAGCTGACTGCTTTAGCTCGATCGAACGAAGATTGAGCATCTTTCAAACCGGAAAGTATACTACCTTCGACGTGCGTCAAACTCGAACGGGAAGCTCTAGAATCAAACGAAAAAGGGCCACGATTCTCGGTCGGACTCTCAAATTTATTTGCGAGCTGACGCACATTTGTGCTGCTCCTGCGCACCTTGACAGACTTATCATCCTGCGTAATATTGCAGTTATCTGCCGTATTCTCTTTATCGAAATCTTCAATCTTATCTGATAATAATCGCCGATCCAAACACAATTCAGGACTTTTAAGAACCGTTACATTTTCATAAGCGAGATCCTCTTCAAAACCGACATTCTCATAAAAAGACGCAGCATCGTTTTTCACATCAGTTTCTAAGCTGTCTTCGTAAACCAAGCTATCATTACCTTCGGTGTCCAATATCAACGTATTAACTTCGCTTACGCTCTTTCTAAAAAACTTTACTTGATTATAAATATCAGCGTCTTTCAATTTTTCAGCGTCATTATTTAAACTTTTGGGTTGGCACGCTTGTTGGGTAGGTAGAGACGCGTCGCAATTCTTCGGCACGGCAACACTGTCTCCCATATCTCTCACATCTTCGTACACGCCGATATCGCATTCTTTAAGCGAGTTTTCTTTAGTTGGAGATTTGAACGTGATGCTTATGGTCGATTTGATTGGCGATTTAATTGCGTTTGGAGGGGTAGTGGGTGTGCTGGCACCGCTCGACGAAACCAAATTGATATACGAAGGTCTAGCGAAACTAAAACATTCGTAAATTTCTTCGAAGCGTTCCTGTTCTCTCGGCGAATACGTAGGAGTGCTTTCTTTTGATGCAGAAGCTTTATTTGAATCGCCAGATATAGTCGACAACCTATTAAGATTCTGATAGCTTATATTAGTTGGAGAAAGAGATTCTTCTAAGCTATCCACCATATTGTTGCTAAAATTCTCATCACTCGGAGTCACACCCAAACTAGCATTTTTACAATCGTCGATTTCGTTAACAACATTTACAGTTGCGTTACGTAAATCGTTGCCTATCAATTGAATCTTATCCGATTTTGACGGCACGTCGACGTTCACGTAATGCTTGTAATCTGTTGTCGGCGAATCTAAAGCCGCGTAAGCCGTACCGTCTAAATTTTCAGCCGAATCTCCTTTCGTAACTAGACCTGATAAGATCTCTGACGATCCTTCAGATTGGCTGTTTTCTCTGAGCGTATCGATAGAAAATCTTCCCCCACTGGTTCTACCATTTCGAACGTGAATAACTCCATCACTTCCCTTTGAATCACGGTTCACTTGAATAAAGCTCTCGGGGCCGTCGTTGATGCATTTCAAAACTTCGCTACTTAGATCGTCCATGGCGAAATCTCTCGGATTTATTTTAAACGTCAGCGAATGCCCTTGAGCCGCCTCGACCGACTCTTTAGAATCGCCGCAGCCGTTCAACGAATCTCTCGAATCGACAAAAAGCCTCTGCTTCAAAAGCAAATCAGATTTATCATTTTTCTGTTCCGTCAAATCCATCTGTAGCTTCGTGAGCGAATCTTTTGAATCTGAACCGCTCGTCGTGACGCTTTTATCTTCACAGCAAATCGAATCTCTCGAATCTACAAGCAAGCGCTGCTTCAAAAACGAATCCCTCGAATCGCAACTGCTAGTCATCAATTTATCGTCGCACATTGAATCTCTTGAATCCACCAGCAGGCGCTGCTTCAAAAGCGAATCTTTGGAATCGACGCTGCTCGTCATCAAGTCTTTAAACGAATCCCGCGATTCGACCATCAATCTGTGTCGCACGCCGACGTCATTATAAATTGAATCGCGCGAATCTATTAAGAATCGTTGCACGCCAAACGAATCTCTGCTGTCGAGCGAGTCGCTCATTATCTTATCTTTGCCGTCGTATATTGTGTCGCGGGAATCAATGAGTAATCTGCGTGCGGCGAGTGAATCTCTCGAATCCGTTTCTGTCTGCAGCGAAACGTCCGAGTCGCTGTGCAGTCGCGTGTATGAAGAGTCCGGCGTGTTGAGATGTGGTAACGCTAGTTGTTGCGGGTGTTGATGTATGGTAGCCGTATCTGGGTGTTGCCAGTCGACGCGTATAAGTGTGGAGTGACGATGAGAGGCCGGGGTCGGGGTCGGGGCGGGTGCTGGAGAGATTGCCCCGACGTGACTGTGGCGGGATGCCTTCACGGATTTGCGAGGCGAACCCCTTTCCCTAGAAATAAAAACATGTTTCACATATGAGAAATCACAGCATGATACATTTGAAAATTTCTCTCAATATAAACTTGTAAGAACCATATGTGATTTCATTACTTGTAACAATAAATATTCAGTGTTTCTCCAAAAGTAAGATCCTGTCTTAGTTTCGGTTTTTTATGGCCTTTTCCGACATAAAATTAATATAAAACTGTGTCTTATTTTTTAAAAAACACAGTTTTAGCTTAGCTTCTAATAAATATTATGTTACAGGCACCCCTACTATACAAACATTTTTTTTTATATAAAAATATGCAGGAGAGCACAACCGGTTGGGACCAGTGCACTCTATGACGTTCAGCCAGGGAGGCTGGACGCTGCATGCGGGCAGATTGTCAGTACATATACAATTTTCGTGGAACGTGTTTAGGCCGTAAAGCGAGGTATGGGTGTATAGTATGTTCTCACCTCATTTTGACTTTGACGGCAGAGGCCTGCTGTGGACTGGCCAGTGTGGATGCTGTGCCCTGCGGTTGCTGCTCCTTGCAAACTCTGAAAAACACATCACAAATTAGAATAAAATGTCATCAAAAAAATGAATGAATGGGCATCTCTAGAACAAAAGATTCAAGATCTATAAAACGAAAACATTAATGTGAACTTTTTAGTTTTTGAATTTTATTCTCATTCTTTTTTTGGTCTCAATTTTCATAGCGTCATAGAATTCCACAGATGAGACTTCAGAATTACTATCAACATCTTTCGGTATTCTCCTGTATGTGTTTAGATAAAAAATAAAAAAAAATCTCGTCATGACTAGTTAGAGAAGCGGATATGGTCAGAAATGATGGTTATGTATTGAGAGAGCACAACCAGCTGCCATTTCAGCTATATGAACTTTACACGAAATGCACTTGACAGAGCTGACATGGAATGAGGCTAGGACTATAAACTATACAAGTTTACAGTGTCAGTTTGTAACACCCATGTGCTCCATTTGGACTGACCTCTTGGCGTCCGCCTCGCTGGTGGGAGACTCTATGGGCGCAGCCGCGGCAGCTCCAGCCTGCCCGGGGGCCCTCAGGCGCCCCGCCGTGTGCTCGGGCGTGGCACAGTCGATGTACAGCAGGTCCGATAGCTGTTCTTCCAACTTTGTGCGCTTCCTAGAACCACAATACCAATAAACAATAATTATACATTTAATGTTGGCAACACTACCAACTCAAACACTAACTTTCTTCCCCATATCTGGAACATATGGTCGCCACAAATTGCCCCCACTTATGGTAGTTTTGTCAACTGCTACTGTCTGTAAACCACATGTGTCAATGCCACAACATGTATGGAGTTACATAATGAAAGTTTGTTAAATAGAATAGTTTGTTATGCATCATCTGATAGCTAAAGGATACAAGAACTAATGTTAAATATGAAAATAGGTCAGATAAGTACATTTATGCTTCAAATACTAGTTTTAAGCAAAAAATGGTTTGAAAAATTCACGACGTATTGACAGTATAATTTGTATTCCACCGAGCCGTAACGAAGGGGTTAAAAGGTTTGATTAGGTAGTTCATAATATACATAAGAAGAACTTCAAGACCTAATCGCTTTCCATTATTCCTTCCCCTCGAAAATGAATTTACAATAACAGCCTCCTAAAGAAAGAGTGGTTGCTCCTTTAAATATCAATTATTTAAAATATGTGTTGATATCAGTCTGCAAGGGCTATATTGCTGGCTGGAGCCCGAAACCTCGATATACAATCTTTCGTCTCATTTTTGTTCGCTCATCGGACACACATGTGTCGCCATATTGCTTGTTTGACAGGTGTAGTTCTGTGGATCGCCACAGAATGAATTTCGGCGCTGGGTGTCACCAACCACGGGCGCTCGGTGACCGCGACCAGTAGCGAGTGTGATCGGTCTGGGGCCTGAAGCAAGCAAGGTCCGCTCCGGACGGAAAGTTTGTCAATTTCATCGAACATATATGTGCTTCTGAAAAAGTCTTAGTGTTGCGCATCTGCTCCTCATATGTCCACCACGTGGCCTAATAACGATCCCGGCGACGTGAAGTCATCTCTTTCCTTAAGTAAATGGGATGTTAATTTGTATTGATACCAAGAGGTAAATTGACTAATGCCACGACTTTAAGATTACTGAAGCAAAGAACTCGTCGTGAAGTGACTGACAAAATCTGATCCTCTGTTCAGGACACTACTCTGTTTACTTAACAGCACCTGGACAGAGAATGCCTAAGCACAGTGACAGTCACTGCCTCCGAAAACTACATAATAGAGTCTCTCATAGAGCCTGAAGTGTGGCCTGAAAGGACCATCGTTCAACCCTGGATACGTGTAAGACGAAAGAATCGCAGTGAACAGTGGTTGAAACCAGCTTAAGTGAAGATATTGACATATTTGGTGTAATCCTGCTTCAGATTCAGTGTTGGTGTTGATGGATGCAAAATGTTGGACGTTTGATTTTGTGACAATAATGCCGTGTTATTTGTGTGTCAATCATGATATACTTATGAGTGTGAGGTCATTGACACTAAATGTGTCAATAAATTTACATCGCCACACTTATGTTTGTATGTACTTTAATGACGAATTGAAATGTCATGTATTTTGTAATGTCATTTAAGGAAAAAAATAAAAAACTGTGTAAACGGCTATAAGGAGAACTATGCTCTACCCGCATGACATGGCGCGACTTTCAGAACCAAATAAACAAAAAGCGCATGCACGCCGCGTCTTATAACTACCTAAATCTAAAACATAAACTAACATTTTTATATGTGCATGTCAGACAAGCGAACATAAATAAGATACGAAGTATCATTCCTTAAGTAAAGGGGATGTTAGTGTGATCTCACCTGGTGTCCATGGGGCTGGACATTTTGATGATAGGAGCCGTGCGAGGAAGCTTGGTGGGGCTGGGGTCTGCACTAGTGTCTCCGCTGCTGCCTTCACCTCTGTTCCAAGCCTAGGATCCATCAAAATAAACATTTTATTAACATTGATCATACGGAAAGACTTAGGACTAGAATTACTAACAGAGAAGAAAAAGTAGGATTGAAAAATAAATTGAAGAACGAAGAAGCAGAATGAAGAATGGAGGAATAGATTGGGTAAAGGGGTAACACTATGATCCTAAAGAAATGAAAAGCCCTGAAAAATACTCAACGTAGTATTGAATAACAAATTGACATCAGCATGATAGAGCTCTTGCTGACCAGTTCGTCGGCGCAGTTCGCCGAGCGGTATGAATACCTGGGCATAGTTGGTTTCCAAGGTCCGCGGTTCGCATCCCGCTTCTGCCGTTATTTTTGTGCTTGGATTGACGCGTTGAAAAAAGAATTTTATGTATAGTATATGTATATTTAAGTAATAATAATATTGTAATATAGTCAATGATCTATAAAAGTAGATTAGAATATTGAAATAATAAAATAATATTCTAATAAAAATTGAAAAATTCATATGAAGTAATTTAATTTGGAATTTCTTTGGTTAGCAACGTTTGGGCATTGTGATGCCAATCTCACCCGACAATGGTCGGGACCGAGAGTGATTTATTGGACCTTTCGACCTCTTCTTATATGTGGAATAGCCTCAAGGGCATGTCATAGTTTGAAGTTAACTTCCGTGTTGTCTTTAATTTTACCAAAATACAAGTTTCCTTTAGAGCTGTGGATTCTATTAATTTATCATTTGGCATCATAAGAACATTCCGGAGCTTATCGGTAGCATTAAGACTTTTGAAAACTCTCATTTCTTGGTCGATATTCATTAACCATGTATTGAGAAAGTGTGAGATGTATCATGTCCTGTAATAAGTCCCACCTGTCTTGCCGTGTCGTCCTCGCTGAATATGTCCATCTCCCTCTCCTGTGAAGTTAGCCGCAGTCTCATGCCGGCCAACTCTGCCAGGCTCGCTTCAAAGTAAGAGTCGCACGACACAGACCTGAATACAACACATTGATTCATAAAATTTCATTTGTTGGACATATTAAATATTAGGTATTTCGGAAAGAAATTACCATTTTTTTTTTGCATCACTTTGACGTCAGATTGTCAACAGTCGCCGTTGAGTTAGCACGTCGTGGTTGGTATCATTTTAAAGCTCTATTATTACTCTTTTTATTTGGACGTTTTTTTTATATTCATTTAATTAATTAGGGTCAATGTTGGCCGAGCAGTGGGTAAAAGTACCTGCTTTGCCGATAACCATTGTTTTTTCTTCTCGAATTGCTGTGCAGAACCCACTTCTTTCCCTGTAATAATTCTTCTGAGAAATGGTTCCGTTACACAGGAGGTGCCACCTACAAGCACGATCAGTGTCCAGCATTGCTTAACTAATGTTTTTTTTTTACGTATACTTATTTTTCAAGTGGAGATAGTCTCACGGTAATGTTATACCTGTTGTGTTGATTGACAGGTTGCGGCTCTGGCTGCGAGGCCAGCGGTGGCAGTGAGTCCCCCTCAGAGGCCAAGCTCTCACAGGAGCGGGCAGCTCTAGACTCCGAATCTACTTCGACCTAGAACGTAACACGAAATAAAAAATAAATACATTTCTACATCAGCACGATGTAGCCCTTGCTGACTGGTACCGAAAACCTCGATATACAATCTTTCGTCTCTTATTTTTGTCGCTTGCCATACATATATGTGTCCGCCATATTGGGACTAGTTAGATAGTTTTGCCACTGACGGCGCTGGTGGCCGACTTTTTTTGCTGACCTGCTCCTCATCCTGCCCTCACGCGACGTATTAACCCCCTTTTGAGAGAGAGGAGGATGTTAATTTCTACTACATAAATACATTGCCACAACCAATTAGTGGTCGACGAGAGAACCGTGTTTCCCTGTAGCACCGCTGATGACAAACGGTCGACGAAAGAATCGCGTCTCCTAATAGCATCACTGACAGACAGCAATCGAGGAAGGTACCACTCCACATGTGGGGCGGCAGCCTAAAGCCTACAGCGCTGAAGAGCTGGTTGAGGTTTGTTGGTTTAACACCGCTCTTTTTAGCTGTGATTCATCCTGGCATTGTATTAACGCAAGAACTGCAAAGGCAGTTTGTGATAACTATACACTCTATCCAATCGCCTACTAAGGAGCATACATGTTTTTTTTTATGTAATCGAATGCAGGAGAGCACAACTGGTCGTGACCAGTGCACTCTATGACATTCAGCTAGAGAGGCTGGACGCTGCATGCGGGAAACGTGTGTTGGGTTTGAGTTTGTGTGTGTGTGTTAGGGAGATTGTAAGTGTATATTTGTCTGTTTCTTGAAGAGTTCCTGATTGCATGAAGAAGCAGACGCTGCAAGAAGATTCCAAAGCTTACCGGTGGCATTAAGGAAGGAACTTTGGAAGCTGACAGTTCTTAGTCGCCACACATTAACCGTGTATGAATGCTCGGCAAATGTAAGATGACTTTGTCAGTTGTGGGTGGATGCAGGACGAATTAGTTTCGAAGAGCAGCGACCGTGGTAATAACGGTAGAAAAGACTAAGTTATCCAATCTTACGCCTGTGTTCCATTGATTGCAGGTTAGACGTAAGAGTGTCATTGCTTATCAAACGAATTGCTCTTCTTTGAACTGAATCAATCAAATTCAGAACCTATTTTGTGTCTCAACACATAAGTGACTGCCGTATTCAAGGATAGGTCGGATTTGTCCTTTATATAGAAGAATTTGTTTGTCGGTGAAATACCTCAGTGATCTATATAATACACCTAGTGTTTTGGATGATTATGATGTTGATGTTGAGATACTCACAACCATATTGCTCGTCTCTCCCCCAGAGATCTGAGCCTGTTCTAGGTCGGCGCTGCAGGGGACAGTCTGCTGTGTCGGGGCGGAAGCCGGGGAGGGCGGAGGTCGGTGTTTGCTCGCCCTGAAAAACAGTCCCCTCCAGCCAGAAGGGGACCGCTTGAGACCCCTCTTGGCGGCACCTGGAAATAAACAATAGCAGTAATGCTTTAATAGATCGGGAAACTGCAGTCTTCCATCAAATCAAACAGTGTGCTCAGTGCGATCTATATTAACCTATTGACACACGAAGCCGGCAAATCGCCGGTCTGTCAAAAAATCACTGATAACAACTTTATTCATGTTAATATAGTTGATAAAATAATTACTAATTATATTTTGATGAAAAAATATAATTACTAAAGTTTTTTAGGTATTATTTTTAACTTGTATTTTGACAACCACCAATATTTCCAAAATGGCCGCCGGCAGTAGTAAGCGATCTCGTCGCGCTTGAAATATTTTATCTGTAATACTATACTGCAATGTCTTAAAACTAAGGCGTTTAACCAATGCATCCTCCCTGTATTAACTTATAGCGCAGAGACGTGGAATCTGACAGCAGGTCTTACACATAAAATAAAGGTCACCCAGCGTACCATGGAGAGACTCATGTGAGGAGTGTCGCTAAAAGATAGAATCCGAAACGAGGAAATACACAGAAGAACTCAAGTAGTGGATGCCACCCAACGAATAGGAACACTCAAGTGGCAATGTGACATATCTGTCGAAGAGACGATGATCGATGGGGAAGAAAAATACTGGAATGGCGCCCAAGAACTGGCAAACGAAGCATTGGCCGACCCCCTACAAGATGGACTGACGATATAAGAAGAATAGCGGGAGTGACCTGGATGCGGAAGGCGGAGGATCGAAGAGGATGGAGACTCATGCGGGAGGCCTATGTTCAACAGTGGACGGACACAGGCTGATGATGATGATGATGATGACTATACTGCAAAACTAGGAATCCTCTAAAAGCCAAGACAGTCATTGATTATAATGGTGGTATGGGTGGAGTCGACAGAAATGACCAGTGCTTGACTTCCTTTCCACTAATGCGGAGGTATTCCAAGGGATACATTTTTTTTTATTAGGCCAACCTGGCCTTATATAATACCTATGCATTACGTAAAAATATGTCTAATATTTAAACGCTGACATATAGCGACTATAGGATGGGTATTGCGGAGAGCATATTAGAAAATATTACGCTACCACCATATGAGGCGAGGAAGGGCATCTGGAGGAGCATGCCCTTTACGATTACAGGCTGTACAATGGACACATTTTCATAGACAAATTCCTTCAAATCCTGTCAAACAAAACCCGTGCAGGCTTTGTAAAATGTGCTCATTACTTAAAAAGAAAAGTGAATCACGATGGAAATGTGAGAAACGCTTGGTGGCTTGGCAGAATGTTTCAAGAAATATCAAACCCTTCCAAAACCACCCGGAGATGAAGATTAAATAAATATCCTAGTAACAAAAAAATAATTATAGTTCTATGTTGTCCCATTTTAATTTTGTGTAAAGTTTAGTGTTAAGGTTTCTTTGAAGCAGAAGTTGTAAGAATTAAATGGTGGTGGAAATGTTTGTATGGAGTAGTGGAGGCAGTGATGGTCAAGTGATCTTACCGGCAGGTAGTTGTATGACGGTGTGGTAGCGGGGAAGGCTGTTTGGCCCGCCGCCGACTTCAATGTAGTGCGGCTCGCGAGCCCCGCTTGGCCGCAGCTGCTGCTTGCTGCGAGCCTCTTCCAGACTGGCAATTTACAACAAAGCATTAAGATATATGAATTGAAGTAACTTCAATTATATATCACAAACAATAACTAACAACAATAAAAAAATATGAAAAATAGGTATCAATTGGATTTTTAGGTATTACCTTAGCAGTCTTTGGATATCATAGATGCATGGTAAGGTTTCCATGATCTTATGTCGGGCTACACAGATAAAGTAAGTATTGATTGGATACATTGAGTATTCCCAAACACAGTATAAATAAGTTATTAATTGTGTTCACTGGATATTCCCAGACATACGATAAAGAAGGTATCGATTGGGTTTGCCGAGTATTACTAGACACAGGATAAAGTAGGTATTGATTGGGTTCATTAAGACACAAGATAATAAACGTATCAATTGGGTTCATTATGTATTATTATTACCAAACATAGTATAAATAAGATATTGATTGGGTTCAGTGGATATTACTAGACATATGATAAAAAGGGTGCAGATTGGGTTCATCTAGTATACATTCAGTATTGTCAGACACAGGATATAAGGTATTATTGGATTCATTGATTATTACCAGACATAGGATAAAGGAGGTATGGATTGGGTTCATTGGATATTACCAGTCACAGGATAAAGAAAGTGCTATTGGTTTCATTGATAATTACCAGGCATAGGATAAAGGAGGTATAGATTGGGTTCATTAAGACACAAGATAATAAACGTATCAATTGGGTTCATTATGTATTATTATTACCAAACATAGTATAAATAAGATATTGATTGGGTTCAGTGGATATTACTAGACATATGATAAAAAGGGTGCAGATTGGGTTCATCGTATACATTCAGTATTGTCAGACACAGGATATAAGGTATTATTGGATTCATTGATTATTACCAGACATAGGATAAAGGAGGTATGGATTGGGTTCATTGGATATTACCAGTCACAGGATAAAGAAAGTGTTATTGGTTTCATTGATAATTACCAGGCATAGGATAAAGGAGGTATAGATTGGGTTCATTAAGACACAAGATAATAAACGTATCAATTGGGTTCATTATGTATTATTATTACCAAACATAGTATAAATAAGATATTGATTGGGTTCAGTGGATATTACTAGACATATGATAAAAAGGGTGCAGATTGGGTTCATCGTATACATTCAGTATTGTCAGACACAGGATATAAGGTATTATTGGATTCATTGATTATTACCAGACATAGGATAAAGGAGGTATGGATTGGGTTCATTGGATATTACCAGTCACAGGATAAAGAAAGTGCTATTGGTTTCATTGATAATTACCAGGCATAGGATAAAGGAGGTATAGATTGGGTTTATTGGGTTGTTCCAGACACAGGATAAAGAAAGTATTGTCTGGGTTAGTTGTGTATTACCTCAGCAGTCTCGTGGGCGTAGCCAGAGGCAGGCTCTTGGGCCGTCGAGCCAGCTGACCATCTGAACAGTCTAAGCTGTCGGGGGCGGCCTCTTGCACATCCCCTCCCTCGCCCAACATCTGCTCGTCGGAGAAGATCAGGTCCGCATAGCAAATCAAGAACTCTGTGACCACGGCCTGGAAAAAATAAACTCTTTTTAAGAATACTTCAACTATACCAAAGGAAAGCCTTTCATCTGGGAATAACTGGCAGATCTGGAAATCATTGAACAGGTTAACCCTTTAGATGCAAGGTGCGGATATATCCGCACCAACTTGCACTGCTCTTATCCGCACCAACTTGCACTGCTCTTAAGTGCAAGGTCCGGATTTATCCCACGCCCTGAAAAAAACACGCCGCTTACGTGCGAGATGCGGACTTATTTGAATACTATATTGAATATAATTTTGTTTCGTATTCCGACATTACTTCGTCAAAAATTTTTTTTACTATATGTATTAAGTTGTGGGTCATTCTACACATGATTCAAATTTGCCCTTTTTTAAAAATAATAATGTATTTATTTAATTTAATTCTGAAGTTGAATATAAATGCAGCACTGACCAATCAAAACACATTAAAAAAATCATCCTTAAATATTCAACTTTATTTTTCACCGACACGAAAAATAATACATTTTTTAAATTGAATTAAATTTTAAGCATCTTATCTTTGTCATTGAAGTCTAATGAAGAATTTGACAAAGTTTAATCGCAATCTGATGAACGGTGTACGAATGCATAAAAGACAAACATTGATTTTTGTATATATAGACTAGTGTTAGTGCTCACCTGAACGGCGACGCCTTGCAGGGCGTGCTGCTGCAGAGGAGACCTCAGCAAGTTGGGCGCCCAGACAATGGCCATGTTTCTGGCTGTCATGCCGGTGCTGCTTCCCAACAGAGACATCTTGTGCAGGTGCCTCATCAAGAATGCCAGAGTCCTTAAAGCAAACACTACAAATTACACACTTATTGATACTGATATAGATCATCATCATCATCAGCCTGTGTCCGTCCACTGTTGAACGTAGGCCTCCCGCATGAGTCTCCATCCTCTTCGATCCTTCGCCTTCCGCATCCAGCATAGTTGATATAGATAAACTTTAGAAATCCATCAACACAATTAAATGGTTGATTCCAATGATCAAATAGGAGCTGATGTTTCAACACGGTAATGTTTTGATATCAACTCGATATATCCCTTTCAGGCTGGTAATGAAAGACCTCGATATACGATCTTTTGTCTCTTATTTTCGTTCACTCGCCTGACATGTATATATAAAAATGTTAGACTATGTTTTAGATTTAAGTAGTTATAAGACGTGCATGCGCTTTTTATTTATTTGGTTCTGAAAATCCGGCCATGTCATGCGGGAACAGCATAGTTCTCCATATGGCCGTTATGTAGTTTTCGGGGGCAGTGACAGTCACTGCGCTCAGGCATTCTCTGTCCAGGTGCTGTTAAATAATCAGAGTAAAGTGTTTAAGATAAAAATTGACAAACTCCAGTATACGGCTCAGGCCACGGACAATGATCTACCTCCGTTGAGATCCGAGCCGAACTGTATCGGAGCGCTTTGTAACACCGCAGTGCTCTTTTATCACCTGTCGGCCCATTGACAAATTATCTTCTGTCAAAACAACCAAAATGGCGACACATGCATGTCTGACGAGCGAAAAAAAATAAGAGACGAAAGATTGTATATCGAGATTTATGGTAAATAAATTTGCAAAAATGTGAATCAATGGAAAGGAAAACAAACAGGTGGTGTCCTATCCACCTTTGTTCAGCAGCCAATGTTGCTTGACTTAAGTGATCTCACCTGTAGTGTGGGGGTGGTAGTTTGCGAACAGTCTCCCGCATACGTAGCAGTTTCTCTGCATCATCCAGTCTGCGTGGCGGCGCTGTCTCCTCAGCCGAGGGGCATCCCTGCACAGCACTCACGAAGCACGAGTACAGCTGGTAGGTGCAAAGGGGGTTCGGCAACTCCCTAAAAAAAGGCAATCAAACATTTATTAATCTCCCACTGGACATCATTCATATTATGATCAGTTGCTAACTGATCATAATATGAATGAGCGCGTCATCAAGAGGACTTAACTGTCCTCCGGTGTGAGGTGGGTAAAGTCCAGCTCTCTTGATCGACTAGCCATAGGAGACCGCAGTTTCTTCCTTGACCATTGAGCACTGTAAATTGATTAGTCACAAGGGAGCATAGTTCATTCCTCGACTGTTGTGCTGTTGATTGTTGGGAGTGCAGTTCCTTCCTCAACTGTAGCGGTGTGGATAGCATTGTATCAGAGGTTGGTCTCATACCTGAAGTACATCTTGAGCAGCGAGGCGATGGCGTGCACGTCCTGCGGGGGCGGCGGAGGTCTCTCCTCGTCCAGGGCGATGCGCAGGCGCTGCGTGGCGCTGGAGGCCCCCGACAGGCGGTAGATGCCGTCCACGCAGCCGTGCTGCTCGATGATGGAGGCGCAGGAAGACAGGACCAAAGGAACTGGAAAAAATGCGAGAACAAACATAAATACCCAAAAACGACTGATGTATATGAACCATGTAACAAAATTTAGTTTCTGCCCTAGCTGCTAGGAAAACTTCGCAGACAATTGCAAAACGAGTAATTGAGCATGGGAAATCCTGCAGACTAGGCCACCCAATGGTGTCTGCACTTGTAGAGCATCTGACTGACATATGCTTTTGTTTGAGCCGGAAATCGTGGTTCCAACAAATATAAAATATGTACGCCCAGTAAGAGAAGCCTTTGAAATCAAGAGACATCTCATTACATCAACAGGGACGATGGCCTGATAATTAATCTTTAAGCGCTCGCGTCTGTGCCCAAAAAAAATGGCACATTGCCCGAATATTTTTTTGCAAAATGCTAGCGCTATCTGCATCTGTTAAAAAATAATATATTTCTTAAAACAATATTTCATTTATTCTGTTTTGAAAGCCAGTCCTGTCATGGGGGGCGGCTAGTTCCATAAACGGGCTATTAACACATTGTTTGCGGGAGACGTATTAATACGTTTTTTTTAGTTTGGTGCTCGAATGCGAGAAACGTAGTAATATGTTTTTTTCCCTCTGGTGGTGGACGTCGGGTAACGTAATAATACGTGTTGCATAATAACAGATTTTGCTGCTAAATCGTATATCTTACTTCAAACTACACATTTCACTCACAAATGTGTAATTATTATGCTTTAGTTTTAACTTATTAATAAATTATGAAAAGAAAAAAACATGTCTAAAAATATACAATTTTATGTGTGCTCGAGGAAACCTTGACGCAGATCTCGTTGGCTTAATTTTTTTTGACCTTCAATAATTGTTTTCAACTTGTTCGGAGAATTGGGGTTGTTTCTACCTGACGAAGGGATGCATGGTAGAAATGTTTTGTTCATATTTCTACAAAATATTTGTGTTTATGTGAAGTGTTATTTTAAAGAAACTTTCTTTTTGTGTTTGTTCACCATCATTTTATAATTGCTGAACCTTAAGATAAACTAAATTTAAAATTTCACTACATTATCGCGAATATTTCAAAAGTTATAGACTTTTAAAAAATTATAAAAAAAAATCGCGCGCGAACCCAAAAATCGCCCGCGCCAGGCTGCAATCAGCATAAAACAATGCCCGCAAACAATGTGTTAAGTTTTGGGACGCAGTGACTGTCACTGCCGCAAACCATGAGCCTCCGTCCAAAAGTTTCTGTCTCGGGCGCAAAACCGAATTTTGTCAATCATTTTTACTTACATAAAATAAATGTCAAATGTGCTTCTCGACGAGTTCTTTGCTTTAACGACTTGCGTCTCATCCATCCACCACACATTCCAATGACGATCACGCGATCTGGAGTCGCTTTAATTACACAGGTGAAGTCAGACCATTGAGCGTTTAAAAGTTAAAGCAGCATGACATGCACGTCTAGCACCATTTTTCCTTCTTAAGAAAACTCTACTGAAGATGAGCTTGTGATGTAGTACCGTCATGTCCCGAGTTGAGCAGATGTTCGCCCAGATCGCAGCCAAACACGCGCTCCTTGAGGATCCCTTGCTGCCGCAGAGCCCTGCGGCTGGGTCGGCTCAGGATGAAGCTCCTGAACAGCGAGATGAGCTTGCCGTGCTTGCGCAGCACCGGCTTTATAGGCGCCACGGCAACAGACCTGGAAACATCAACACATGTAATGATACATAAACATGGATGTTTCAGAGCCAATAGGTCGACTGGTAGTGGGAGGCCAGGTGTACACCTGTCATTTATATCTCCGGGTTTACTCTTAGACGCAACATTTGGATGGGGTATTGTCAAACACCCACCCTACAGCCCGGACTTAGCCCAAATGACTACCATCTTTTCCCTGACATGAAGAAACACCTGGGTGGAACGCATTTCGGCGACAGAGAAGAGCTGGAAGAAGCGGTTCTCAGGTATCTGCATGGCTTGGCGGCAGATATTTTTGACTCCGGCATTCAAAAGCACGTATACCGCATGCAAAAATGCATTGACCTCAGTGGCGACTATGTACAAAAATAGGTAAAAGTCTGAACTTTACAAAATATGTACGCATTCATGGAATTAAACAAGTTTTACACTTTGTGAAAAATCACCGGGAAACGTATTTTACGGATAATGAAAAATGAAAAAAAAAATGCGTTATTGGATGGAATGATGACAAACCGCAGGCCAGCTAAAGGTTGAATAAATAACTATTATAGACATGCATTGTTCTTACCCGACTATGGGAGGAGGCTGCTTCATGTTCCTGGGCACCTTGTCTCCTATGACAGCCACGCACTGCTGCGGGAAGAACCCCACACGGAAGCTTCGCTTGCCGCGCCACCAAGTGGACTCGGAAGGACCTACAAACAAACACATAACTTCAAAATAAACAACCAATGCAAACAACACTCGTGTACAGGGGACAGCCACTTTAGAAAGCTGCTTTTTATGCTTTTTTATGATTTCTTTTCACTTCTCTCTACTCAACTAAACAGGAGTGAGACATATTCAGTGAGGACGACATAGCTAAATAGGTGGGACTTATTACAGGACATGATACATCTTAGGGTTCTTTCCCACGGACGCCCAGTTTTGCGGGATCAGTTTTTTATTGGATACTGCAAGAATCCCACCTGTGTTCACACACGGAAGTTTGCATCCTGTTTTTTATGGGATAGCATTGGCAGTCGGAGAAGAAAATTCAGACGCAATGGACGTGAAACTCTTCTGATATTATACTGGTACTTTCGCCGCCGAAATCAATGCAAAAAAAGATGATTTTGGGTTCACCCGACCCTAAAACTAAGATCGAGATTAGACACATTTCGTAATCTCATGGGTGATTTGAGAAAGGATGAATCCTAATATTTTAACTACTTCAGAATGTATGCATCAAAAACCGTATGCAGGATGCTAGTGGGAACACTTCCATTAAACTATGTACGTAACTAAACTGGATACCATTTTTTATTGGATCCATTCGTCCAGTTTGTAGTGGCAAAACCGTACAGCACATTTCGAACGGATCGAATTTTTGCGGTATCCTGCAAACTGATGTGAATGTACTACTAAACGTGATCCTGCAAAACTGGACCTCCAGTTTTGTTGGTTCTTTTTTTGTTGTTGTTAGTTTTTAGTTAAGTCCCGTTCGACCGAGGCGAAAGTAACGTCATGTTACGGCGGAAAACAAGTCTTTATCGAAAATATATGTCAATGTGCTTCGGAAAAAGTCTGTGTGTTGTTAATCTGCTCCTCACACTTCCACCACGCGATCCGATAATTATCCTGGCGACGTGAAGTCGTTTCTCCCGTAATTATAAGGATGTCAAAAGATATACTTCATAAGTCTGATCGAGTTTTTAAAATCTCCTCTTTTCTGACATTTATCTTTTCTATCCATTTCTTAACTATGAATATTGCCTCAATTTTTTTTAGTATGTTAAGGCTATCTTTGTAGCAGGGTTTTTTTACGATTGAATAATATGTCCCATACTAACCTGGCATGTCTATCACAGATATCATGTCGCCTACTTCAAAGCTGATCTCGTCCCGGGCCTGGAAAATACAAAACAATTAACAACTAAAATAACAAATATTTTATTACTCTTAAATAAATATTTATTTTACATTGTTTTTACATGGATCACGTTGGGTATGGTCTCTGTTTAGGAGACTACAGTTTTGACTAACTCGTAGCAAAACTCAATCCATCACTGTCAAGAGACAACTGCTGTTGTTACAAGGTAAAATAAATAAATATTTATGATTTATTATGAATCATATAGTGAATGCTGAAAACATGGGAAAAAAAACTCTTTCGAAATAAGTGGAACTGAATGTCGCAGAGATTTTTTTTGGGTTCTGAAAGAAGTTAGGGATAGTAAGTAAACTAAATTATGTTATTTATATTGTTGACCCTTGTACGAAAAATCGTCGCAAACACCATATGAAAAATCTCCATTATAATTTTTAAAAAAGTGCATTATAGAAGGGTTGACTTAACTAATACTTATTATATATTTTTTTATGTAAACACACACAGGAGAATACTGACAGATGGTGATTGCTGAAGTGTCATCTGTGGAATTCTATGACACTTATACCACGGTGCACATGGTTAAGCGCTGCATGTGGAGTGTTGATCCGCCAACGTCATAGACTAGAGCCCGAGATTCCTGCATCATCCAATTGTATCACGGGACGACTTTCGTCTACCACCAATTTTGATTAATAGGCTATGACTGGCATTTTACGGGTGAGGGATCAAATTCACACCAACCGGGGGTATTTTTAGAGCTCAGAAATCGATTAAACTTCTTTTTTTTTTTAATCTCCGTCGGGGATCGAACTAAGGATCTTTGGCTTGCAAAGCAAACGCTTTGACCATTGAGCAAAACACGCCGTTATATAAGTTTTTATACACGTAGAAAACTGACAAAGCTTTCATTGAAGGCGAAACCACAGTATTCCATCAACTGAATAAACAATTCTCAGTATGATCCATGTTACAACAAGGTAAAAAGTATTTACTTATTAAATAAATTAAATTAATTCAATCTGTCGTTTAACCCTTTCATTACTGCTCGGTGTAATACAAATTTTACTGTCAATACGGCGTGAATTATTCAAACCATTTTTTTTTTGCTTAAAACTAGTATTTGAAGCAAAAGTGTACTTATCTACTATTTTCATATATCACATTGGTTCTTGTATCTTTTAGCTATCAAACAATTCATAAAAGACTATTATATTTAACAAACGTTCATTATGTAACTCCATACATGTGGTGGCATTGACACATGTGGTTTACAGAAAAATCGCTCATGTGACGAAACCTAACGATATTTATTTACATGCTTTACAGATTCCTGTAAAGAATACATGTAGGATTTAAGGTAATGACTGCAGTTCCAATTTCCTACCGTAGATGTCACAATGAGTACTCGATGAGTAAGTAGCAAAACCATATATCACGGCTATTGATGCCAACAGTAGGGAATCTTACACGGCAAATATCGGCTACCGATGCGAACAGGTTAAAGGGACGTACCCAGTTATGAACCGGGTAGACTAGTGAACTCTGTTAATTATATTGTATGGAGGTAAGTAATGATCAATATTTAAAGTACCTGCGAAACATATCTCCGTACGGAGTAGGCCGCTGCTACAGCGGGCGTGTTGATGGAGTTGGAATCTTCACTGGCAACTAAGAGTCTGTGACCTGGAAAAATGATATCACAACTAATATAATACGCTAAGATCACGACGAGGTTGAGTGTTACACCATTAAAAAAAACCTTAATTCGGTTTCTGTATTTAAAAATGTTTTTTTAATAGTGAAAGAGACTTCCAAAAACTGCAAGGCCAACACTTAGGTTGGCTAGTGGTATTTCTTTAATGTAAACACATACATGAGAATACCGTCAGAAGATGATAGTAGTTCTGAAGTCTCATCTGTGGAATTCTATGACTCTTACCATGGTGCATATAGCTAAGCGCTGCATGTGGAGTGTTGATCCGCCAACGTCATAGACTACAGTCCGAAATTTACGCATCATCCTTATTATTACAGGAATTTACTATGAATGGGTGGTCATCACGAGACGACTTTCGTCTACCAATAATTTTGATTAATAGGCTATGACTGACATTTTACGGGTGAGAGATGAAATTCACACCAATCGGGATACTTTAGAGCTCAGAAATCAATTAAAAAGGCTTTTTTTTAATCTCCATTTTGGATCGAACCCCTGACCTTTGGCTTACAAAGCAAACACTTTGACCATTGAACTATACCCGCCGGTAAATTAAGCTAGGGGCGCCGAGGGCAATCAATCTTGCTTAGATTTTTTTAAATATAAACAATATGTGGCGCCAGAAAATAATGTCATATGTGCATATGGAATGTTGATCCGCCAATACCATAGACTATCATCCAATGTAACAGGGATTCACTATGAATGGATGGTCTTCACGGGAGGACTTTCGTCTACCACCTATTTGTTTAATTGGTTATGACAGGTGAGGGATCAAATTCACACCAACTGGAGGTGTTGTTGCTTTTACCTTTGTTGTCCATCTGGAACCAGTTGAGTATGGGCCCGCAGTTGATGGTGTCGTCGGCTATGATGCTGAAGTGGTGCAGATAGTCGGCGATGAGAGACTCGTATGCCTCCTCGCCTTGCTGCAGAGCCAGGTCGATGCCCGAGGACAGGTCGGGTAGTCCAGACACCTTTCTGTCGTAGATGCACCTGCAAGACACAACAAAACATCAAATGTATATTGATACTAATGGGTAAATTGTCGAAAGCCAAGGCTTTTGAGTTTACTCTTATTTATTTAAATTTAACCCTTTAGATGCGAGGTGCGGATATATCCGCACCAACTTGCACTGCTCTTAAGTGCGAGGTGCGGATTTTACCACGCCCTGAAAAAAACACGTCGCTTCAGTGCGAGATGAGGATTTATCCGAATACAATATTGAATATAATATTGTTTCGTATTCCGACATTCCTTCGTCAAAAAAATGCTTTTTACGATATGTATTGAGTTGTGGGTCATTCTACTACGCATGCTTCAAATTTGTCACCGAAAATTCTTACAGATAAACCCCAGCAGAATTATTTCATTATTGTTTCAAACGCTTTTTGTTTGATATTATTACAAATTTTAAATACATTAGTTTTAATCAGTTCCCCTTATCCACCCCACCCCTTTTTTAAAAATAATAATGGATTTATTTAATTTAGTTTTGAAGGTATAATATAAAGGTAGCACTGACCAATTAAAAAACATAAAAAAACGTCCTTAAAAAATTGAAAAGGAATAATTCCGAGAATGATCTGTTTAGTGAAGATTTCATGAGCATGAACTTTGCAAAAAATCTGCTTGGTGAAGGTTAAGAGCAAGAACTTTTATTTAATGAAGGATTGAAGAGCAAGAGCTTTAGGCTTACCGGTGCAGCATGTTATCGAGCATCTTGAAGTTGTCGATACTCCTGGTGACTAACCACTCTTCCCCTGCCTCCCCCTCACCTCCCCCCATTACCACCGCCGCCCCGGCCTCCCGCGCAGGCTGCAGAGAGTCATCTCTTCCTTTAGGCAGCGAGCCATCGTCGCAGTGTGGCCGAACACTGACGGTCACCCATCCAGCTGGAAACACAAAGACATTGTTTATTAAATATACCATTTTGTCAACAAATATACCTTAATATTTCACATTTGCCAATCATATGCCCGGCTAGCTAAGTCAGTAGAGCATGACACTTTTAATCTCAGGGTCGTGGGTTTGAGCCCCACATGGGGCGCCAATATGACACAGCTCCAAATAAAAACCAGTATCCAGGGGGTCAAAATGTTAAGACATGGATAAATAATTACAAAACTCACCAAGGTCCAGACCGAGTGTTCAGGAGCGGGATGACGAACGTTCAAAGATCGATAGAATGGGTAACTAGAGAAGTGTCTGTTTTCTGTACTATTGTGAATTTTTTTAATTCTGAATTCTCATCAGTGGAATTCTCAGAAATTTACTATGAATGGGTGGTCTTTAATGGACGACTTTCGTCTACCACCAATTTTAATTAATAGACTATGACTGGCACTTTACGGGTGAAGGATCAAATTCACACCAACCGAGGTTATTTTAGAGCTCAGAAATCGATTAAAAATCCTTTTTTTTTATCTCTGTTGGGGATCACACCCACGACCTTTGGCTTGCAAAGCAAACGCTTTGACCGTTGAGCTATACCCGCCGGCCAAGGGTGAGGAGGGCTGTGTATCAAACAATATCTCTACTCGCTCGGTTAAGTATCCGCTCCAACGATGTCTAGATATGATGGGCGTGTTTGAGGAAAAAGTTACTCAAATACCTGAAAACCCTGATATTTCATTGTTCAAAGAAAACTGAAAATGTGGGTTCTGGGATAAAACAGAGCCATGTAGACAGCTGGCATGTCTAAATGTTGCAGAAATTGACAAACTGCTAGAATTTTACTGAACTGAATCGACTTACAAACGAAATTTACCATCGAAAATGAATTGAGCTTTCAATAATATTTCTTGGCGGAGATACAAGTATAGAGCAGAATTGTAAGCTCGACCTCATGACGCGATGCACCAAGCTCGATGAAAGGCGAGAGCAACTTTATCATTACTTATCTCTCCAATGATGACAGAACGTTTGACCGTGGGGGACTCACCGTGGTCGCGGGGCCCCGGGCGCGCCCGCAACCCGCCCAGGCGCACGCGCCCGTAGTGAAAGTGCGCGCAGTCCTCCAGGCGCGGGAGGCGGGGGCCGCCCAGCTCGCTGGGCGCGCAGGCGGCCGGGGCGGAGCGACTCATCGGCCAGGCCGACCATGACGCTGCTCCTGAAAACACAACACCAATCAAATATTATATTTTCATACATTAACACACCGCATTTTCAGTGGATTTGTTTTTTTTTATTTAGACGCATGCAGGAGAGCACAGCCGGTCTAGACCAATGCACTCTAAGAGGCTCAGCCAGGGAGGCTGGACGCTGCATGCAGGAAACGTGTTTTGTGTTCGTGAGTGTGTGTGTGGATCGGGGAGATTGTAAGTATATATTTATATGTTTCTTGAAGAGATCCCGATTGTAGGAAGGGGCAAACACAGACGCTGGAGGAGCATTCCATATATTACCGGTGGCATTAAGGAAGAAACTTTGGAAACTGACAGTTCTTGGTCGACACACATTAACCATATATGGATGTTCGGCAAGTATAAGACGAGTTTTTTTTTCGGTTGTGGGTGGGTGCAGGATGAATTAGTTATTTAATTCTGAAGAGCAGCGACTGTGGTAATAACGGTAGAAAAGACTAAATGAACCAATCTTACGCCTGTATTCCATTGAATACAGGTTAGACGTAAGAGTGTCATTGTTTATCAAACAAATTGCTCTTTTTTGAACTGAGTCAATTAAGTTAAGAAGGTATTTTGTGTCTCAACACATAAGTGACTGCCGTTTTCAAGGATAGGTCGGATTTGTCCTTTATATAGAAGAAGAAGTTGCTTATCGTTGAAATACCTCAGTGATGTATTATAAAATACGCCTAGTTTTTTGGAAGCGAGACCGGCTTTATACTTATGTTAATACATAATAACCAATTACCTCTCAATGTCACACAATTGGGACTATCCAATAGTTTCGCAGTTAGACTTAGCTGGCTTAGCTAGAGATGTAGCTGTTAGATCCCTCTCATTGACACATCATTCATTGAGACGACTCCCACACAGCACATTCATCACTTGACCCATAACGGCGACTCAGAAATTGTCAACCACAGCGCACGAGAGCTCCAAAACAACCTAACCGATCCTGATGCCCATTATCATGACCTTTAGTGGTGTCACGACCTATTGTTGACAGACAATTCGTTCAGCGACTCATCGGTTACGACGTGGGGCGCACTGGATGTCTGGTGCACGGGACAACTGGTACACTGGCTGTCTCGCTAACTTAAGCTAACCTTTGCCGGCGAGTATAGCTAAATGGTCAAAGCGTTAGCTTTGCATGCAAAAGATCGTGGGTTCAATACCGATGGTTGGTGTGAATTTGATCCCTCACCCGTAAAATGCCAGTCCATAGCCTATTAATTAAAATTGGAAAGTTGTCCCGTGAAGACCACCCATTCATAGTAAACTCCTGTAATAATAAGGATGATGCCTGAATGTCGGGCTGTAGTCTATGACGTTGGCAGATCAACACTCCACACGCAGCACTTAACCATATGTAAATGCTAAGTGTCATAGAACCTACAGATGAGAGACTTCAGCATCACTATCACAATCTATCAGTATTCTCTTTTATGTGTTTATAAAAAAAAAAAACTAAGTATTTGTCCAGTGATCATAGAGAACCATAAGTCTCGTTAACGAAATAACTTAGGTTAGGTTAGCGTGACATTTAGTGCACCAGTTGTCCCGTGCGCCAAATGTCTCATGCACTAGACGTCGTTACCGATGAGTCGCTGAACAAATTGTCTGTGAATGAAGTGCAGCGGAACCATTTTTAGTAATTAGTCCCATAGAAAAATTGCTTGTCTCAAACATTCATTCCTTCTTCTTTGCGGTGCGATTCACAACCCTAGGATTCTTGAATGTTTTAACTTCTACCTTCCAGATAGGTGTACCCGTGCTCGTAACCATCCATTGTTTTCCATCCCGGTTGGTACTTAGTTTTAGACATTGTGGAATTTTCGCTTTAATAGCCTTATATTACAGCGCTATTTCACTGTTGTAATGATCAAAATTAGCTGAACACATATTTTTGTATATACTTGGGACAATTCAATGCTATTGGCAGCTGACAGAACTGTGTAGAAAGAAATATGCTCCAATTAAGAAGCAAATATGATTGAAGGAATCGTCTCACCGCTGGCGTCCGAGTCTGCATCCCCGTGGTACTCCAGGCTACATTCCAGGCTCTTCCTGTCGGCCTCAGTCGAGAAGTGGACTGATCTGAAATTAAATAAAATATAAACATATTAGGTTCTCGCGGAATTGATATCGTTTTTTTCAAGGGAAAATTTCGGCTATCTATCTTCCATGTCTTTACAACCCGTGAATGCGATTATTATTATTATATTAGTATTTGTATAGCGCTCTTTTATGACCGAATGATCATTCCAAAAGCGCTTCTTTGCCTCTCTGAGTAAAAAGGTGGGTCTTGAGTCTGCTTCTGAAGGATGCCTCTGCTTTAAGCTCTCTTATGCTTTCTGGTAGTGAGTTCCAGGCCATTGGCGCAGCGTAGCTGAAAGCCCGATTGCCAAAGACCGTGCTAGGACTACCTCCCGTCAGCTGCAGGGTGCTTCTATTTGCTCTAGCCGATCTGAGTGTCTCTCCACGCGTGCTTGTTTCTGAAGGCTTGATAAGTTCTGTCAGATAGCCCGGTGCAGTTCCGTTGAGTGCCTTGTAAGCTAAGAGGCATAATTTATAGTGGATTCTAGCCGAAACTCTCAACCAGTGCAGTCGGTGTAGTATTGGAGTAATGTGACAGAATTTGGGCGCGTTGTAGACTAGTCGTGCCGCTGCGTTTTGTAACGACTGCAATCGATTTAATTGTTTGGCTGGCTGGCCTGCGTGCAGTGCGTTGCAGTAGTCTATTTTGGAGACTTTAAACGCATTTACCAAACTCTTTGTAGCGTCTCTGGGTAAGCATCTTTTTACCGACCGTATCTGCCGCAGGTTAAAAAATCCAGATTTCACCGTTTTTGTAATATTACCGCTAAGATTGAGGAACTGGTTAATTTCTACTCCCAGCAGCTTGACGCTTGTAGAAGGGATGACATCATTACCACAAATGGCCAAGGGTTGTAAGTCCAATAGATGTTGTCTTCGAGCTGTGGCCATAAAGAGTATTTCCGTCTTTTCCGGATTAAGAGCGAGCCTATTTGCTGACATCCACTGTCCGATCTCCTCTATACAGCCGACCATCCTTTCTTTCATGTTGCCAATTTCCTCGGGTCCACAAGAAGAGTAGAGCTGGCAGTCATCTGCGTAGCAGTGTACTTTTATTTCCCATCTCTCAGCAATCTCCTCAATCTCTTTGGTGTATAGAATAAAGAATAATGGGCCGAGAACTGAGCCTTGTGGGACACCACATGATAGAGTAGATGGTCTCGACATTTTATTCTGTAGACAGATGGTTTGCTTACGGTTTTCTAGGTATGACTGAAACCAGTCTAGGGCCTTTCCAGATATACCGTAATGTATTCTTAGTTTCCTTAGAAGGATAGCATGGTCTACAGTGTCGAATGCTGCACTCATGTCTAGAAGAGTCATCATTGCGATATTTCCCTTTTCTATAGTTGTTATCAGGTCTGAAAGAAGTCGCACTAGGCCCGTTTCTGTGGAGTGGTTCTAATCCCTAATAAAGATTCTAATCCCTTTCACGGGTTCTTCCTTTCAGCACTTCTGTGCAGTGGCCACAATTGAGTAGACTCCCACTGGACAGATTATGATAAGTTGCTAACTGATCATAATCTGAATGAGCGCGTCATCAAGGAGACTCAATTGTCCTCCGTGTGATGCGGGTGTGAGGCGGGTTAAGTCCAGGAAACTATGGTTTAGTTTGTCTGTGTCCACCTGGATGGGTGACCTGCCATCGTTCGGCAGCAGTGACAAAAAAAGGGATATAATTTGAATATTTTAAAATATTTAATCAAAGAAGAAATATCTCATAGTCAATCACGAGAGTAAACGGAAGTCAGTCTCCAGAGCCCGGCACATTGGGACACGCGCATATCCCGACCACTTTCGAGTGAGGCTGCCGTTCACTGATCCTTTGCTGGCAGTACTGTCACTTTAATATTTTAATATTAATTTTCAATTAAGAACCAGCTGGTTCAGCCGGCGGGTATAGCTCAATGGTCAAAGCGTTTGATTTGCACGCCAAAGGTCGTGGGTTCGATCCCCGACAGATTTAAAAAAATGAATTAATCAATTTCTGAGCTCTAAAATATCCCAGTAAAATGTCAGTCATAGCCTATTGATTAAAATTGGTGGTAGACGAAAGTCGTCCTGTGAGCACCACCCATTCATAGTAAATTCCTGTAATAATAAGGATGATGCGTGAATCTCGGGCTGTAGTCTATGACGTTGGCGGATCAACACTCCACATGCAGCGCTTAGCCATATGCACTACGGTAAGTGTCATAGAACTCCACAGATGAGACTTCAGAATCACTATCACCATCTGTAGGTATTCTCCTGTATGTGTTTACATACAAAATAAAGAAATTACCTGTGATAGCTTGGTAGAGGATCAGCATCCCCGGCTGTGAGCGACAGTGACTGGCAGGACATCACAGATCCGCGCGCCACCGGCGAGCCCTGCAACAATAAATAACAAAAATCAAACATATGTCCGTGCGGGCTGGTGCCGAAAAGCCTCCATATACGATATTTCGGCTATTGTTTTTTGATCGGAATTATACACCATGTTCTGACAAAAAGCCAACCAAGCAGCACCACTGACGATATCTGGAACATGTATCGCCACTTACACATAGTGGTCGACGAGAGAACCGCGCTTTCCTGTGGCGCCACTCAAGGATGTAGCGGTCTGGGAAAGTATCACTACCTGTATAAATATAAATATATCTAAAAAAAGGTGTTTGTTTGCTGACCTGCTCCTCATCCTGCCTTCACGCGACGTAATAACACGCCTTTCTTTTGAGAGAGAAGAGGATGTCAATATATATACGAGTATATTAAAAAAAACATATATAAATATAAAAAAGATTGGCCATTGCTTATGTGTCTTTAGTAAACTTATCGGGCTGACCTTCAAAGCGACTAAAACATCGCGATCTGTGTCACGAGGGTTCGATGCACTCACTAGCGAGCAGCTGATGTATTCGTGTTCAACGGTTGTAGAAGAAAAATCCGAATTCACCGATGCATCCTCTCAGTGTAAACTTGTGACGCGGAGACGTGGAATCTAACAGCAGGTCTTACACATAAAATAAACGTCGCCAAACGTGCCATGGAGAGATCCATGAGAGGAGTGTCTCTTAAAGATTAAATCCGAAATAAAGATATACGTAGAAGTGTGCGATTAGTGGCCGGTAGTGAAAGAAAAGGCACACCCAAATGGCAATGGATATGTTTAAAAGGCGGCAATCGTTGTGGGGAAGAAAAATGTTCACGTATCAATATGGTCTAAAGACAATAAAATAATAGGAATAGGAGGCTAAATATGGAAGGCGGAGGATCGAGAAGGATGGATACTCATGCGGAAGGCCTACGTTCAACAGCGGGCGGATATGTGTCCATCCACTACTGACGGTCATAATGATGATTGATGGCAAATTCATGTGATAAATATGATGCCATATTTTGAAAAAATCGAGGTTACTATTAGGGTATATTGTACAACAATTCAGGGGACATTATCAGTGTATGTTGTACAACAATTCAGGGTATGTTGGAATACGATTCAGGGGTCATAATCAGGGTATGATGTACAATAATTCAAGGGTCATTAACAATGTATGATGTACAATTCAAGGGTCAATACCAGGGTAAGAAGTACAACAATTCAGGGTAAGACGTACAACAATTCAGGGTACATTATCAGGGTATGATGTCCAATAATTCAGGGGTTATTATCACGGTATGATATATACAACAATTCAGGGCATGTTGTACAGCAATTCAAGGGCCATTATCACGGTATGATATATAAACAATTCAAGGGTCATTACTCATTATCGATATGTGTTGTACAACTATTCAGGGCCATTATCAAGGCTAAATGTGCAGATCGTGGTGTCATATTTAGGGTGTGTTGTACAACAATTCAGGGGTGGTAATCAGGGTGTGATGTACAACAAATCAGGGGTCGCAATCAGGGTGGGATGTAAAATGATTCAGGGTTCATTGTCAGGATATGATGTACAACAAATGAAGGGTCTTTGTCAGGGTATTTTGTACAAAAATTCATGGTTCATTGCCAGGATATGACGTACAACAAATCAAGGGTGATTGACAGGGTATTTTGTACAAAAATTCAGGGTTCTTTGTCAAGATATTATGTTTAACGATAATATTTTTATTTATTTTGCTTTGCCGTGTTGTATTTTTCAAAAATCTAATTGTATCGCTCTTGGTATATTATGATTCGATACGATACCTCGTGTTGTTTAAAAACATTAGAGTCATCGAACTTCCATCACAATGATATTATCACCGACAAACGTAACACGACAAGCCCAAACAATGAGAGAATGACCAATTACATTTCTTTTTTTATGTAAACACTGACATCACCATGATATAGCCCTTGCAGACTGGTGCCGAAAACCTCGATACACAACCTATATAATAATATCGTCTCTTATTTTTGTTCGCTAGTCAGACGTGCGTTTGTCGCCATTTTGGTTGTTTTGACAGAAGATAATTCGTCAAAGGGCCGACAGGTGATAGAAGGGCGCTGCGGTGTTTCGAAGCGCGACGCTCTCGATGCTCGGACCATTCGGTCCTAAGAGGCGGCTCAACTCGTCCCATTACACCCGATAAACAATAGGCGTTTACTTATCAATATTTTAGTTCGCGTCCAACATGGCATAACTTCGGTGATCTAACGAGATCCGCACCTGCAGTGCATTATTGTCGATTGATAATTACGTGGGAATATGCTTTTGTAAGGTGTTTCATTACAAGTGTAAAGGCCATTAAATAAAAAGCACGTTCACTGCACTTATACACGTACATTATTAGTAATTAGGATATCACGCGGAAAAGTGCGTCTTATTCCATTAAAAATGAGAAGCTCAAATTTTATAGATGAGATAATTTTTTTGTCGGAATTTAAAGTAAAATTATTATTCTTTTGTGTCATTTAACTAAAAGAAAGGCAATCAACCAACCGTCCCACTGCTCGTATAATCAGACACCCCCAACACCAAGACTGAAGTCGCGAAGCAGCTTTCTGAGATCCACACAACCTCTCACATCCGGCCCTGAAGATGAGAGACTCCAGCTCTGCCAACAAGTCGCATCAGAGGATTTCATTACTCCTAAGGAACTGGCGGACCGAGAAATCCCTGAACAGATTAAGAACCGGAGTTGGTAGTACAAAGGACAACCTCGAGCGCTGGGGAACGCATTGGCAGAGAGAGTCACTATTTTTGCGACTGTGCAGACCTGCAGACCGCCTCACACCTAAGATCCTGCTCCATGTACCCAACAAGCTGCACAACTCAAGACCTAATGCTGGGAAACACACGGGCTATCGATGTGGCCAGATATTGGGCAGAAATAATTTGATGTCGCTGACACGAAGAAAATTAAGATGATGCACACATACTGTAATGCGTCTTACATAACTAGTTCTAATTCCCACATACAAAGCAATTAAGTTGCTAACCAAGTAACACTATTAGAGTACATAGTAAATGATGTCATCAAAATTAACGCGTAGAACGGGATTTACGCATTTTAAATAGGGTTGCCCGTGTACGAGTACGTTAGAAAAAAAATACACTAATCTAATGTCCTAATAAGAAAAGACTAGAGGCCTTTGAGATGTGGTCTTACAGAAGAAACGTCGGAATTTACTGGAGAGACCACGTCACGAACAATGAGGCTCTCAGCATAATCAAGGAAGACAGGCACCTAGTGAGAACCATCTCAGAGAGGCGATCGGTCACATCATGCGCCACGATGGTCTTCTTCACGACATTGTGGAAACGCCGTTACTGGACGCACGCAAAAAGCTACTTGTTAAAGAGTGGCTGAAGGCCTTGCCGTGATATGAGGTGCATCAGTTAGATGTCAAATAGACCTCAGTCTAAGGCTTCGAAATTAGTATACTACAGCGAGCCTCGAATTGCCTTCTTTGGTAACACGATGCTAACCAGTAAATGCGTGGGAATGGATGAAGAAATGGTAAGGTTGGTACAGAAGACGCAACGAACTTACTTGCAGGCACCTAAGTGCTTCGCCGCACCCCCCTCGTAGCAGCGATCTCTTCATTGCCGGAGTTACGCCCATGACATTAATAAAACTTCATATTACGTATCACTATTTGAAACTATAATTATTATATGTAAGAGTATATAAAAAAAGATAATTTAGAACATTGCATTTAATTCACATTTTATTTATTGATTAATTCAACTAAAATGTAATTGTAATATATTAGATCACTTATCACACCAATATGAAAATTTTAGGTGAACAATGTTTTTTTTTCCATATCCGAGCGTATAGACACCACAAATTACCGTTACACAGTTCTGTACGGTCATGTTGTCTTTGCCTTGTCCCAGAACACCTGTATACCCGGAGGTTCGCATGGGAACATAGATGGTTCCTGAAAATCTCCAGGGCAAGAGTCCGCAAACTTGCATAGACTGCGGCTATAGTACCAGAGAATTATTTGGGTGTTCTATGGTCAGGTTTTTTTTTTAAGGAGATCGGATGATCGGCCAGATGTGACTTGGATAGGATTCATGCGGCAGAGATGAAGATGCTGAGGTGGGCGGGCGGTGTGACTAGAGTGGACAGAGTTCCAAATGAGCATATTCGGGGTTCATTTCGGGTGGCCTCCATACCTGAAAAGATAGGGAAAACCGCCTAAGATGGTATGGGCATGTGACACGGAGAGATGAGGACCACATGGTGAAGAGAGCTCTCAACAAACCCACGCTGAGAAGAAGACCTGGATGACCGCAGGCAACCTGGATTGTAACTTTAAACAAGGATCTGAAAACCCTGGGTTTGACCGAGAATGCAACGCAAGACAGACAGACATGGCGAACACAAGGAGAGCCGACCACAGATGATGGGAAATGGCTAGGATAAAGAACAAGAACAGGATGATTAGGCCGATGCTCTTAAGGCATGAACAATTTCGTTATGTCCTCAAGGTGTGGCTTAATTCTACCGAAATCATGTATATAGTTTAGATTTTATTAAATGAAGATTAAGAAAATCAATATTCGCCGGGATTCGAACCGACAGCGACTGAATTTCAGTATGCATATAAAATAAATATTCGAGCAGATTATATTCTAGGAATTTCAGGTCTAACAAAAAATTACCAAGAATTTGATATTTTTGCATAACCGCAATTTCTAATCACGAAATAAATTCTACACCACGAATGATACGCACGAGCCTCGCGGCAAAACATGCTATGTATTTGAATAATTTCATAAATTATCAAGATTGTGCCTTTTGAGTTGAGCCGTGTTGTGTGGCGAATTTCTGCTTCATCTACCATCATCTTTATCATTTACTGTGAGGATGACCAATGTAATGTTGGTCAAAATATGGGTGACAAGTAGAAATTCGCCACACACGTCTAAACCCAAAGGCCAGAATTCCGCATACTGTTGACGTATGTGAAATAATATGTTAGCACAAAATAAGGATTGGGTTAAGCCGCATCTTACAGATATTTTCAAGGATGGCTTTATGAGCTGCGTGTGGAATGTTGATTCCTCTCAATCTCATTGGACTATAACCCGGCATTCGCGTATAGTCCATACATAATGGATCTCACTGTGAATGGGTGGTGTTCTCAAGACGATTTTAGTATTTATTTTTTATGTAAACACATGCAGGAGAATGCCGACAGATGGTGATAGTAATTCTGAAGTATCATCTGTGGAATTCTATGACGCTTACCATGGTGCATATGGTTAAGCGCTGCATGTGGAGTGTTGATCCGCCAAAGTCATAGACTACAGCCCGAGATTCACGCATCCTTATTATTACAGGAATTTACTATGAATGGGTGGTCTTTACGGGACGACTTTTGTCTACCACCAATTTTAATTAATAGACTTATGACTGGCATTTTACGAGCGAGGGATCAAATTCACACCAACAGGAGGTATTTAACAGCTCAGAAATCAATAAGTTTTTTTTTAATCTCTTCGTCGGGGATCGAACCCTTACCTTTGACTTGCAAAGCAAACGCTTTGACCATTGAGCTATACCCGCCGCCATATGTATGTCATCAATAGAGAAAAGAGGTATTTATAGAGCATAGAAAATCGAACAAAAATACATTTTTCATTTTAATAATAATCGTGGATGGAACTCATGACCATCGGTCAAGACCAGTGCACTCTATGACGCTCAGCCAGGGAGGCTGGACGCTGCATGCGCGAAACTTGTGTTGTGTTCGTGTTTGCGTGTGAGTTAGGGAGATTGCAAGTGTATATTTATCTGTTTCTTGCAGAGATCAGATTGTAGGAAGGAGGAAACACAGACGCTGGAAGAGCATTCCAAAGCTTACTGGTGACATTAATAAAGAAACTTTACAAACTGCCAGTTCTTGGTCGACACACATTAGCCGTGTATGGATGTTCGGCAAGTGTAAGACGAGTTTGTCGGTTGTGGGTGGGTGCAGGAGGAATCAGGTCTTCATGTTACGAAGAGCAGCGACCGTGGTAATAGCGGTAGAAAACACTAAGTGAACCAATCTTACGCCTGTGTTCCATTGATTGCAGGTTAGACGTAAGAGTGTCACTGTAGAGGGCATAGAAATTAAATTAAAAATATTTTTTAATTCATCGTGGATCGCACTCACGACCATCGGTATGGTAAGCAAACGCTTTACCACAAAGCCATACCCTCCGGCAAATTAGTTTGAAGTTTCCTACTAAATAACATAATGAACGATGAATCATACATATATACAAGTTAAATAAGTGATAATTGACTACAAATGTCGGTAATGACTTATTTTCTGAGCGAATATTCGAAACATTACCCAACGGTATTTTTCGTTGAGAACGGCCGATTCCCAAAACCGCATAACCGCATAATTATGTCACACAGATGACGAGTAACCGCGGCGCAATACGAAAAAATGTCATTACTTGTATTTCATTTTGTTGCGTCATCATTATAATTTAAAATATTCACGAATGACTGAATGTGAAAATATTATCAATGTTGACAGAAATACATTTTTATTAAAAAAAAAATACAAGAAAAAGAGATTATTTATATAAGTTTTGGGCAAATAAGTACATTTTTCCCAAGAAGGCTTACACTAAAAAAACATACTATGATCTGTGAGTATTTATCGAAATGCGGCACCAGTATGGGGTCGATCAGCCCACTATAATCAAGTGGATACTGCCCTGAATGATGCATGCAGAGTCGTCACAGGCTGCCTCAAACCAACACCCATTTCAAAACTATACCCCTTCGGGCCATATGCGCCGAAGAAATGCGTAAGGCAATCAACAAACCGTCCCACTTGCTTGTATAATCAGATACTCCCAACACGCAAACCGAAGTCGCGAAGCAGCTTTCTGAGATCTACACAACCTCTCATATCCAGCCAACAAAAACGAGAGACTGCAGCTCTGGCAACGAGTCGCATCAGAGGATTTCATTGCTCCAAAGCAAGGCCTCCCAACTGGCAAGAACCTTGACTGGCGGACCTGGAAATCCTTGAACAGATTAAGAACTGGAGTTAGTAGAACAAAGGACATCCTCGAGCAGTGGGGAATGTTTAGGCAGGTAGAGACACTGTTGTGCGACTGTGGAGACCTGAAGAACGCTTCACACCTTAAGATCCATGTGCCCAACTAGCTGCACATCATAACCTAATGCTAGGCAGCACACGGGGCATCGATATTTCCAGATATTGGGCGGAAATAATTTGACGTCGCCGATACGAAAAATAATATTTTTTTCTAACTAAATTTAATTTTGTGTATCATATCATTGTCATTGAAGTCTAAGGAAGAGTTTAACAAACTTCACAATCTGATGAATGGTGTAGGAATTCATAAAAGACAAACATAGATTCTTGTATACATAGACTAGTCTTAGTATTCAGCTGAACGGTGACCCATTGTAGTTAGTGATTGTAAGTATTTTAACTTTTATTTAAGTCCAAATTCTAGTTATTATAAATAATTAAGTTAGATCCGAAACGAAGATATCCGAAGAAGAACTAGGACGAAATAATTTCTCTAAAGAAATCGACAGGCGTGTGCACAACTGGAATGAGCAACATTAAGAAAACATAAATACATTTTCAAAGTAAAAAATCCGTTGTTTTAAAATTAAGGCGTTTAACAAATGCATCCTCCCTGTATTAACTTATGGCGCAGAGACGTGGAATCTAACAGCAGATCTTACACATGAAATAAAGGTCACGCAGCGTGCTGTGGAGAGATCCATGAGAGGAGTGTCTCTAAAAGATAATCCAAAACGAGTATATCCGAAAAAGGACTCGAGTAGTAGAGACTATGCAGAAAAGCGGGAGTAGCTTGGATGCGGAAGGCAGGGGACCGAAGAGGATGGAGACTCATGTGGGAGGCCTACGTTAAACAGTGGTCGAACACAGATTCAGGTGATGATGAGTTAGATGGTCAGGAGCCCGGGTCTTCAGTCGTAGTGATATGTTAATCGTTTTTTTTTAAGAAGATCGAACGATTAGAGTGACGCTCCAGACAAACTAAACCTTTTAGTTCTAAGAGATAGCTCAACCCCAAATCAAATATTTTCTAAATTACATTATTTACTAACGTATTGATAACGGTGATAACGGTTGATACTTTTAAATATCTCGGCTCTGTGAGCTATCCTTAGACGCCAAAACTGAATCCGACGTGGAGCATAGAATAAACACAGGATGGCTGACATGGAGGTCTCTCTCTGGGGTTTTGTGTGACAGCAAGATTCCAGTTAGGATCAAAGGTAAAATCTACAAAACTGCTGTAAGTTAAACCAGCTATGCTCTACGGATCGGAGTGTTGGACCTCGCTGAAACGTGACTTGGATAGGATTCATGTGACAGAGATGAAGATGCTGAGGTGGGCGGGCGGTGTGACTAGAGTGGACAGAGTTCGAAATGAGCATATTCGGGGTTAATTTCGGGTGGCCCCCATACTTGAAAAGATAAGGGAAAATCGCTTAAGATGGTATGGGCATGTGACACGGAGATATGAGGACCATATGGTGAAGAGAGCCCTCAACATACCCACGCTGAGAAAAAGACCTGGACTGTAACTGTAAACAAGGATCTGAAAACTCTGTGTTTGACCGAGAATACAACGCAGGACAGACAGACATGGGGGAATATGCACAAGTAGAGCCGACCCCAAACGATGGGAAATGGCTGGCCTAAAGAAGAATTATTTATTAACGTACTTTTATGTTTTTTTTTAGATATGCCTTTTATAACATAAGAATTAAAAATATTCATCGAAAAACTTCAAAGGTTTCTTAGTATTTTTTTATTTTTATTATTATTTTAATTACGCACTAGGTTTAAATATTTTTACACTAAAATCACAGTAACGAGTGTATCAACTAATTCACTATATACATATATATAAATATTATTTTTTATATGTATAAATATTTTGACGTTTAAAGGGTAAGTCTCGCCCATTTTCTTTCGAGAAAAACGTCAGACGTATTCTTTTGAGGTTATGTCTGGCCGGGGTTGCCAGGGTGCGGTTGATAATTTCCGGCGGCCGGCAAAACGGAAGAATTCTCGGCAGGCGGATTAAGGCACCTAACGGAAACGGATGTCGATTTAAATCATTCGAACCGCGCCCAAAAACGCCAAAATTCGTGCATATTACTCTAAAGGTAAAAACTGACTAAAAGAGATACAGTTGCTGCAGCATAGGAGGGTTTTCCGTAAAATAAGGTTCCCAGTGATATTTAACAGTGTAAAACATAAATAAATGCATTCTGATTGAATAATAAAAAAATTTAAATATACATACTTTGAATATATACTATAGCGATATCTGTCATACGATGATAACTTATATAGAAGATCAGAGACGAGACATCTCAGGAGGAAGAAATTGGCCAGTGTCCGAGCGGTATAATTACCTGGGCAAAATGTTGGGTTCCAAAGGTCCGCGGTTCGCATACCGCTTCCGCCGATATTTTTTCTGAATGATTTGACTCGTTTAAGGATTTTTATGTATAGTATATGTATATTTAATTGCTTAGTGTAAAACATGTTTAATTCCATGAATGCGTACATTTTTTGTAAAGTTCAGACTTTTACCTATTTTTCTACATAGTCGCCACTGAGGTCAATGCATTTTTGCATGCGGTATACGAGCTTTTGAATGCCCGAGTCAAAAAAATCTGCCGCCAAGCCACGCAGATGCCTGAGAACCGCTTTTTCCAGCTCTTTTCTATCGCCGAAATGCGTTCCACCCAGGTGTTTCTTCGTGTCAGGGAAGAGATGGTAGTCACTTGGGGCTAAGTCCGGGCTGTAGGGTGGGTGTTTGACAATACCCCATCCAAATTTTGTTTATGGTCTTCGGTCCAACATACTTGGCACCCACCTCGCGCAAACCTTAGCATACCCTAGATGCTCCGTCAAAATCTTGTCAATAGAGGTTTTGCTGTCATCGGGGATCATTTCGGAGAGCTTACGAACCGTCACTCTTCGATCTGAGAGCACCGCTGCCTCCACTTTTGCGATTGTTTCGTCAGGAACAGAAGTCAGTATGACCGTTCTTGGTCTCTGCACCATTTGCGCACGTGTTGTACGCTCATATACTCTAATACTACAGATCAATCACGTACAGCTGCCAAGCCAAGATTGAGCTCCGCAGGCAGCGCGCTTGGGAAGGGATTTGCAGTGGGGGAACCAAGAAACACTACAGAATCGCGGGATTCACCATAACAGCTTTTTTCAGGACTGTAGCGCCATGGGAATCTTATATTACAGATAACCCTCGTATTCGCATGCCCTGCCGCAGTTTTCTTTGTTTTATTATTTAAAAATAGTGCATAGTGACTAAAATTTAATGATCATAACACACATTTTGGGAGGCTCTGTACCGTCCCACTCAGCTGCCGTCAGATAACGCGCCACACGCTCCCGTCACGGTCAACACGGAGATATTGAATCAATACATCTAGGAATGCGAGAGGGGGCGTATATGATAAAGAAGACGATGCCGTCACCGACTACCACTTACCAGGACCTGCGAAACTAAGTGAATGAACGGCGGGCATGACTAAGAGATAAAGCGCTTGCTTATCGTACCAAAATGACGTAGGTTTGATTCCCGACAAAGAATGAAATATATATTAATATCTCGTTCAAACGAATTGAGTGAAGTTCGTGTCTGAATTGGATCTCCCTTGCGTAGAATATATATCAACATCCGAGAGGTGATGTAGTGAACATTTTTTTATGTAAGCACATACGGGAGAATACCGACAGATGGTGATAGTAATTCTGAAGTCTCATCTGTGGAATTCTATGACGCTTACCAGGCTGCATATGGCTAAACGCTGCATGTGGAGTATTGATCCGCCAACGTTATACACGAGATTCACGCATCATACGTTTTATTACAGGAATTTACTATGAATGGGTGATTTTCACGGGACGACTTTCGTCTACCACCAATTTTAATTAATACGCAACGACTGGCATTTATGAGTGAGGGATTAAATTCACACCAACCGGGGGTATTTTAGAGCTCAGAAAGTGATTAAAAAAACCTTTTTTTTAATCTCCGTCAGGATCGAACCCACAAAATTTGACTTACAAAGCACATGCTTTGACTATTGAGCTATATACCCGCCGGCAAAAGAAGTTTTTGCATGCTTGCAGTAACAGGTCCCCATCTGGGTCTCTAAAAACAGGCGTTTTCACCGAGCGAACCTTGAAGATGACCCCTACAACCACAGTCAAGAAGCGTGTTAATCAAATTAAATTAAATTTTGTTATATTATTCTGACAATGTGCTATTATCGTTGGTCAATACAGTGGTGTATCGTCACCTAGTTTACGCACTAACAATTCCCAGTACAATACTAGGTGATGCGAAGTAACAACTGTTGTCTGTTTTTTTATATTATAACGGACCAGCTGTTGGGCAGATGGCCCACGGGCAATACTCGCTTCACACACGTGGTTCTCACATCAACAACTACATGCGTACATAACTATAACATTACTTCAATGTGAGTATGTGTGCCTAAAGCCTAATTTGTGAAATTGCTTCATCAGACTGTATCCGCCCACTGTTGAACTTAAGCCTCCCGCACGAGTCTCCATCCTCTTCGATCCTCCGCCTTTCCCATCCAGGTCATTCCCGCTAGTTTCCTTAAAGCGAAAATTCCGCAATGTCTTAAAACTAAGGCGTTCAACCAATGCATCCTCCCTGTATTAACTTATTGCGCAGAGACGTGGAATCTGACAGCAGTTCTTACACATAAAATAAAGGTCACCCAGCGTGCTATGGAGAGGTCCACGAGAGGAGTGTCGCTAAAAGATAGAATCCGAAACGTGGAAATACGCAGAAGAACTCAAGTAGTGGATGCTACCCAACGAATAGGCACACTCAAGTGGAAATGGCAGGACATGTCTGTCGAAGAGACGACGGTCGATGGGAAAGAAAAAAATTGGAGTGACGCCCAAGAACTGGCAAATGAAGCATTGGCCGACCCCCTGCAAGATGGACTGACGACATATTGTGTCTGGACTGTCTGCTCAGAAGTGAGCGACGTCGATGGCGTTACTTCCGGTCACCATCAGGTCATCCAGGGTGCAGCTACTCAGACACAGTACACACTCCAGAAGGTGTGACAGGGTCTGCTCCACGCCGCAGTCGTCACATTCAGTCTTTCTGCTGTAAAACTGCCAGGCTTTCATTTGTGTCCTCGTCTTGCATACTCCGGTCCGAAGTCTGTTAAGGGACCTTCATATATTCCACCCCCGGTCGTGTCCAGGGGCTAGGTCCTCTTTCAGGGCAATCCAAATATTACCCTCAGTTGCGCTTCTTTACATGTTCAGCCGCAGGGTGGCCTCAGGTATCGCCAGTTCCGTTGTCGACTGTAGGAAACTTCTTCTTGATTTGAGCCGTGTGGCCATCTTTTGATACCCAAACATAGGGTGGAGTGCGTCGTGGGTTGCTTTGGTGAGCTCCTTCTTAGTGTTGACTTCTCGCCGTAAGTTCGTCCACTGTTGAACGTAAGCCTCCCGCATGAATCTCCATCCTCTTCGAAGCCTGTTAAGGGACCTCCATACATCAATAAAACGCTTAGTTTACTTTAATTTGTTTTGATCTGCTCCTACACGTAAACATACTGATATCAGCTTGATATAGCTCCTTAAGGCCGATGCCGTAAAGCCTCAACAAGCGATCTTTTGTCTATTATTTTGGTTCGCTTGCGTGACATCTACATCGAATGTTAAGCGGTGTTTGCATACGCCAAAATAATTGTTATGACAGTTGGTCCATTGACAGTTGGTACAACTGTCCTCTTGGCGGGTGGTACCGCCGAAATGTGAGAGCGGGCAAGTAGTCGCAACTCGCCCGTCCTCGTGGTAGGACGTCCCTAAGGGCGGCCCTTTAACGGGCGACATTATTGACAAATAAACATGTATCGTGAAACAGAAACAAGTTGTTTATAATGTGAACGTGATCCTGCATCCTTCATCCAGTAAACCGATGTCCTAAATGGAAGAGGGGATATCAATACATACTTATAAAAATAATATTCTACGTTTGTTGACACTATCCCAAGCAAGATGGTTAGTCCAAGATAGCTCTCCATTGAAACTGCAGTCGCCAGATGGTCTGGTCAAGCGGCGGGGACCATCCGACCAAAAGCACATCCGTCTCGCTCCCACCCAACCATCTCCATCTCACTCTCACCGTCGCAGACAGTGTTCAAGAGTTTCTTTCTCTTTTGGGTACATATTTCGATCTCATTCGACCCGCGGAATGGCAAACCTTTTTTAAAAAAGTTGTTTATTTATTTATTACACAGAACCGAAGTTCAAAAGTACAGAATAATAAGAAACATAGTATACATAAATATATACAATATATACAAAAGATAATAAAAATAAAAATAACATAAAAGAAGAAGAAGATGACACGTGTCAAAGATCACAGAGATCTAGGTGAACAATACCATCGACAAAAGAGGAAAAGGATGTAAGAAAAGAATCGAGGTGTGCTGGTAGGCCATTTAGGAGCGCCATTGCCGTTGTACTAAATTGAGTGCTCGAAGCTCCACAAGCATCAACTGGGATCAAAAACAATGGATGGTTGTTGTAATATTTCAGCCGGGCTGCATAGTGCAGTGGTTAAGGCGTTTTTTTTTTATGTAAACACATACATGAGGATACTGACAGATGGTGGTAGTTACATATGGTTAAGCGCTGCATGTGGAGTGTTTATCCGCCCAAGTCATAGACTACAGCCCGACATTCGCGCATTATCCTTATCATCACAGGAATTTACAATGAACGGGTGGTCTTCACGGGACGACTTTAGTGTGCCACCAATTTTAATTAATATGCTATGACGGCATTTTACGGGTGAGGGACCAAATTCACACCAACCGAGGGTATTTTTAGAGCTCAGAAATCGATTACAAAATGTATATATTTTTTAATCTCCGTCAAGGATCGAACCCACGAATTTTGGCTTGCAAAGCAAACGCTTTGACCATTGAACTATACCCGCCGGCAAGTTACTAGAGAATAAGTAGCGTCCAAGACCTGGCAAATGAACGTTGGCAGACTGGACTGCAAAATGGACTGACGACATCAGAAGAATAGCGGGAGTAGTCTGGATGCGGAGCACAGAGGGTAGAGGAGGATGGAGACCCATTCAGGAGGTCTACATTTAACAGTGGACGGAGAGAGGCTGATGATGATATGTTTTTTTTTTTTTTAAGTAAACACATACAGAAGAATACCGACAGATAGTAATAGTAATTTTGATGTCTCATCTGTTGAATTCAATGACGCTTACCATCGTGCATATGACTGAGCGCTGTATGTGGAGAATTTCGTTTACCACCAATTTTAATTGATAGGCTACGACTGTCACAATGAGGTTCTCACGATAATCAAGGAAGATAGGCACATAATAAGAACCATCTCAAAGAGGCGAGCCCGATGGATCGGTCACATCATGCGCAACGATGGTCTTCTTCACGACATTATGGAGGGGATGGTTGAGGGTAGAAACTGTAGAGGGCGCCCTAGGCGGGAGTATTTGCAGCAAGTGTTCGAGGACATGAGTTGTAACACTTATGCCGAGCTGAAGAGGGTTGCGGAGGACCGAGAGGCGTGGAGATCGAGATGCAAGATTCTGGTGCTGCAAGCTAATCCACCGGATTGATAATACAAAGAAAAGACTGTCATTTTACGGGTGAGGGATCAAATTCACACCAACCGAGGATATTTTAGAGCTCAGAAATCGATTTAATATTTTTTTTTAAACTCCGTCGGGGATCGAACCCACGACCTTTGGCATACAAAGTAAACGCTTTGACCATTGAGCTATACCCGCCGGCAAAATTATAAGGCAAGCAAACATTATATTTAAATGTTGTGGTTGCCCATCGCTGTGTCAATATAAATCATCACCATCATCATCTGTTCAGCTCCCGTCCGTCTGCAGCAGCGCTTTCTCTTTTCATCTCAAAGCATCAATAATGACTGAGATTACTCCAATGATCACTCATTTGTATGAAGCTGCTGACTCACGACGCTCCAGTTAGCGTCAATTACACAACAGTCAACCCTGCTAAAGCGTACACTTCTAGATGTTTTTCCATATAACGGTTCTTCTATAGTGTTCTTAGTTTATATCGTAACATCCTCCTCTCTCAAAAAAGGCGTTATAACGTCGCGTGACGGCAGGATTAGGGAGCAGATTGATAACACAGACTTTTTCAGAAGCACATTGACATATATATTTATGATAAACTTTACAAGCTTCCGGCCTAGGCGGATGACATGCCGGCCGGCCGAACTGCGACCTTCTCGGCCGTCACCACACCACTGACCCGTGCGGCCTTGGTCACCAGCGCCGTAAGTGGCAATCTATATAACCAACGCTAATATGGCGACACACATGTCTGACAAGCGAACAGAAATAAGAGACGAAAGATTGTACATCGAGGTTTTCGGTACCAGTCAGCAAGGGCTATATATAACATGCAGATGTCAACAGCTTAAGCCTAGTATCTTATATTAGGTATCTATATCAAAATCTCATTCACTTGGACTATCAGTTTATTTTCTTAGAAAGATCTCACTTTCGATGCAATTCGAAGAAATTGTTTCAGCCCTATCGGCCATGCTGACTTTCAATTTCAATTTATTAAATGTAGATACTTTTGATTTACTTTTTTTTTTTTCTTTTTATGTAAACACATACAGGAAAATACCGACAGATGGTGCAAGTAGATGCTGAAGTTTCACCTGTGCATTATATGACGCTTCGCAATGTTACATATATATAAGCGCTGCATGTGGAGTGTTGATCCGCCAACGTCATAAGACTACAGACCGAGATTCACGCATCATCCTTAATTATTACAGGAATTATTAGAGGACCTAGCCCCTGGACATGACCAAGGGTGGAATATAAGGAGGTCCCTTAACAGACTTCGGACCGGAGTATGCAAGACGAGGACACAAACGAGGGCCTGGCAGTTTTACAGCGGACCGACTGAATGTGACTGCGGCGTGGAGCAGACCCTGTCACACCTTCTGGAGTGTGCGCTGTGCCCGAATAGCTGCACCCAGGAAGACCTGATGATGGCCAGAAGTAACGCCATCGACGTCGCCCACTTCTCGGGCAGACAGGATCTGACCCTGTTGTTTCCGACACGATTATATATTATATATATATATTACAGGAATTTACTATGAATGGGCGGTCTTCACGGAACGATATATTGACTAAAACTATCATTCAATAGCGCGGTTCCTATCGTAACGCTATGTGAGGGTTACTATACAACTACATACTAACGATGGAGAGCGAATATGCGTGACTTTTTTATATTAAAAACGACTTTTATATTAGATCAAATTATAACCAACGACACTAAAACATTGTAAAGGAAGCTTCTCGCCAGATCGCTGATGTCAAGCAACATTTGGCGTGGACCAAAACATGGACAGGTCACCGCTTTGGTTCGGGAGCAGCGCTCGGCTGGTGTACGATATCTGTTGTATGCTAGGATCACATGGACGTGCGTAGCAGCAAGATACGTCGACATTATAGGTTGATCGTATTTTTAATCTGAACCTTTACTGTTGTACTCTGCTTCGTAACCACAACATTTTCTTGGCATTCGTCAGGTCTGCATTCGCATACTCGATTGCACAACACGACGACCCAAACGTCGAAAATACAACTAACTAATGATACTATGTATCCAGTGCCGGTTTTAGGAGCCGGCGAAATAGGTCAGTGCCCCAGAGCGTCGAATAAGGTAGAGGCGCCGAGTGAAACCAATCTTGTCAAGATTTTTTTTATGTAAGCAATATGTGGCGCCTGAAAAAAAATGCCCTAGGGTGCCGAAGGGTCTAAAGCCGGTACTGTTGATATCACGAATCTTTTTTGCTTTTTCCAACTTATTTCCCGGGCGGTACAGCTCAGTGGTCTGAGCGTTTGCTTGGCCGCGGACCCTCAGGTCGTGTGGGTTCGATCCCCGACGGATATTGAAAAAAAAAAAAAAAGGTTTTAAATCGATTTGAGCTCTAAAATACCCCCGGTTGGCGTGAATCTGATCCATCACCCGTAAGATGCCAGTCATAGCCTATTAATTAAAATTGGTGGTAGACGAAAGTCGTCCCGTGAAGACCATAGTAAATTATTAAAATTCATAATAAATTCCTGTAATAATAAGTACGATGCGTGAATCTCGGGCTGTATTCTATGACGTTGGCGGATCAACACACCACATGCAGCGCTTAGCCGTATGCACCATGGTAAGCGACATAGAATTCCACAGATGAGACTTCAGAATGACTATCACCATCTGTCGGTATTCTCCTGTATGCGTTTATATAAAAAAAAAAACTTGTAAAGAAATTCGTGGAGTTCATGCCTGAATTGGGCCTCCCTCGCGTGAAATATATAAGCATCCGAGGCGATTCGGTTGAAAAGTATTAAAGAGTATCAAAGGAGGTATTTCTTCACGAAAAAACATATATAGTATAGTACGGTTACACCTGGTGTCGTTATATTTGGGGTGCGTCTTACATACGCACGATTATGTACAGCAGTTGTATACGCAAGAGTACCTACGTATGTAAGCGTGACATTTCGGTCAAATTCGGGAATGACCTAGTTTCAAAAGGGCGAGCGAAACGCCAACGGCCGCTTCGGATGCCGCATTGCTCCCGTAAAGGTAAGCACTATACGGGTGTTGCTACGCAAAACGTGATATACAACTTGTGCGTGAAGGATTACTACAATATTACATACAAAAATAAATATAACCATCACATTTTTTTTACGTAAACACTAACATACTCCTCTCTCACAAAAAGTTGTTATTCAGTTGCGTGATGGCAGGATTGGGAGCAGATTGATAACACAGACTTTTTCAGAAGCACATTGACATATATTTATGATAAACTTTACAAGGTTCCGGCCTAGGCAGAATGACATGCCGGCCGGCCGTACTGCAACCTTCTCGGCCGTCAGCACACCACTGACCCGTGCGGCCCGTGGTCGGTCACCAGCGCCGTAAGTGGCGATGTATATAACTAACACACAAGTGAGCGGACTTGTCCAAGATGCCAATATGGCGACACATTAATGTATGACAAGCGAACAGAAATAAGAGACAAAAGATTGTACATCGAGGTTTTCGGGCCCAGTCAGCAAGGGCTATATCATGCTGATGTCAACACGTACAGGAGAAAACTGACAGATGGTGATAGTGATTCTGAAGTTTTATCTTTGGATTATATGACGCTTACCATTCTACATATGGATAAGCGTTGCATGTGAAGTGTTGATCCGCCAACGTCATAGATTACAGCACGACTTTCACGCAACGTCCTTATTATTACAGGAATTCACTATGAATCAGTGGTCTTCACAGGAAGACTTTCGTCTTTTTTTTATGTAAACGCATGCAGGAGAGCACATCCGGTCAAGACCAGTGCACTCTATGACGCTCAGCCAGGGAGGCTGGACGCTGCATGCGGGAAACGTGTGTTGTGTTCGTATTTGTGTGTGGGTTGGGGAGATTGCAAGTGTATATTTATCTGTTTCTTGAAGAGATCCAGATTGTAGGAATGAGGAAACACAGACGCTGGAAGAGCATTCCATATATTACCGGTGGCATTAAGGAAGAAACTTTGGAAACTGACAGTTCTCGGTCGACACACATTAACCATATATGGATGTTCGGCAAGTATAAGACTAGTTTTTCGGTTGTGGGTGGGTGCAGGATGAATTAGTTATTTAGTTCCGAAGAGCAGCGACCGTGGTAATAACGGTAGAAAAGACTAAGAGAACCAATCTTACGTCTGTGTTCCATTGATTGTAGATTAGACGTAAGCACCAATTTTGATTAATAGGTTATGAGTGTCATTTTACAGGTGAGGGATCAAATTCACACCAACCGGGAGTATTTATAGAGCTTACTACTTCATCAAACCATCGTACTCGCAGTAAACAATTTAAAATATGACGATTGTAACAATTTCGTAACTTTTAAAACACAATAGCTTTAGTTCTATTGCGTAATTTCCTTTTTGTGCGGAATTTGATTAACTCATTGTTTCGCTTGAACTTTAAACATTTTTCACATTGCCAAGGTTACACTTACAAACATGAATAATGGTAAAAAAATGATTTATTAAAGTTTAAATTATTAACTAGAAATCATAAAGAGAAATGATTCTTAAGCATTCTTACACGGCGTGAGCTGCGCTCGGTGATCCGTTTCCTGTCTGCGAAAATCATTGCGCCGGTAGAAATCCATTCCCAGCTATGCGAAATCTATGAAGACGAGTGTATGAGCGTACAACACGTGCGCAAATGGTGCAGAGTTCAAGAACGGGCGTACTGACGTCCACGATGAGGAGCGTTGCGGACGGCCATCTGTTTTTGACGAAACAATCGCAAAAGTGGAGGCAGCGATGCTCTCAGATCGAAGAGTGACGGTTCGTAAGCTCTCCGAAATAATCCCTGATGGCAGCAAAACCTCTATTGACAAGATTTTGACGGGAGCATCTAGGGTATGCTAATGTTTGCGCGAGGTGGGTGCCAATAATGTTGACCGAAGGCCATCAACGAGCTCATCGCAAAATTTGGATGTGGTATTGTCAAACACTCACCCTACAGCCCGGACTTATCCCCAAATGACTACCATCTCTTCCCTGACATGAAGAAACACGTGGGTGGAACGCACTTCGGCGATAGATAAGAAGAGCTGGAAGAGGCGGTTCTCAGGTATCTGCGTGGCTTGGCGGCAGATTTTTTTTGACTCGGGCATTCAAAAGCTCGTACACAGCATGCAAAAATGCATTGACCTAAGTGGCGACTATGTAGAAGAATAGGTAAAAGTCTGAACTTTCCAAAAATGTACGTATTCATGGAATTAAACATGTTGTACACTGAGAATATTAATTTACGGATAACCCTCGTAAATTGTATAGCACGTTATAACTCTTCTTTGTACGCTCGATTTATGCAATATTTTGTTGTACACTACAGTAATTTCTCATGTTTTTATAAATTGTTCAAACACAATAGATTACTTAATCGTTACGTAGTCATTACCACTTGCCTTGGCATTGTTATAATGCTGTAAACAAACAATGCAAATAAATTCATTTTCGTTTACATCGCGTTCGTATGAGAATGGCTTAGAAATAATAATGGTGATACCTGAGGCCACCCTGCGGCTTAACATATGGAGAAGCGCAATTGAGGGGAATGCTTGGATTACTTTGAAAGAAGACCTAGCCCCTGGACACGACCAGGGGTAGAACATATAAAGGTCGCTTAACAGACTTCGGACTGGAGTACGCAAGACAAGGACACAAATGAAAGCCCGTCAGTTTTACAGCGGACCGACTGAATGTGACTGCGGCGTGGAGCAGACCCTGTCACACCTTCTGGAGTGCGCGCTGTGTCCGAGTAGCTGCACCCAGGAAGACCTGATGATGGGCGGGAGTAACGCAATCGACGTCAGACAGGATCTGACCCTGTTGTTTCCGACACGTTTATGTGATGACTTGCAGAGCTTCTTGGCAGTGACCGCTGCATTCAATCCCTCTTGGATAACCATCAGGAGGATTATCAGCAGACGGACGCTGTTAACTTCTTTCAAAGTCGGGGTCATCGCGACTTCGCTAGAGTCTCTCATGGAGCCTGAAGTGTGGCCTGAAAAGACCATCGTTCAACCCTGGATACGCGTAAGACGAAAGAATCGCAGTGAACAGTAGTTGAAACCAGCTTAAGTGAAGATATTGACATATTTGGTGTTATATTGCTTCGGATTCAGTGCTAGTGTTGACGAAGGCGAAATTTTGAAGTTTGATGTTGTGACAATAATGCCATGTTATTCGTGGGTCATCCATGATTTACTTATGACAGGGTTTTTGTTGTTACAAGTCAACTATTTGCATTGAGTCTCCTAACGCTTGTTCTGGGTGTGAGGTCATTGACACTAAATGTGTCAATAAATTTACAGGCCACACTTTTATGTAAATACTTCAATAATGAATTAAGATGTTAAAATATTTTGTAATGTTATTGAAGGAAATAAATAAATAAATAATTGTCTAAATGTATAGAGGTAAAAACGTTCTAGAGATATTTCAGCGCCAATAGCACATCATTAACACGGTTTTCGTTAGATCACCGAAGCAGCATTGGAAGTGGACCGAAAACTTGGATGGGGTACCGCCTTTTGCTAAGCGCGTATCGCTGGTCGGTTTGAGCCGCTCCAAGACTCTTGAGCGTCGGACTAAGCATCCGATCTCCGTAAGTAACAATATGAAGAACAAATCATACAAAATTGGTTCCGTCGTATTTCGTCCCCAGACATAACGTTCAACGACTCATCGGTAACGACGTGGGGCGCAATGGACAACTGGTGCACTGGATGTCTCGCTAACCTAACCTAACCTAAAGATTTCCCAGTGATCGTCCACCAGAGTCCAGAGATCCATATGAATTGTACGGCGACGATAGGTCGTCACACCTAAAAAAATATATCTAGGGCACTACAGATGCGTCTTTTCTTCGAGTTTCTGCCATGGAAGTTGTCGGAAACCATGTATGTTTTTAGGTGAACTTTCGGGGGCAGGGATCTCCTCAGATGATCCACGGACAATGGCAACTGACAGAACTGAGTGGCGGTACTTATCGATGGCTATTTGTTCCGGATATCTCCACTATTCTCGATCCTCTGCAATCCTCTTTAGCTCAGCATAAGAGCTACAACTCATGTCCTCGAACACTTGCTGCAAATACTTCCGTGTAATGCGCCCTCTGCAGTTTCTACCCTCAACGGTCCCTTCCACAATGTCGTGAAGAAGACCAACGTGGCGCATGATTTGACCGATCCATCGGGCTCGCGTCTCTGAGATGGTTCTTACTAGGTGCTTTCGCTCCATATTTGGAGCACATGAACACCGCAAATTGCCGTTTCACAGCTATTTGCTCCAGATATGGGAAGAAAAAAAATTAAGAATTTGTATGAATTTCAATTGTTCGATTTCAATAACTCAATAATATTGATTAAACGCCTTTTAAAGAGCGGCGTAATTTGGAAATGACGCATTGGCGCGGATGACGCGGATGACGCCGGCGGCGCCGCGACGTCTGAATCACCCCAGCCACCACATACAAGACAGGGGTGATCAAACTTTATGATCATCATTTTTTTTGATCATCACACATGTTTAAAGTCCATCTCTTAACCGTTCCTGTATGCAAGTGTCATATGGGTGAGCGCACGTCTTATAGTTCAAATGTTCCCCTATTGACTATCATCTCTAAGTGACTCGAGAGAGTGAAAATTCGGTAACGAATGGCAAGTTCAAGAAGAAGAACTTATACACACGCCCCTCGTAAATGCTTTTTTTATATAAGCACATACAGGAGAATACTGACAGACGGTGATAATAATTCTAAAGTCTCATCTGCGGAATTCTATGACGCTTACCATGGTGCATATGGCTAAGCGGTGCATGTGGAGTGTTGATCCGCCAACGTCATTGACTACAGCCAGATATTCACGCATCATCCTTATTATTACAGGAATTTAATATAAATGGGTGGTCTTCACGGGACGACTTTCGTATACCGCCAATTTTAATTATTAGGCCGTGCATTTTTACAGGTGAGGGATCAAATTCACGCCAAAAGCTATTTTAGAGCTCAGAAATTCTTCACATTAACGTAGGGAATCGAACCCACGACCTTTAGTTTGCAAAGCAAACGCTTTGACTATTGAGCTTCTTCTTCGTAGTATCAATCCGGTGGATTGGTTTGCAGCAACAGAATCTTGCATCTCAATCTCCATTCCTCTCGGTCCTCCGCAACCCTTTTCAGCTCAGCATAAGCGCTACAATTCATGTCCTCGAATACTTGCTGTAAATACTCCCGTCTAGGGCGCCCTCTACAGTTTCTACCCTCAATCATCCCCTCCACAATATCGTGAAGAAGACCATCGTGGCGCATGATGTGACCAATCCATCGGGCTCGCCTCTCTGAGATGGTTCTTATTAGGTGCCTATCTTCCTTGATTATCCTGAGAACCTCATTGTTCGTGACGTGGTCTCTCCAAGAAATTCCGAGAATTTTTCTGTACGATCACATCTCAAAGGCCTCTAGTCTTTTTTGTCACTTTCAGATAAGCACCATGTCTCACAGCCGTACATTAAGATGCTCCAAACAAGTGTTTTGGCAAGTTGCTTGCGGAGCCCTATTGAGCTATACCCGCCGGAAATAATATTGGGGGTACAATGGTGCAACTTTGTGAGGTGAGAGAGCGGTCAAGTTAGCCTTGCATACTACAATCGATCGAGATACGAAGATGGATCTGGCTAGGACATGTTACTTTGGATGCCGCAGGAGAGCATAAACCATATCTCCTGGCTGCAGAAATATAGAGTGAACGGTCGCGGACCTTACATTGGATGGATCTGCTATGGAGCGTACAGAGACTCGACTGATAATAAATTCCTGGTCATAAATTCCAAGTCTGCGGACGGAATTCCTGGTAAACTATCAAATTCTAGCCAAACTTTCTCATACCGCTGCCCACTTCATACAAGGGTGTTTCATGAAGTCCGCATTTTTTTATTTTAATAAAATAATTTAAAAAATGAATCTACAATTTTAATTTCGTGCGACATGTTTCGTCGATAAACCATTTTCAAGTTAGTTGAATGAGAAGCTAACGAGTTGATATTAACATCCTCCTCTCTCTCGAAAAGGAGTGTTATTCCGTCGCGTGAGGGCATGGTGAGGAGCAGGTCAGCAAACAAAGACTTTTTCAGAAGCAATGTTGACATATGTTTACGTTAAAACTTCAAGCTTCCGGCCAGGCGGAATGACATGCCGCCGGCCGTAATGCGACCTTCTCGGCCGTCCGTACACAGCTGCGTGATGAGCAGTCGCACAGCGGCACCAGTGACAATATATGTAACTAATCAAGAAATACCAATATGGCGGACACATGCATGTCGACAAGCGAACATAAATAAGAGACGAAAGATTGTATATCGAGGTTTTCGGTACCAGTCAGCGATGGCTAATCACGCTTGATGTCAACATATATGTATTGGAGGCTACCTAGGGACTGGGCATCGCTTGGATAACATAAATTCATATTTAAAGAGAAAATTCAAGGTTTGTCAGAAAATAAGGCGTTTAACTAATGCATCCTCCCTGTATTAACTTATGGCGAAGAGACGTGGAATCTAACAGAGAGTATATAAAATATAGATCACCCAACGTGCCATGGAGAGATCCATGAGAGGAGTGTCTCTAAAAGAAAAATATTAAATTACGACATCCGTAGAAAAACTTAAGTAGTGGAGGCTACCCAACGAATAGGCACTCTTAAGTGGCAATGTGACATATCTGTCAAAGAGACGACGATCAATGACGAAGAAAAGTGTTGGATTGGGTGTGCAAGAACTGTCTAACGATGCATTGGCAAACCCTCCGCAAGATGGACCGACGACATCAGAAATATAGCGGGAGTGGCCTGGATGCGGAGGGCGGAGGATCGAGAAGGATGGATACTCATTCGGGAGGCCTACGTTCAACAGTAGACAGACACAAGCTGATGATGATTATAATATGTTATGATTCATGTGTATCCCCCAAATAACTAATACCTCGTCTCGACTTTCAGGCGATTTTGAGTAATTTAACTTTCACACAAGCCCGGATTCTAACCAATATAAATTATTTAGTTAAATAGTCAGAGATATTACTTAATTTTCTTGAGTATATATAGCGTGATTTCTGGCCATTTTTTCCCTTAGAATGCAAGGTGTGTCGTACAGTCGATGGTTAGCTTATCGTATACTGATAGTACATACTGCGCCAGTCAATTCTCGACTGCGATAACGTTGGTATCAACAACTCCCAAAAGAAATAAATACAAAGCGATATTTCATTGACGAAAAACTTGGGAGCGTCGGTTTAATCATCATCATCACATGTACGCTCATCAGTCAGATACCCCCAACACCCAGACTGAAGTCGCGAAGCAGTTTTCTGAGATTCACACAACCTCTCACACCCGGCCCTGAAGATGAGAGACTTTAGCTCTGGCGACAAGTCGCATTAGAGGATTTCATTACTCCAAAGGCAGGCCTGCCAAATGGCAAGAACCTTGACTGGCGGACCTGGAAATACGATTAAGAACCGGAGTTGGTAGAACAAAGGACAAACTCGAGCGGTGGGGAATTCTTCGGCAGGGAGCGACACTATTGTGCGACTGCGGAGACCTGCAGACCGCCTCACATCTAAGATCCTGCTCCATGTGCCCAACAAGCTGCACGCCTCAAGTCCTAATGCTAGGCAACACACGGGCTATCGATGTTGCCAGATACTGGGCAGAAATAATTTGACGTCGCCGACACGAAGAAGAAGATCACATGTGCGTTACCCAAACTGGAGCGAATGGGTGTCACAGACTGCCACCACAAAACTCGCCTCATACCATGTCAGCTCTGCCTCCAGCGAGTACATTCCATGTGGAAAACAGTTTATTCCGGTCGGCCTTTTCAGGACGGCGTCCTCGAATAAAAATACTCCCGTTGTAGTTTATGTTCTCCTGCAGCATCCAAAGTACATGCCACAACCAGGTTTTGTACCATAACATGTCCGATTTTTCACCTAGTCATTCCTCGCAAATACAAACCATCGTAAACCCATTATTGTATTTTTTTAGGTAAACACATACAGGAGAATACCGACAGATGATGATAGTAATTCTGAAGTTTCGTCATCTGTGGAATTCTGTGACGCTTAACCATGGTGTATATAGCTAAGCGCTGCATGTGGAGTGTTGATCCGCCAAGGTCGTAGACTACAGCCCGTGATTCACGCATCATACTTTATTATTACAGAAATTTACTATGAAAGGGTGGTGTTCGCGGGACGACTTTTATCCACCGCAAATTTTGATTAATAGGCTATAACTGGCATTTTACAGGTGAGGGATCAAATTCACACAAACCGGGGGATTATTTTAGAACTCAAAAATTTATTTAAAATATTTTTTTTGTTTTTATATCTCCATCGGGGATTGAACCCACGACCTTTGAATTGCAAAGCAAACGCTTTGACCATTGAGCTACACCCGCCGGCGATTCTTGGCTCCTTTTGATGCCCATTGTACGATTGAACGTACAGTAATTCCTCCTTTAAAGTTTTCATAATGGATGATTAGCTCGACGCTCAAGAGGGCAGATCCATTTAGTCCTATGAGGCGGTTCACCTTAAAATAATAACAAGATGTGAATTTTCATATCGTCGTATGAAAATTCTCTGCAAACACTATAGCAAAAATCTCCGTTAGAAATTTAACTCTTTCGCATCGTTTGTCAGCATATGCCGTCATAAGATTCCCCGACCGTTGACATCGGTTGACGTGATATACAGTTTTGCAACTTTCTTACAATACTTTTTTATGCATCATCTGATAGCTAAACGATACAAGAACCAATGTGATATATGGTGATATCAGCTTGATATAGCTCCTTAAGGCCGATGCCGTAAAGCCTCATCAAGCGATCTTTTGTCTATTATTTTGGTTCGCTTGCGTGACATCTACATCGAATGTTAAGCGGTGTTTGCATACGCCAAAATAATTGTTATGACAGTTGGTCCATTGACAGTTGGTACAACTGTCCTCTTAGCGGGTGGTACCGCCGAAATGTGAGAGCGGGCAAGCAGTCGCAACTCGCCCGTCCTCGTGGTAGGACCGTCCCTAAGGGCGGCCCCTTAACGGGCGACGTTATTGACAAATAAACATGTATCGTGAAATAGAAACAAGTTGTTTATAATGTGAACCTGATCCTGCATCCTTCATCCAGTTAATCGATGTCCTAAATGGAAGAGGAGGATATCAATGGAAATAGACCAGATAAATACTAGTTTTATAATTGACAGTGTAATTTGTATTCAAACCGAACCGTAATTAAAGGGTTAATAAAACTCGTGCGTCATAAAAGAGTTAATCGTTTTAGGCATATTTTTTGCAGAATATTTATATTTATTTTTACGCAAATTCAGCGTAACATATAAAAAGATAACCCCTTCGATCGCGTCATTTCTTCATTGTTATATACAACTCTTTATCTTTACATAAGCCAAGCGAAATATTTTGTATGTAAACTTAAGGTCACAAAAACACACTAAATAAATACTCGCGATAAAGTATATAATGCGTATACAGTACGTCTATGTACAAATATATATTATATATACCTGTACCTGTGGAGTCGAAATGTCAAAAATAAATGTCAAAAATTAATGATAGGCTCTTCTCCCAAAGGAACCTTCTTTTAAGGTACTAACACCCTTCGTCTTTAAAAAAAAGGCGACAAGTCGCGGGTTCGTCACGTGGCCGCGTGGAGAGGGATGCATGAGCAGATCACAAAGCAAAATAACTTGTTTTTGAAGCGCAATTCGCATTTCTTTTGAATTAAGATTCGATTTCCTCGTCCGACCGGTACATGACCGGACGAGAGTTAACCGACTACTGCCGGAACACAGTGACATGCAGCGCCGCCAAGTAATAACGGCAAAAAAACAAATTGAACGTGAAAGTTGAACCAACATGAAATGGAGGATCTCTCCATAGCAACGCTGGATGACCTATATTTTATGTTGGAAACCTGCTGTTAGACTCCACGTCTCTGCGCCATAAGTTAATACTGGGAGAATGCATTGGGAAAACGCCTTAGTTTTAAGACATAATGTACTTAAATTTTCCAAATGCTGCCCATCCCAGTTGTATATGTCTGTCGACTTATTTTAAAAAGTTTTTTCGTCCAAGTTGGATTACTTCTCCCATAAAAGTATATTCATTTACAGCATATATTTGTGTTCCTCCCATTGAAATCGCCCCAAAAGTCTGGGAAATATGACTATTTATCATGGCTTCAATTTTATCCATGTTCATTTTCGAAACAATTTTGTTAGACGCTTAATTGAGGTCGTAGAGCATGTCTCAGAGCACGTCTCAGAGCACGTCACCGTACAGACGGAACAGATTAAGCACCGGAGTTGGTAGAACAAAGGACAAACTCGAGCGGTGGGGAATTCTTCGGTAGGAAGAGCCACTATTGTGCGACTGCGGAGACCTGCAGACCGCCTCACACCTAAGATCCTGATCCATGTGCCAAACAAGCTGCACACCTAAAGACCTAGTTCTAGGCAACACACGGACTATCGATGCCAGATACTAGGCAGAAATAAGTTGAAGTCGCTGACACGAAGAAGAACACCGTACAGACGCAGTGTTCTACACACACATCTTGCGGCTGCATTGGCTTATGTTATATATAATCGTGTCGGAAACAACAGGGTCAGATCCTGTCTGCCCAGAAGTGGGCGACGTCGATGGCGTTACTTCTGGCCATCATCAGGTCTTCCTGGGTGCAGCCACTCGGGCACAGCGCACACTCCAGAAGGTGTGACAGGGTCTACTCCACGCCGCAGTCACATTCAGTCGGTCCGCTGTAAAACTGCCAGGCCCTCATTTGTGTCCTCGTCTTGCATACTCCGGTCCGAAGTCTGTTAAGGGACCTCCATATATTCCACCCTTGGTCATGTCCAGGGGCTAGGTCCTCTTTCGGGGCAATCCAAGTATTCCCCTCAGTTGCGCTTCTCCACATGCTCAGCCGCAGGGTGGCCTCAGGTATCTCCAGTTCCGTTGTCGACTGTAGGAAACTTCTTCTTGATTTGAGCCGTGTAGTTATCTTTTGGTACCCAAACATAGGGTGGAGTGCGTCGTGGGTTGCTTTGGTGAGTTCCTTCTTGGTAGTAACTTCTCGCCGTATGTTTGGTGGGGCAATGCCCGAGAGTTGATATAGCTTTGATATTGGGGTAGGTTTTAGGCACCCCGTAACCACCCGGCACGTTTCATTCAGAGCAATATCAGCTTTCTTGGCATGGGCAGACCTCGCCCATACTGGCGCAGCATACTCGCCAGCAGAGAAACAGAGAGCTAGAGCACTTGTGCGGATCAGGTTTGGTTGGGCTCCCCACTTCGTACCTGCCACTTTTCGGAGTAGGTTGTTTCTGGTGGACACCTTTTGCTTAACAGACTGACAGTGTTTCTGATAAGTGAGGGTCCTATCCAGCTTGACCCCTAGGTATTTAGGTGTGTCGCAGTGCTCTAACACCAAGTCGTTCCAGGTAATGTGCAGCTTTCTCTTGGCAAGTCTGTTATTAAGATGAAAGGCGCAGACTTGGGTCTTGCTTGGGTTTGGCTGTAGTCGGTTTTGGTGGTAGTACGAAGAGAGGGTGGTGAGTGCGTTAGTAAGCTGGGTTTCTACTTCCTCGAAAGAGACCCCTTGTGCTGTGAGCGCCAAGTCATCTGCGTAGATGAAGGACCTGGTATTGTTCAGTATTGGCTGGTCGTTTGTGTAGACATTGAAGAGTAAGGGCGCTAACACGCTTCCTTGAGGCAGTCCATTTTTGTTCGTGCGCCATCTGCTACGCTTACCTTCATGATCAACATAAAATCTACGGTTCTATAGCATAGTTGCTATTACATTAGTAATAGTTGCATCATGGGTAATATTCTGTAGTTTAAGCAGAAGGGTTTTGTGGTGGACTGTGTCATAGGCAGCGGTTAGGTCTACAAAGGCTGCTCCCGTTATTTGTCTCTTCTCAAACCCATCTTCGATGTGTTGTGTGAGGTTCAGAATCTGTCCAGTGCATGATTTTCCAGGGCGGAAACCAGCTTGTTGTGGGATGAGAAGCGGGTCTATAAGGGGCGCTAGTGGCTTATGTTGAGATGCCAGTATTCGCAACCTAATACAAGGGCTATATTGGCTATATTTTATAGCATCGTAGTTCCCGCCAGTTTGTCTGGTTAAACGAGTACTAGAGCCGGAAGCAGATCCGTTATTCAGCAGTAGGAATGAAAACACATCATACAAATAAATAAGCGCACATAGGCGCTGTACGCTCCAGTAATACCGCAACATCGTCGAATCTAACAGCAGGTCATACACATAAAATAAAGGTCACCCAACGTGCCATGGAGAGATTCACGAGAGCAGTGTCTCTAAAAGATAGAATCCGAAACGAGGAAATACGCAGAAGAACTCATGTAGTGGATGCTACCCAACGAATAGGCACACCCAAGTGGCAATGTGACATATCTGTCGAAGAGACGACAGTCGACGGGAAAGAAAAGTATCGGAGTGGCGCCCAACAACTGGCAAACGAAGCATTGGCCTACCCCCTGCAAGACGGACTGACGACATAAGAAGAATAGCGGGAGTGGCCTGGATGCGGAAGGCGGAGGATCGAAGAGGATGGAGATTCATGCGGAAGGCTTATGTTAAACAGTGGACGGATACAGGCTGATGATGATAGAATGTATGTATTAGTAGAAAATTATATTATGTTGTTACATGTTAGCTGTCGTTATATAAATATCATACATATAATACTATGAGACATCCTGATTTATGAACATACCTAACAGGTGCGTACGTAACGCGTAGGTACCTACTCGTTTAGTCGCATGCCTAGTAATTAGTATTACCGGGCACAACACTAGTGCCCACTAGCCACCCCAGGAATCGTCAACCCCAACACCATATTGTTCGAAAAGCGATTTAAATTTTTCACAGGTAATTTAATTTTTTCGATTGCGCATTTTTTATGCACTGGCATGCAGGAGAGCACAACCGGTCGAAATGAGTGTGTTCTGTGACGTTCAGTCAGGACTGCTGATCACGCTGCATGCCGGAAACGTGTTTTTTCGGGTTTTCTAAGGTCATCTTCTTCTTCGTATCAGCGACGTCAAATTATTTCTGCCCAGTATCTGAAAACATCGATAGCTCGTGTGTTGCCTTGTTGGGCACATGGAGCAGGATCTTAGGTGTGAGGCGGTCTGCAGATCTCCACAGTCGCACAATATTGACTCTCCCTTCCGAATCATTCTCCACCGCTCGAGATTGTCCTTTGTTCTACAAACTCCGGTTCTTAATCTGTTCAGGGATTTCCAGGTCGGCCAGTCAAGGCTCTTGCCAGTTGGGAGGCCTTCCTTTGATGCGACTTGTCGCCAGAGCTGGAGTCCCTCATTTTCAGGGCCGGATGTGAGAGGTTGTGTGGATCTTATAAAGCTGCTACGCGACTTCAGTCTGGGTGTTGGGGGTATCTGATTATACAAGCAGTGAGACGGTTGATTGATTGCCTTACCCATTTCTTCGGCGCATATGACTTGGCGTCTTATGTTTGGTGGTGCGATACCAGCCACGGGGTATAGTTTTGAAATGGGTGTTGGTTTGAGGCAGCCTGTGACGACTCTGCATGCATCATTCAGGGCAGTATCCACTTGACTACAGTGGGCTGATCGACCCCACACTGGTGCCGCATATTCTCCGGCTGAGAAGCAAAGTGTGTTCTAAGGTTGACCGCACCTACGTAATCCTGTATTGCGTATCGCGTATATAGAATAAATAAATAAATAAGTGAATAAATGCGAACGCCTTGTGAATATGTGATCGTCTCCACTGTTCCAAATAAGGATACTACAGCCGTCTACTTGACAATCTTTCATCGCAACGCATACATAGTAACAATATAATAATAATGCCTGCGCGGGTGTGGCTTAGAGGTAATGCGCTCGCTTACAAAGCCAAACATTGTGGGTTCGATCCTCGATAAAGATTAAAAAATAATGTATATAATACATCTATATAATAACATCCTCCTCTCTCTCAAAAGGTTGTTATTCCGTCGCGTGGTGGCAGGATTAGGAGCAGATTGATAACACAGACTTTTTCGGAAGCACATTGACATATATTTACAATAAACTTTACAAACATGTGGCCCGGACCTAGTCACAGCATTAGGCCGAGCCACAATACAATATGCTCTCGCCGAAGACGGGACACGACTGATGCGCTCGTGATGGCTCTCGCCCAGCGCCACAATCGGCGGTCTATATAACTTGTCCCAAATGCCAATATGGCGGACACATTCATGTACGACAAGCGAATAGAAATAAGAGACGAAAGATTGTATATCGAGGTTTTCGGTACCAATCAGCATGGGCTCATCACAATCAGCATATAATTGGGTCGCTTGTTATAATTCGGTCTGCAAAAATATCTCGCTTCTCTCCTTGACAACGCTGGACCGCCTTTTAATTCAATGCGCAATATCTGGGACACGCAGCTTTACTAGATCAAAACCAAAAGCTGCTTATACAGCGCCTGTATTGCCTCCATTCATCTCTACGGCTGTGAATCTTGGCATCTCATCAAGAGCTAATGCACAATGATTTGCGAGAGCAGATGCCTGCGTAGAATACTGGGAGTGAGATAGTTCGACATTGTAAGGAATGACAAAGTGAGAGCACAGACAAGGCAGACTTCCTTACTACAGTCTGTAAAGCAGCGAAGGTGGACCTGGTTTGGACCTGGTTTATGCTAACAATACCGCAGGAGATCATTAATTACAGTTGCCTTTTATTCAAACCTCCTGTCTCTTGCCTCCGTTGGGAACTATACTTAGAATGTACTCGCGGGAGGCAGAACTGACACGAGATGAGGCAAATACTATGCGGCTGACACGAGCTTTGTGGGGGCAGTTCGCGACGTGGTATTACTGATGATAATGGTGATGATGAGAAGAATATGCTCCAGCTAGGCAGCAGACATAAATCGCTTCACCCGTAAAGAACTCCGTTTCGGACTATTAACTAATCGTAATAAGCGGTAGAGTGTTGTCGTCTCACGACATATTCCGTTGTTCAATGTGTTCCGTGAAACGAATCGCTGCGTTCCGTGGACTGCGCGCGAATGCCGAGATGCAGTTAGATGCACTCCAGAGAACTGCACCGAGCTATTTAACAAAACTGATCGAGCAATCGGAGATAAGTGCACGTGGAGAGACACTGAGATCAGCCAGAGAAAGTAAAAACACCCAGCAGCTGACGACAGGTAGTCCTAGCACGGATTTTGGTAATCGAACATTCAGATTCGCGGCACCAACAGCCTGGGAGAGCTGAACACGGAGCCATCCGTCAGAGGCAGACTCAAGACACACAGACTAAACTATGAGATGCAAAGAAGCGCTGCCGGAATGAGCATTTGGACATAATAAAGCGCTTTATAAATGCTGATGTAATAATATTACAATAGTATGATAACGTTGGCTGATCATCTTACATATTATATATCGATATGAAACATTAAGTGTGTGATAGGGAACATCTTATCCAATGGGAAAAAAAAGCACTGCGAGAATATTCAACGTAATATTTAAGATTTAAATTTGGAACAAAATTTGAATTTTGTTTTTCGAATATCATTGTTTTTTTCTCCAGCTGTGTTCAGTTGTTTTCCAACGTTTGAAAAGTGAGTCGGGATTCTCTTGGACCGATCATTACGTAGTTTTATGATATTTTTTTTGTATTCTCTGTTAATTCAAATAAGTCTCGTCATATTGTTGTATAGTATACCGCCATTATAGTAATAAATAAATATTAAGTGACAATTCAATTTGCCAGCGGCAATAGCACATCGTTGGCGCGGTTCTCGTTAAATCACACATTTGGCGTAGACCCAAATCTGAATGGTTCGCCGCCTGATGCTAACCGCGTGTCGCTGGTCGAGTCGATCCTTGGGAACCTCGAAAGCATCGGGCCAGTCAGTCGATCTCCTTAAAAAATACCATCAACAAACCACCCAAAAATATGCCTTGTTATTATTATTATTATTTATATTCTCTCAATTTGGAGCATACGGCTATGGCGAATTTCTGCAACTCGGTATTATTAGCTGCCATTCTTTTTACCATGTCGTCATTACTACACCCGGAGCTTCACTTAAGTATATATTAGATAGTTTCCTACAGATTCCAAGACCGCCGGCGGTCATAGCTCAATGTTCAAAGCGTTTGCTTTGCAAGCCTAAGATCGTGGGTTCGTTCCACGACGGAGATTAAAAAAAAAGATTTTTAATCGATTTCTGAGCTCTAAAAAACACCCCGGTTGGCGTGAATTTGATCCATCACCCGTAAAATGTCAGTCATAGCCTATTAATTAAAATTGGTGGTAGACGAAAGTCGTCCCGTGAAGACCAGCCATTCATAGTAAATTCCTGTAATAATAAAGGATGATGCGTGAATCACGGGCTGTAGTCTATGACGTTGGCGGATCAACACTCCACGTGCAGCGTTTAGCCACATACACCATGGTAAGCGTCATAGAATTCAACAGATGAGACTTCAGAATTACTATCACCATCTGTCGGTATTCTCCTGTATGTGTTTGCATTTAAAAAAAGACGAAAAGGCATCTGAGATATGTATACGAAGAATATTTAAAGTGTTTGTTTATCAACATTTTTAATGAGATCGGATCATTTAATAATATGCGATACGTCAATCCAAACAGCGGTATATTTTAAACGGTCACCATCCAAAGATCTAACATGAACCGACGGGATAGCATACTATGTCAGCAGTTTTAAAAAATTTCATAAAAAAACTGTTATAAACACTCAATTCAATTGCTCCTACCAAAGTTACAATAAATATATTGACTATGTAGTTGATATTCGTTTAGGATGACGAGAGACTAGGGCCTTTTGAAGCAGACGGCCACCAAAACACAAAACTCTAAAATGTATGTATTAAATTACATTTAAATTATATTAACTAAAATCCGGGCTTGTAGAAATATTAAAATACTTAAAATCACTGAAATAAGTACAAATATTTAGAACACACGTGTAAAAGCGTTAGAAATTCTAATAAATATCAATTATTTTAGGTAAATAATACAGCTACTTATTATACTAAAGGGTTTACGCTATATTTTTCGATTTAAGTAGGTAGGGTAAGATTGTGGGATCAAATCATATTATATATATTTTTTTAATTAATAAAGATGTCGAACGAATAAATAAATGCTCCATTGAAATACATACTTTAAGTATGCAACAATAAAATAATAAATGTATATATCGCTAGTAAAAATGTCGTAAATAAAAACGTAAACGTATGACAATCTAGTCTTCATGGAAGTCGGGCACAAATGTTGTATTGACATCAATATATATTACAGAATTTATTATATTCGTTTAAAATATATACATCGAGACTGAATATTTTAATTCGTAACGATAATAAAAAATATTAAAATATTACGAAAATACAACAAATCCCTGGCATTGAAAAGAGCCAACAAAATTTATAACAAGACCACAAGATGCGCTCGCCACAAAAAGGCGTAACTCGTATTGAAATCTGTGCAAGATGTGACTTTACGGTTTCGTAAATGACAAGAGTACAGTATCCCATCTGACACATATAACTTGAGCGTCGCACAAATGGCGTTTTTCTTGATGTTTTTGTTGTTTTTCTTGTGATTTAAATATTTCATGAGCTCACCCGTTTCATGAAGGGCAGCTGCGCCTAATCCCAGAGGGTTGATCACACATAGTTTGTAAGATACATTGAGTTTATTGTGACACGCGAGCTTAGATACACAGAACGCGCGCCATCTTGAAACACGACTGGAGGTCTTGCCAGCCGCAGCTGTCTTTATTGTTTTCATAATGTTGGTAGAAGCAAAAATAAAAACCCCGTGCTGAATAATATAAATTACAATTTCGATGACTATACCTATACCTTATAAATAATTTATTAAATATATAAAAATAGCAGTTCTTATACAAAAAAAAATTCTCACTTTGTTTAAACTCCATAACTTACCCATTGAATAAATAAAAAATATTTGAAAACTTTGTATTTTTTAACGTTATAAAGCCGCTGCTCTTTTGAAGTTAAAGAAATAATTTCTCCTGGACTCACGTGTAACCAATAAGCTCGTCTAATACTTATTATTACATCTTTACACGCTTAATGAATGTCAACCAAAAGCTGATAGTTACGAAAATTCCTTTCTAAATGCCATTTGTATGCTATAGAATTCTCTTCTAGTATTTATGTGTCTTTCGTCATAAAATTCGGATTTCTTCTTTAAAAACATCACTTGTAAACTCTATAACCGCATAAAATATCAACATACGTTTCCCGCAAGCAGCGCCCAACCATATTAACTGATCATCAGCATATAGCCGTCATAGAAGTTTCGAACGGTTGGTCTCCTTAAATAAATATATTTTTTAACTAAATGCTGTAAGTTTCATATTGCTGTTGTGTGCATGAATTGTGTAAAATAATCTTTAAAATTATTTATTTTGAATCTAAGGACGATCAATTTTATCTTTAAATGACGTAAATGTAATATTGTCATGTTGTATCGTTTTTTTTATACAAAGGTATAACTAAACAATCAAATCGCCATTGATTTTAATAACTACTTTTGATAATTTAATATTAAGAACCCCTCCTTCTTCTCCATACATTATTTAAAGTCACCGAGTGTTTCTTAAAGTAATATAACCCACCTTCTTATAACGCAAGCTTTATTAAATTTCAACGAAGATTTTTCCTTTAGTGCTTGCGGCGAATTACCATATAACGGTCCCATTTATGTTTTTGTTTCAGGTTGAACAGCCACTTAGTACTTAATATTTATGGCCTCGGAAGCATCGAGCTAATTATCCGATCTTACAAATACGTTCTAGGAGGGATAAATTAAAAAAAAACAATACTAACGATTTATCTGCTTTAAATCTTTTTGGGCAGGAGATTTTTCATTGCTACTCTTCTTTCGGAAATTAATTTATACTTTTTATGGTTCACTCACACTATATTTGAAACACGGCGTAAATACGTACGTACGTATTTTAATTATTTTTAAAACACAAAAATATTATTTTAAACAAAATTTATTATATATTCACTATTAATGATATAATTTATCAGTATTCAATAAGAATTTTCCTATGAACTAATAAAACGGTCGAATTTGTTTGGAATAATTTAAAAATATAAATTTCATCGTTCCATTCCTTAGGTATTATTTTGTATGGTAGGTATGTAAGCAATGTAAACCATATTAGTTTTATGTCTATAATCCAAATACTCCTTATCATTATAATTTTATATTTGTATTTAATGTAAATAATGATTTATCTCAAAATATTTACTTAAACTGGGATATTATATCACCTTTTTTATATATAGGTAGATAAACATAGTCCTTCAAAGATTGACTGTTATAATATTTATTAGAGCGATTTATTTGACAATGGTTACCCGATTGTCGTCTCGCAATTAATATTTTAGAATAATTTGCAAATAATATTTTGTTTATATTTGATAATATGGAATTGTTGGTGGAATTCCACCAAGAATTGTAAAATAGACAGGGACCATTCTTAATTTTCATAGATACATCTCGGCACACATACAACATACGTTTTTATGTGTAGGTACTCATTAATCGTTTTAAGGGAAAAGTGCTCATACCAATTATGATTGTTGGGCTCTATACCAGTACCGACTTTAGACCCTGCGGCGCCCTAGGACATTTTTTTTCTGGCGCCCCATACTGTTTAAATTTAAAAAAATTATGCGAGATTGGTTGGACTCGGTGCCCCTAGCTTATTCGACGCCCCGGAGCACCGACCCACTTCGCCACCCCCTAAAACCGGCACTGGGCTATACTATACAGTCGACCCTTCTATAACGTTTTTATAAGATCGGATGATGAGCCCGAAGATGCCGTAGCCGTAAGAGACGGTTCAAAATTAAATATCAACATTAAAGAGACCGTTTTATGAAAATTCGCCGCAAAGATAAAAATGAAAATCTCCGTAACAATTTAAAAATGCGTGCACAATAGAAGCCCTTACTACTCGTTGTTGTTGCCGGCGGTCATAGCTCAACGGTCAAAGCTTTTGCCTTGCAAGCGAAAGGTCGTAGGTTTGATCCCCGACGGAGATTAAAGAAAAAAGGTTTTTTAATCGATTTATGAGCTCTTAAATACTCAATAAACAACCCGTTAAATAATAGGTTGGTGAGAATTTGATATATCACCCGTAAAATGCCAGTCATAGCTTATTTATTAAAATTGGTGGTAGACGAAAATCGTCCCGTGAAGACCACGTATTCATAGAAAATTCCTGTAAATAATAAGGATGATGCGTGAATCTCGGGCTGTAGTCTATGACGTTGGCGGGTCAACACTCCACATGCAGCGTTTAGCCAAATGCACATCAGAATTACTATCACCATCTGTCGGTATTCTCCTGTAGTTTTACATAAAAAATCATAGATTCATATTGTGTATGATATTGTTTTGTGCCATATATTCATTTTTGAAATGCTGTCACCCGAGCTTGCACTTAAAAAGTACAGCAGATCGTAAACAAGTCACTTCATTGCTGTTTATCTCAATTAACCTCCTGTCAAGATAATTATTGTAACATTACTGCTAGAGCAGTATCAACACAAACAATATTTACATTAAGACATCGCTCAAAGTGACATTCTACGGTTAACCGGCACTTGGAACAGTCGACTGCATACAAGGTATTTTTGAAAAGAAAATTTCAATATTTACCGTGGTACTGTGAATACGGGAGCAAATATACCGGGTGGAATGTTTTAGGGGCGGAATTTCGACAGTTTTGTATATACATTTACTTAAATATTGATACAACACAGCATATATGTGACGTTGGCATCGAACCTCTCAACCATCAGGAAGAAAACGGCATATGAAAAAATATTAAGATTCAAATTTGGAACAAAATTTGAATTCTTGTAACTTCGAATATCTTTGTTTTTTTCAGTTGCGTTCAATTGTTTCCCAACGTTTATATTTTTCGGATATTTTGGAGTTTGTCGCTAACAATGATTACTTAGTTTTTAAATATTTTTTGTATTATCTTATTTCAAATTAATAAGTGAAACCTCTAGTGCTATGGTTTCTTATAAATTATCTTTGTTATTAATATTTAAGCCAACTCATGTGAGTAAACACAACCAATTGAAACCAGTGGGTTCTTAGACGCTCAGCTAGGACGGCTGTACGCTGCATGCAAGAAATATGTTCTGTGTTTGTGTTTTGTGTGTGGGTTGGGAAGATTGCAAGTGTATATTGATCTGTTTCTTGAAGAGATTCAGATTTTATGAAGCAGGAAACACACAAACTGGAAGAGTATTTCAGAGCTTACAAGTATGATATATGTTATTTTGACACTGGTTTATAAAACCTTTTTTTTTTTAGTTTTTGCGTTTAGCCATGTGTGGACAATTTCTCCTTCTCCGATATTTCGACCAAGGTTACAGGGGCCGTCTTCATTTGCTTACTAAGATCTGGTTTATATGTGAAGAGCTTGCTTATCAAATACGCGGGATCGATCCCCGACGAAGATGAAAATTAAAAAAATGATTTTTATAGATTTCTAAACTAATATACATTTCCCCGGTTGATGTGACATTTAAGACCGATGACAATAGCATATTCATTAACAATGAATATGACGCAATAAAGGTCGAAATATCCGAAAACTAGAGAAATTCACCACACACGGCTCAACTCACAAAAAAATTATTGTTTTTAGAATTGAAAAAATATTGCCATATATACACTCGCATAAGATTATTTTTTTAACCCTTTCGCATTGGTTGTCGGTATATGCCGTCATAAGATTCCCCGACCGTTGACATTGGTTGACGTGATATATCGTTTTGCTACTTTCTTAGAATAGTTGTTTATGCATCATCTGATAGCTAAAGTATACAAGAACCAATGTGATAAATGAAAATAGACCAGACATTTATGCTTCAAATAATAGTTTTATAATTGACAGTATATTCTGTTTTCAAACCGAGCCGTAATGAAAGGGTTAAAAGAGAGTGATAATCTTTTTTTTTTTGTTTCTATGCAGGAATATTCAAGATGGAGGCGCTAATTTTCAATAAGAATACCGGGGTATTGGAATACAGGACTGACAGACCAATACCGGAGTTAGAAACGGAGAGTGACGTTATCGTGAAGGTTGAATATTCAGGAATTTGCGGAACTGACGTGCATATCATTGGGGTAAGTCATTCTTATATATATAAAACAGTGGTAATCGAAGTGTTAAAAAATATTGATATCAGCTTGATATAGCTCTTTTAAGCCGATGCCGAATAGCCTCGAAAAACGATCTTCTGTCTCTTATATTCGTTCAGGACAATCTCAGCTAATAAAACTGTGAAACGGCAATTTGCAGTGTTCTTATGCTCTAAATATGGAGCGAATATATATATATACATATTTATTTTTTTATGTAAACACATACAGGAGAATACCGACAGATGGTGATAAGTAATTCTGATTCATCCGTGGAATTCTATGACGCTTACCATGGTGTATATGGCTAAACGCTGCATGTGGAGCGTTGATCCGCCAACGTCATAGACTACAGCCCGAGATTCACGCATCATCCTTTATTATTACAGGAATTTACTATGAATGGGTGGTCTTCACGGGACGACTTTCGTCTACAAACAATTTTAATTAATAGGCTATGACTGACATTTTACGGGTGATGGATCAAATTCACACCAACCGGGGTATTTTGGAGCCCAGAAATCGATTAAAAATCCTTTTTTTTAATCTCCGTCAGGGATCGAACCCACGACCTTTGGCTTGCAAAGCAAACGCATTACCATTGAGCTATGACCGCCGGCAAATATATATATATATACCTGTATATATATGTATTATTTTTATGAAATTGGCATGTAAAAAGGTCATGCTTCATTAATTGTAAGATATCCCTTTACGTGCGAAGAAATATTTCATAAAAAGTCACGAAATAAGTCAATTAGTCAATAAAAAATAAAGTTGAATATTTAAGGACGATTTTTTTCCTTCTGAATAAAATAAAATAAATCCATTATTATTTTTAAAAAAGGGCAAATTTGAAACATGTGTAGAATGACCCACAACTCAATACATATCGTAAAAAAAATTGACGAAGGAATGTCGGAATACGAAACATAATTATACTCAATACAGTATTCGGATAAATCCGCATCTCGCACTGAAGCGATGTGCTTTTTTCAGGGCGTGGGATAAATCCGCACCTCGCACTTAAGAGCAGTGCACGGTGATGCGGATATATCCGCACCTCGCATCTAAAGTGTTTTAAAGGATTTTGTTTTGAAAAATAAAATTATTTCCAGGGTGAATTTCCTTGCAATGACAAGGTTCCGTTTGTTATGGGACACGAATTCGTTGGGGTGATCGTCAAAAGTGGATCCAAGGCGCATTTTCAAGTAGGACAGCGAGTTGTAGTCGATCCAAACAGGTAACTATATACTCTAACTGAACATTAACTGGCATGATTTTTATTTCTTTATTATTACCTTGTATTCAACTTGCCTTTACTGCCTGCGTGCGACAGTTGGAAGTAAAAATTTAGTAGTTTTAAGATGATGTCACGTTTTTGGGCTACATTAATCGATCTCGAATGAATTTTATATTATATCCCAACATTATTTTAATGTAACTATAGGTAAGAGAAAATTGTCGGTCTAGGTTGCAAGAGTGTAAAAATAAACAAGTTTTCTATTTACCTGATATTATTATTATTAATACAAAACCCTGTTTAGTTTATTTAAAAATAAAATATGCAGTTTTTGATTCACACTGATCGTTATTTTTTTATAGTCAATTAAAATGTTACGAGATTTTTGGTTCACCTGCACTTACATGAAATTGAGTGATTTTTTTAGGAGTTAAACCTTAAAAAAATAGCCCATTTTCATTTTCAGTTTGACACCTTTGATGTAAAACATTAAAAATTCTAATAAATATCAGTTATTCAGCGCCGGTTTTAGGGGGTGGCGAAGTGGGTCGGTGCCCCAGGGCGTCGATTAGTCTAGGGGCGCCGAGGGCAACCAATCTTGCTTAGATTTTTTAAAATATAAACAATATGTGGCGCCAGAAAATAATTGCCCTAGGGCGCCACAGGCTCTAAAGCCGGTACTGGAGTTATTAATGTAATTTTATAAGTACTTATGGATCATGTTATATCTTCTAAGTATAATGTGACCTGTATGACACGAAATTTAATCGTTGAGGATTGTATCGTTCTCTTATCAATCTTCGATAAAACTGAGTGATATCCACAAATAAAATTTCTTCTTGTTGTTTTTCATAACTTTATCTAGATAGCAAAACAATATCAATAATATCTCTTAAATGTACGTATTTTCCAATACACCTTCGTTATCTTTTTTGTTGTTGTTTTTGAAACCGTTTTTTTACGTAAAGCACGTACAGGAAAATCGATGATGATTGAGATTGTAATGGTGTTTTTTTATACAGTGGTTGCGGGGTATGCGGATTCTGCCATTCGGGGAAGTATCACATGTGTGAGGAGGGAGGCATTCACTCCACTCTGGGTATCTGGAGGGACGGAGGCTGGGCGCAGTTCTGTCGGGTGCCTGACACCCAAGTGCTGGCTCTGCCCACATCGATAACTCCCCAGCAAGGTAACGCATCTGAGGAGGAGGAGGAGATTAAGGAGGAGAAGGAGAATACATGAGATAGGTAGGAATTGCCTCCACTCTCGGCATCTAGAGGGACGAAGACTGCGCAGGTCTGTCTTATCCCTGCTGGCACTGCTTACATAAGTCCCCATCATGATGACGCATCTGAGAAGGTATGGTTGTGGTCAGCAACGGCCGATACACACCCTCTCTGTGAGGCGGGCCAAGCGCTACTGACGGTCTTTAACCACTGCCACTTAGTAAAACAAAACCAAGAGATAGGATGCATTCAGTTCACTCATTTCATCTGGAGGAACACAGAGGCTAGGCGCAGTTTTGTCGGGTGCCTGATACGTAACTGCTGATTCTGACAACATCCATTTTCCAACAAGGTAACGCATCTGAGGAGGAGTAGGAGATAGAGGAATATAAGGAGAACACACGAGATAGGTAGGAATTGCCTCCACTCTCGGTATCTAGAGGGATGGAGACTGTGCGCAGTTCTGTCTTGTCCCTGCTGGCACTGCTTACATAGATCCCCACCAAGATTGGTATGGTAGTGGTCAGCGACGGCCGATGCACAACCTCTCTGTGAGGCGGGCCAAGCGCTACTGACGTCCTTTACCGCATCGTGTCAAAAGGGCTACCAACTGATGGTATTTGCCAGTTCAGAAAGAGAAGGAGGAAACGTGAGATACAATTTATATATTCAATTTATTTATTTTTTTCTTTTACAGAAACATTACAAATTAAAAAAAATCAATTCGTTACTGAAGTACAATCAAGATTAATAATAAAATTAAAAATACAATATACATATACAAATATATGAGTACGTATTAAGAACAAAGCAATAAAGACAAGCAACAGAAGGTCCCAATGCTCATCGAACAGACGACGCCAACAAATTATTCCTCCAAAGAAACTTGTGGAGTTCATGTCTGAATTGGGCCTCCCTTATGTGAAATATATCAACATCGATTTGGTTAATCAGTCTGATCCCTCTCCCAAGAGGCATAGTCTCTGATAGGTTAGTGTTACTCTGAGGATGCCCACGCACGTATCGGTAACGGCCGATACACTTCCTATCCGTGCGGAGGGCCAAGCGGTCTTTTACCGCATCATGGCTACCTAAGAGAGGACTGAGAATTACTCAGACAAAAAATATTGCAAGCATAATTACCTATATAATCCCTGTATAATTGTGGCTACACTATTTTTTATTGGTCGTCATTAAGCACCTAAATATGCCATAAATAAAATAATATTTTGCTCCAGGAGCACTTTGTGAGCCGATATCTTGCTTGGCGCACGGCTGGGAGAGAGCTGGAGTCATCTCTGTTGGAGACTCTGTGCTTGTCATGGGCGCTGGAATCATAGGTGAGTAATTACGCCTATTGGGCACGTGAACCATTTGGTTAAAAAATAAATAGGAGTATACACTCAGTTGTGTCTATATTATTAATTTATTAAATTTCAGGCAATCTGTGGATGTGCCTTCTTCATCTTCAGGGACACAAGAGAGTGACAGTTTCCGAACCTAACGGACAGCGTAGACAAACAGTCGAGCGCATGGGTGCGTATCTAAATAATACATATTTAATATGTATTATTTTTATTTTTTTATCATATATCCTTCATATGTGGAGCATATGGCCACCAAAAATTGTCGATCCTGAAATAAAACTATACAAAGAGAAACAATATAGAAATATACGAAGGTAATCCGTAAAATAAGATTCCCATGGCGCTACAGTCCTGAAAAGCGCTGTTATGGTGGATCCCACGATTCTGTAGTGTAGCTTGGTTCCACTACTCCAAATCCATTCCCTAGCGATCTGCCTGCGGAACTCAGTCTTGGCTTGGCAGCCGTACGTGATGGATCTCCCCCTCGCTTCGCCCGCCAGGTGTGAGCTGCGCTCGGTGATCCGTTTCCTGTCTGCAAAATACATTGCGCCGGTAGAAATCCATTCCCAGCTATGCGAAATCTATAGAGACAAGTGTATGAGCGTACAACACGTGCGCAAATGGTGCAGAGAGTTTAAGAACGGGCGTACTGACGTCCATGATGAGGAGCGTTCCGGATGGCCATCTGTTTCTGACGAAACAATCGTAAAAGTGGAAGCAGCGATGCTCTCAGATCGAAGAGTGACGGTTCGTAAGCTCTCTCTGAAATCATCCCTGATGTCAGCAAAACTCTCATAGATACTTACGATTAAGTCTAGAGAAAAACAAAGCAATAAGACAAGCAACATAATGTCCCAATGCTAATCAAACAGACAACTCCAACAAATTATTCTTCCAAAAAAATTCATGGAGTTTGTTCTTGAACTGAGCTTTTAGTTAATTTATCTCTTGGTATCAATATACAGAAGAATTGTCGGAATTTCCTGGAGAGACCACGTCACGAACAATGAGGTTCTCAGCATAATCAAGGAAGATAGGCACTTAGTAAGAACCATCTGAGAGGCGATCGGTCACATCATGCGCCACGATGGTCTACTTCACCACATTGTGGAAGGGATGGTTGAGGGGAGAAACTTCAGAGGGCGCCCTAGACGGGAGTGCTTGCAGCAAATGTTCGAGGACATGAGTTGTAGCTCTTATGCTGAGCTAAAGAGGGTTGTGGAGGACCGAGAGGAGTGGAGATCGAGATGCAAGATTCTGTTGCTGTAAACCAATCCACCGGATTGATACTACAAGAAGATCAATATAAAATATTTTTTCAATTTGTTTTTTATAGAGATGGGTTTCAAATGCATGACTCCAGAACAACTGGACAAGTCTGGACTAAACTTTGATGTCATAGTTGACTGCACTGGGTTTGCCCCGGCTATGGAGCGCACTCTGCCTCTACTGAGACCCGCTGGAAGATATGTGGTATTTGGTTGCTGCGATCCCAAGCAGTTTGTCAAGTGAGTTATACATTATAACATCCTCCTCTCTTTCAAAAGGGGTGTTATTCCGTCGCGTGAGGGCAGGATGAGGAGCAGGTCAGCAAACAAAGACTTTTTTTAGAAGCACATTGATTATATTTACATTAAAACTTTACAAGCTTCCGGCCAGGCGGGATGACATGCCGCTGGCCGTAATGCTACCTTCTCGGTCGTCAGAACATAACTGACGCGTTCGTCGGTGCTTAGGCTGTCTCCCAGCGCTCAAGTGGTGACGTGTATAACTAACACACACGTGAGCGGACAAGCGAACAGAAAGAGACGAAAGATTGTACATCGAGGTTTTCGGTATAAGTCAGCAAGGGCTACATCGTGCTGATGTCAATTCAAATTGTTATAGCATTATTTACAAAACGCTTCTTTGACCAATAATCGGTTGGTGGCGTGTCACGCCACCAGCATTCAAACATTCCTTTGCTTAACTAATCGATCCAAGCAGACTGGAACCGCAGGAGACCTTGCAGGGATAGAGAATATCGCGGCAGTGGCTGCCCATGTCGCTGAGAACGAAGAAACATCAAGCGGACGATGGGACACGCAATTGGGCATCACTAGACGGGACCCTACAGCGAATTTTAGTGAAAGACTTACACATGTTCCCATACAAAGTGCATACAGTGAATTATTGTGAATATTATTTATTTACAGAATAAACCCATTCGAGATTTACAAAAAGGAGACAACTATTATTGGTGTGATGGTCAACCCCTTCACGTTCCCCAAGGCCGTGGGACTGTTGGACTCGTTGGGCGACAGGTAAAACGCTACAAATATAAATACATATTATTCATAAGGCAACAAAATAAATAGTCAGAATTTAAGCCAATTTCTGTTCATAATTTAAATCAACTTTTCATCAGAATTAAAACAATATCTATTACTTATCATCAAGTTTCTTAAATTGAGTTTAGGTAAGGTTGAGTTTGGTTAATATAACAATGTAGAACATGTTCAATAATGAAAAAGGAATATAATTTTATTGTGTATTCTCATGAAAAAAAAAAAAATTTTTTTTTTCAATGTTTTCAGCATTCACTTTGATATGTACACACGTAAGATATGGCCTCTGTTTAAGAGGCTGCTGTTTCGACTAAATCTAAGCCTTCCTCAAACCATCGCTGTCAAGAGACAGCTCTTTTTATATATTAATATTTATTCTGACTGAAAAAATATGAGCCCTTTATAAATATTGAAATATATTTTACAAAAAAAAAAACATTGAAAAGTTAGAATAAACACTAACATAGGTGCATCTCATATATATATAATTTGTAAAGTAAATCCAAGTGGTTTATTTATTTATTACAGGTATTTAACATATGAAAAGTTGGGCATTGCCATGTACCCCATGTCTAAGTACAAGGAAGCTTTCCAAGATCTAAAGAAAGGTGCCATCTCTAAGGCCATCTTCAAATTCTGATCGTCTATAAGAAAGCAATGATGAAGAAGAGAAACTAAGACCGTATACTCAAAATGAGACTTTATGGACCAAAATTCAATCAATTATTCATATGAACTGCTGCCACTAAGCTCTGTTAGCCGCCTTGATCCTCGCCTCATACCACGTCAGCTCTGCACAGTACATTCTAAGTATAGTTTCCAGGGGCTTGAAGAAAAGGCAATTGTATATTATGGTCTATTGAGAGTGGACACCAGATAAGTACACCCGTGCTCGTAGCTATTCATCGTTTTTGAGCCAAGTTGATACTTGTGGAGCCTCGAGCACTCAATTTAGTACAACGGCAATGGCGCTCCAAAATGGCCTACCAGCACACCTCGATTTTTTCTTGCATGCTTTTCCTATTTTGTCGATGGTATTGTTCTCCTAGATCTCTATGATCATTGACACGTAACATCTTCTTTTATGTTTTTCTTATTTTTTGTATGTATTGTATATTTATGTATTCTGTTTCTTATTATTTTGTACTTTGGAACTTCGGTTCTGTGAAATAAATAAATAAAATAAATATTCTAGTCGATCAAGAGGCAAAGGTGGATCTGGTTGTGTCATACACAAAGGAATGTCAATCACGAGCAATAATATTGTATGTAATTATACAAATTGTTATGAATTTATTAGAATAAATAAATAAAGTAGCTGACCCAACAAACAATATCGTTTTTGAAAATTGAAAAATTTACGCTTATTTTTTAAATTTATGTAACTGTTCTATAAAAATTAACTCATTTTTTTAAAACTAATCAACATACCATGCCACCCTATCTGGAGCATTTAGTAGTCACAAACTGCAGCTTTTAAACTCACCAAACTGAATATGGGTTGATTTTTTAAAACCTTTTTTGGACTGCTGCAATCATGTGAATGTGATGAAAAAATGTCACCAATTGTGAATCCAAATGAATTAATGACATTTACTTAACCCCCAGAGACTAAAGTTTTTTGTTTGATAAAAACTAAAATTTTAAGCTATATTTTATCAGCAGGTAGTCTTCATCTAGAAAAAATGATTTTTAAAAAAATACGCGATGCTTTCTTGTAGAAAAGCTATGTGAACGTATAGTCACACTAGTCCTAACTATTGACAACTTATTTTGTATGAAACATTATTTTTTATTTTGTTTTTTGTATGGATTCTAACCTTGGCTTTGGGGTTAAAATACAGCTGCACCGATAATATTTATGATATTACCTTCTTAGATCAACATATTGTTATACGAAATGAATTAGTAAAAATTACGTAAATCATTTTTAAAAATATTAAAAAATTGTATTTACTCTTTTGAAATATACATTTTGTAGAAAAAAATGTCAACCCGGAATAAAATATCTCACTCTGGTACTTGGTAACTGTTTCCGTTGCCGCGGCTGCAGAATAACTGTGGTGGAGACACTTCTTAATCGAAACTGAGCGAAAGATACAATGTTCAGGTAGAAAAGTGACCGGAGTAGGGATAAATAGACAATAGTGTTCACTGTGACCACATGGTCACACTCGTCTCTGGAGGGTTACAGACACAAAAAAAATCACCAGTATCAGTCCAGCAGTTGAAGAGGAGTTCAATGTCTTACACACTACAGAAGTATTATACGTATGGAGATAAAAACAAGTACAGAGTGAGGTAAAAACTTTTTTTTTATTTCTAAAATGTTTCATTACATAAAAAAATATGATTGTCGATTGGAGTGAAGTTTTTTTTTTCATTTATTTTAAACAACTTCGGTGATTGAAATTCATAGTAAAAAAATATAATAATTACAAAAAACACGGCAGAAAAATTGTCACACGTAAACATAAAACTAGAAAACTGATTTGTGGCTTTTGAGTTGAGCCGTGAAAGTAGATCCATGAACAGCTAAATGTTGAAAGATATAAATGTATTGATATATATAGCTCTTTTAGGCTGATGCCGTAAAGGCTCGAAAATCGATCTTTTGTCTCTTATTTATGTTCGCTCGCCTGACATGCACATCTAATAATGTTAGTTTTAATTATAAAATATTGCGCAGGTGTTTGCATACGCCAGTTTATTTGTTATGACAGTTGCTCCATTTCATATTGGTGCAACTGTCATCTTTAATTTTCTTTTTTGCCGCAACTGTCTTAGAGCGCTAGATGTCACAGTGTCGGCAGTTGTCAATGGAATCGTGGCCGGCGAATTGTCATACAGGTCGGGCGTAGAAATGAATTCTTTATAATAAACGCGAATTGTGCATTGAAAACAAGTTCTTTGTACTGTCCATCTGCTCCTGCATCCTGTCACCCAGTAATTCGATATCTAATTTCGAGAAGAGGATATAAGTATATATAAATATATATAAAGTTGTTATCGGCAATTGATCATCCCTGTTGATGTAAGCAAACATGCTCAACCCAAAAGCCGCGAATTATAAACCCGATCGAGAAACCTACTCGCACGTATTATACACTAGACATTACATAATTATTTGTGCAATAGTTTGTACTTTAAAGACAATTATAAACATTAATTTTACAAATATTTAGATTAAAAATTGATTATTTTCTATACAAAATATATTTTTCTTAAAATAAAGAAAAAAACAGTAAAGAAATGGCCACATTCGATAACGTAATATTTATAGTCAACCTTTCTTATAGGGTACACATTGATTAAGATTCCCAGGTCCCTTAACATACTTTGGACCAGAGTATGCAAGATAAGGGCACGAATGAAAGCCTGGCAGTTTTAAAGCGGGAAGACTGAATGAGACTGCGGCGTGGAGCAGACCCTGTCGCAGCTTATGGAGTGTGCGCTGTGTCCGAGCAGCTGCACCCAGGAAGACCTGATGATGGCCGGGAGTAATACCATTGATATCGCCCACTTCTGGGCAGACAGGATCTGACTCTGATGTTTCCGACACCATTATATATAATTCTTTTTGTATTTGCGGTGTTTTTTTATACAACATTCTCTTCTATAATAAGGGTAAAGTGAAGTATTTTTTTTTATAGAATCCATTTTCAATTGAAAAAACATAAAATCAAGGTTTGTATATAAAAAAAAAACTTTGGCAAACACTATTGGAAAACGTTTAAAGAAATGTACGCAATAGGAGGGTCGACCGTAATTGATATTTGTTGTGAAGTTTACAAAAATGAAATACACTCATTATCGTCAGTGACCATTTGCAAGCCGTTAAAAAATACATTAAAAAATGGCCTGTATTCAATGTGACAGTATCCAATTCAATAGTCGATCATTAAAATAAATAAATGAGCAGTAAATGCATCAAAATTATTATATTTCAACAGTCAAAGATCACGAGGCAAGAAGTTGTTAGCCGAAAAATGCGACATTTTGACATAAGTAGACTATTGTGTTTCTTTTATATAAGTTAAAACATTCACTGCTTTAACCCTTCCGCATCGGTTGTTGTGTATATATGCCGTCATAAGATTCCCAGACCGTTGAGTTCGGTAGCCGTGATATATCGTTTTGCTACTTTCAGTACTCATTGTGACATCAACGTTTGTTAAATACAATAGTTTTTTTATGCATCATCTGATAGCTAAAGGATACAAGAGCCAATGTGATATATGAAAATAGGTCAGAGAAGTACATTTATGCTTCAAATACTAGTTTTAAGCAAAAAAAAAGTTTGAAAAATTTACAACGTATTGACAGCATAATTTGTATTCCACCGAGCCGTAACAAAAGGGTTAACAACTTCTTGCCTTGTGAATTCTTTAGTTGTTAGTCCATACTAAAAAATATTAATATCAAAAGAGAGATTCTTACATTTAATATATAAAAAAAATATATATAGAAAAAATATTAATTTAAAAAAATGGAGGGTACAGATAATATCAATTAACCTATATAAACATACAAAAATGTAAAAATATAACATCATTATTTTTATACACAATATCATGTGGGCAATTGTACTTGGTGGGGAACAAAAATAAGAGTCCACCCATACCTCGCTTTACAGCCTAGAAACTGACATCAGCATGATATAGCCCTTGCTGACTGGTACCGAAAACCTCAATATACAATCTTTCATCTGTAATTTCTGTTCGCTTGTCAGACATGAATGTGTCCGCCATATTGGCATTTTTGGACTAGTTATATAGACCGCCGCTTGTGGCGCCGGTGCGACAGCCCATCACGGGAACGCCAGTTGTGCGAGAGCATATTGTATTGTGGTTCGGCCAAATGCTGTGACTACGCTCGGGCCACAAGTTTGTAAAATTTATCGTAAATATATGTCGATGTGCTTCTGAAAAAGTCTGTGTGTTATTAATCTGCTCCTCCTCCTGCTTCCACGCGACGGAGTAACACCTTTTAAAGAGAGGAGGATGTTAATACGTTACTCTTATACTAATACCTTTTGGTCACACCAAGTACAAGCAGCCCTCGATTAAAACTTATAAATTAAAACATTTCACTTGAGTATGCAAAAATGTGGAATTACAATAAGGCGGAATGCAAAACGTTCATTTCCCATAATTCTTTTAAAAAAACGGCATAGATCACCATAAATCGGCCATTTCATGCAGATAGTTATATAAAATAAAACATGTTTTCAAAGGTGTAACAACGTATCGTTCACCGACAATTCGCTCAATGACTCTCGGTAACTATGCGGGGTGCACTGGACGCCTGGTGCATGGGACAACAGGTGCACTGGATGTCTCGCTAACCTAACCTTACCTAAGGATTTTTTGGGTAATCTCGAGAACCAATGGTCTCATTAATGAAATAATTTACGTTATTTATCTTTATGTAAACACATATAGGAGAATACCGACAGATGGTGATAGTAATTCTAAAGTCTCATGTGGATTTCTACAACGCTTACCATACTGCATATGTGTAAGCGCTGCATGTAGAGTGTTGATCCGCCAACGCCATGGACTGCAGACATTCACGCATCATTTTTACTATTACAGGAATTTATTATGAATGGGTGGTCTTCAAGGGACGACTTTTGTCTACCGCCAATTTGAATTAATAGGCTACGACAAGCATTTTACGGGTGAGGGATCAAATTCATCAAATCAAATTCAACATATTTTAAAGCTCAGAAATCAATTGAAAATACTTTTTTTTTATCTCCGTCGGGGATCGAACCCACGACTTTTGGCTTGCAAAGCAAACGCTTTGACCATTGAGCTATAACTGCCGGCAAAAGGTTAGCGAAAAACATCCAGTGCACCAGACGTCCGTCGTTACCGATGAATCGTCGAATGAGGGTGTGAGGCGGGTAAAGTTCAGGTCTCGTTCACGAAATAACTTAGGTTAGGTTAGTGAGACATGCAGTGCACCAGTTGTCCCGTGCACCAGACGTCCAGTGCGCCTCACATAGTTATGTCATCCACCACATAGTTAGTCAATAAGTCGTCGAACGAATTGTCTGGGAATGAAACGCTGGGGAACCGTTTTCAAACATGAAGTCATAGATATAACGTAATACATTGATTCATTTTCTATTTCATGTAATCAATGTGAAAGTAAAATATTCAAAATGGTTCTTGTACAGTAATATAAAAAAAATATCACTTTTTTTATGGGTTCACGCGACAGTGATAACCTAATCTAAAAATTGTCTAACCCCACATTTAACAACAAAAAGAATGGCATCTCCCACCCTTCTATATGCTTCAAAAAAAAATATATTTGAAAATGCCAATTTTACTAATTCATAAACTTTTGTATTATCAGCTCTTCAAACGATTTTTTTTCCATTGAAGAGTGAGTTTCACTATGCTGCTTGCTAGCTGCTAAACAATTTGATACAATTCTAACTATACACAAGAAAATATAGCATGATTTCAAAGTATTTAACAAAATCAATTACATTTACTAGAATCCGTGTTTATTTTTTTTTTTATGTAAACACATACAGGTGAATACCGACAGATGGTAATAGTAATTCTGAAGTCTCATCTGTGGAATTCTACGACGCTTATCACGGTGCATATGACTAAGCGCTGCATGCGGAGTGTAGATCCGCCAAAGTCATAGACTGCAGCCCGAGATTCACACATTATCCTTAATTATTACAGGAATTTACTATGAATGGGTGGTCTTCACGGGACGACTTTCGTCTACCACCAATTTTGATTAATATGCTATGACTGTCATTTTACGGGTGAGAGATCAAATTAATACCAACCGGGGGTATTTTAGAGCTCAGAAATCAATTAAAAATCTTTTTTTTTAATCTCCGTCGGGGATCGAACCCACAATCTTTGACTTGCAAAGCAAACGCTTTTACCATTGAGCTATACCCACCGGCAGACTAAATACTTTATATTTATTATTAGAATCCATGCTTAAAAACGTAGAAAGTATGTAACAAGCTATTAGTTATTTGTGGCAAAACACGTGAAACATTACAAATTACAATTAACCTTTACCGCAGATTTTCATCGTTCAATGCCCCGCAGGCCAATGTTTGTAATGTTTCGTCGCACAATAGATTCTTCCATGAACTTACTTTAATACTATTATTACAAATTAATGTAATCCGATTGTAAAATGAACCATAAGCACTCCTGTATGGGACCGTAGGGCATTGAACATAGCAAATCTGCGCTCCTGTAAGGAAACCCCTGGGCGTTTAAATGTTAATATCAATAATTTAGGTGATTACTCAAAAATCATGCTATATTTTCTATATGTGTAGCAGAGTTTGGATGAGACAAAGTGAGATTATGGCATCCCGGGTGTTTTTTTATTAATGCCAATATGCATCACACAGTAATTCATCAAATCGGTATTTTTTTTTGCATCATCCCTGACGATGCGCCGTGTTAAGTCTGCTCAGTGTTACTGCATGCTAGTGCGGCTGGTACAAGTCTAGTCAGTGGTTGACGTAGAAGAAGATAGTTGCGGCTATTGCCAGAGAGGTCACGGGCCGCGGGGGCGATGACCCTATACACCGCACGGACTTGTCACACTGCAGGCCCGGGTAGTAGATGTTGGGCTCGTTAATTTCTGCAATACAGACATAAAAAAATAATTATTATATTAGTTCATTTTAAGTAAAGAGTTTCACTTGCTGGAAGACTGCAGTTTCGCAATCAATGAAGGCTTCATAAGTCCAGTCAGGCTAAAACTGCAGCAAAATGCACGATCAATATTGGATTTTGTGGTATGGGACTTATAAGTCCCGTCAGTAAATAAAGGGTTAACAAAAACTGTTAAATCAAAACATGCCAAGAATAAATAAAGTAACTTTCAAAATATGGAATGTCAAGACATTTCATGGGGGGTAAGGTTTAATTTTATTTTTTCATAATAATTAGCTTAACATGACACTCTAAAATCTTCTAATTATATAACCAAGTCAACACTAACATCAAACTTAAGCAAGATGCATAGTAAAGGTACATTACCTATTTAATATATATTCACATTTACCTGTTGATGGAACCAGAGGAATAACCAAAGTGAAGCATTCTTTTCAGGAGTAGTTGCTACAGAATAGACATTTGGCCAGATGGACATTAAGCCGAATTGGGATTTGACCGAATGGATGTTTGTCCAAATAAATAGTTAGACTAACAGATATTTGACAGCAAAAACATTCAAATGTCCATACATCATGGACATTTAGTCTAATGGAAATTTAACTGAATAGACATAGGCAAATGGACATTTCACCTAATAGACATAGTCAAATCAATAATTTATAGCCAAATGAACATTTGACTGAATAGAGATATAGCAGAATGTACATTTAACTGTTTTGACATATAGACAAATGTACATGTATCTGTTTTGACATATAGACAAATGTACATTTATCTGTATTGACATAGACAAATGTACATGTCAACAAATACACATAGCCAAATGGGCAATTTACCAAATAGATTTATAGCCAAATGTACATTTAACTGTATAGACATATAGGCAAATGGACAATTCACCAAATAGATTTATATCCAAACAGACATTTGACTGAATACCAAAAAGATTTACAACCAAATAGACATTTGACTAAATAGACATATAGCCAAAGGGACATTTAGCCAAATGGATAATTAGTAATTAAATATACACATACTATAATACAACAAATTCTTTATACGCACCAATTCGTTCAGAAAAAATATCGGCAGAAGAGGGATGCGAACCAGTGAGCCTTGGAACCAACCATTGCTCAAGTTCATTACCCTAGACCACTCGACCATCTCCTGCCCGAACTGTTGCGCTGAATAAGTTGTATTTATACCATTGTTACCATAATATAACGATAGATGTCTCTATAGTGAAATGAATAATTGGCTGTACTTTTTTAATAAATGAAATATTGAATCATTTTAAATTAAAAGGAAAAATAAACATTACGTTTATTTCACTTATTAAATTTGTATTCAGCTTAATTGTTTTAAAGCCTAATTGCTTTAAGCCAAAAGAAGCCAACACAGTTCATGATCCAGTTAAGACTATTTCTACAATTTGTTACCTGTTTTTAAAGATGCTTCTATTCCTTTTCGATACTTCCTCTTGGAATCAATGTCGTCCATCCAAGAATCAATCACAAGCACACGATGCTTTACCTTGCAAGGCAGACAAATGTTGTCCATCCAGGAATCGATCACGAGCACACGATGCTGTATCTTGTGAGGCGAATGAATGTTGTCCATCCAAGGATCGATTATGGGCGCACCATGCTTTACCTTGCAAGGCAGACAAATGTTGTCCATCCAGGAATCGATCACGAGCACACGATGCTTTACCTTGTGAGGCGAAAGAATGTTGTCCATCCAAGGATTGATCATAAGCACACGATGCTTTACCTTAGTTGATAGAACAACGGACAACCTCAAGCGGTGGGGAATGAATGTGTCCATCCAGGAATTGATTACGACTGTACGATGCTTTACATTGCAAGGCAAATGAATGTTGACCATCCAAGGATCGATCATGGGCGCACAATGCTTTACCTTGCGAGTCCGACGAATGTTGTCCATCCAGGAATTGTTCACGGCTGTACGATGCTTTACCTTGCGAGACGAATGAATGTTGTCCATCTAATGATCGATCATGAGCACACGATGCTTTACCTTGAGAGGCGAATGAATGTCGTCCATCCAGGAGGTGATCCCGACTGTAGGATGCTTTACCTTGCGAGGCGGTAAGCCAGCAGCGTGGCGACGGCCCCCAGCAGCAGTGTCGATGTCCGGGGCTGGTGCGCTGGCGGGGCGGCTCCGTAACCTCTCACGCGGTCTGACGTGCTGCACGCGGGCGGGCACACCGGAATGATGGACTCTACAGCGCGACGTGCAATGATTCGAGGTTAGGATAAATGTGAGGATAGGATTCATGGGGCATAAGGAATTAGATTAAATTAATGATTTATGATATTAAGTATAATAATTAATATATGTTATGATTGAGGTGAGGTTAGGTTAGGGATTTAATGTGAGGTTAGGATAGGCAATAAATGTGAGGTTAGGATTAACGGGTATATAAACGGAAACACATAAATATTTCATGATAAATATATATGAAGATATAAATCATTGAAAATAAAAAAGGACAAGAATACACGTAAACATGAATAATTAAAGATATATACATGTATAATTGTGTTATATAAATATGTTTTAGTTGTATGATTTAGGTTTAGTTTTTTGTTGTTTTTTTGGATGTTATAAATGTATTTTGTTTAATCGGCATTATTACATACAAAAATATTATATACATATATATATATATATATTCATTATATTTAGGAGTCATTGGAGTTAGAGTGAAGAGAGAAAGAGAGAGAAAAACAAACAAAATAAATCAAACAACGGAATAAAAAACCATGACACGGAGAACGACAATGTTTCAAAATCGATGCATTAAATATACTTAAAAAAAAGGAATGGCCGACTCAATCATCATAACCAAAAACGACAATCTTTTAACACATTTAACGCCACGTAGGTCACCGGTAACCTACGCTGTTGTTGAAAAGGGCGCCACGTAGGTCACCGGTGACCAAGGTTTTTTTGTTGTTGAACAAACAGCACCTTTACGCTAACGGTTACATTTCAATGTAATTTTAACATTGAATGTGCCCTATATGGCACCTCTGAGTCGAATGCATTAAAAACATTACGTGGCGTTTGATTCAATCAAAAAATTAATCAAAAATCGATTAATTTTTTTTTTAATCTCCGTGTTTTTTAAACGCTATATGCGATACATAAACATTATTTCAATAAATTGTGTCGTTTCTGTATGAATGATTGGGTCCACCGCATTAGATGGCATTGATGATGATGATGTTATGGATTAAGACATCTAAGCCGATTGCCAGCAATGCAACATAACCTGCCACACATTCTCATAAAGCTTTTCATGTCAAAGGAGTCTCTAGTAAACAACTAAGCATACAACAAATACATTCAACCCTCCTATAAAGTTTCCATAATCGAATGATTAGCCTGATCCAAAAGCCGGGACCATTAAGTCCCACGGGGCGCTTCAACCCAAAGTTTACACTATTGAAACAAAAATTATCTAATTAAATACACACATACAATTTTACATATAATTTTATACGCATAAATTCATTCAGAAAAATATCGGCAGACGCAGGATTTGAACCTCAAGCCTTTGCTCTATTCTACACACCGTGCAGTCCACATGATCATTCTCTGCCTGGGCAGATACGCGAAACTTGATGTATTTATAGCATTGCTACTATCGTATAACGATAGATGTCTCGGTAGTATATATTCAGAGTGTGTATTTATTATTTTTATTATTCAATCAGTCAACATTTATTCACAAGCTTTTTATATAGTCAATGATTTATATAGAGAATGGTCGTGTGGACTGCGCGGTGTGTAGAATAGAGCAAAGGTGCAAGGCTCGTGGTTCGAATCCCGCGTCTGCTGATATTTTTTCTGAATGAATTGATGCGTATAAAATTTGTATAATTGAATGTATGTATTTAATTACTAATAATATTGGAATATAGTCAAAGATCTATAAAATAAGATTAGAGTATTGAAGAATATTTTTAAAAAATTAAAAAATCCAAAAATATGATGTGCTACAAATCAAAAATGAAGACCTTATAAGAGGGTTGACTGTACAATACTTGTAATTTCTATAACACTAGAAGTGTCTATGTAAAATAAGAAATAAGTTAAGTATTTTTGTAAATTAATAAATACATGTTTAATTATTAACTACCTCCCACTTGAAATGTGCTATTCATCATTTCATTATTTTTTATTATCTATACTGGCAACATTCAAATATGGAATAATTCAAAAAGTAAACAAAAAAAGACCCAAATTTAACTGTGTCTCGACCTATCGTTCCCAGACAATTCGTTCAACGACTCATCGGTAACGACGTGGGGCGCACTGGACGTCTGGTGCACGGGACAACTGGTGCACTGGACATCTCGCTAACCTAAACTAACCTAAGGATTTGTCCAATGATCAGACTCCAGAGATCCATAGGTATTGTTAACGGCAGGGCGCTTTTAATGACAGATTATACTCCTTTAATCTAGTTGCTCTTGTGGCGTCCCCTTCCAGACCTCAGAGCACATTCTCTGGGACTGTCAGTTCCTCTTGTTAGAGGATTCCTTTTCGATTCAGTTCGAGGGAATCGCCTCGGCCCTATCGGGCATTCAGGCTTTGTGGCCACAAAAAAAATCCACGCATTTACCATTTTCGCTCGTATTTTCGGTGAGAGAATCTATCTTCCATCTCTTTACAACCCCGTGAATGTGATTCTAATCTCTTTCACGGATTTTTTCTTTTTAGCACTTCTGTGCAGTGGCCACAATTGTTCAGAGGGGACTACCGCTGGACGTATCAGTTGCTAACTGATCATAATCTGAATGAGCGCATCATCAAGGAGACTTGACTGTCCTCCGATGTGATGCAGGTGTGAGGTGGGTAAAATCCAGGTCTTGTTAATGAAATAACTTAAGTTAGGTTAGCGAGACATCCAGTGCACCAGTTGTCCCGTGCACCAGATGTCAAGTGCGCCCCAAATATTTACCAATGAGTCATTGAACGAATTGTCTGGGAATGAAATGCCGTGGAACCAAATTTAACATAGACACTTTAAGCAATTATTCAAAAAAAAAATGAGACATTCTTTAAGGGGGGGGTTCAATGCAAAAATTACTAAAATAACAATAAAATAATACATTGTTAAATAATTTTGATAAACTCAATACTTTTTAACCCTACATATGTTTTTTCTAATAATAATACTTTTTAATGATGTTTTAAAAAAATTACCTACTTATAGCATCTAAATATTATTGAACATGACCTTTCGTTAATATGGATCACTTCAATGAATGTATAAAAAAAGTGAAGGTTATATAATGCTCAACCGGGTGGATTCTAAAGGGCAGCTCAACCCGATTCGGCGATCAACAGTTTATGACCGTGGTCCATGTTAAAACAAGTTGAAAATATCATTATTTAACCACTTCCCCGGCGGTCACACCAATGTGTGTAAAAAAAAAGTGTTCCAATTTCGGCGCTCACGCAAATAGGTGTGATACCCAAAGCGCGCTCATACGAGCATTTTAAAATCGTCCTTCGATTTTCGGCGTTCACGCAAACATGCGTTTCATATAAATTCACAATTTCTGACATTGAAACAACAAAAATCTGTGTTTCTAAACGGGTTTTGGTTCAATTTACATTTCAATAAAGGCGCTTGTTATTGTTTTAGCCTCTTTGATGAAAACTTATGTTTTGTATTTATCATATATTATGAAGCCAAGCCTTTTTTTGAAAGTGAACGCTCATACCGGTGCGAGCGCGAGCATGAAATGGTTAAATCTTGTGGTTGGTAGAAATCTTGCTGTTCAATCGAATAAGCACTTGTAAAGTATTAACCTATAGTTGTGTATATTAGAGATACTATTTGGTCCGCATTGGAAGGTTATGTTACGCGTGTGTTGTACGCACCAAACAGCTCCACGTAGGCCTCGTTCTGCCCCAGCTTGTTGGCAGCCTTGCAGGTATAGCGACCAAACTGCCTCTTCTCGATGGTGATGACGCGGATTGTCGTATCGGTCAGCTGATCAGCCACGGCAAAGTGGGAAATCCTGGAAACGCACAAGACACATCACATAAGCCAGTCTTTTACATTGCTACTGACATCAGTATGATATAGCCCTTGCTGACTGCTACTGAAACCTTGATATACAATCTTTCGTCTCTGTTTCTGTTCGCTTGTCGTACATGCATGTCGCCATATTGGCATTTTAGACAAGTCAATTGCGTTGCGCGACAGCCCATCACGAGCGCGCTCAGTTGTGTGCCGACCGTCAGAAGGACGTGTTATGGCCGGCCTGGCATCTTATTCTGCCTGGGCCGGAAGTTTGTGAAGCTATCGAAATATGTCAATGTGCTTCGGAAAAAGTATTTGTGTTGTTAATCTGCTCCTTATCCAGCCACCACGCGACTGATGAACTACCTTTTTAAAGAGAGGAGGATGTTAATGTCTTACTTGTAGTGCTGGTTGTTGAGCAGCTGCACCTCGTCCTTGACCCAAGTGATGGCTGGTGGCGGATAGGCCTCAATGTGGCACTCCAGGTCTATGTCGTACTGAAGGGCCTGCAAAACACAACACATATAAACTTGCTATACTCTGTTACTCTGCTGTGATTCATTTAATTTATTATTATTAAATTTATTTACACACAAGCCAATATTTTTTCGAACACAGTCCTATATAAATTAGAATAAAAATTGGTCCCAGGTTGGAGCCCTGTGGGATCCCAAATATGTATGAAAACACATGATATACAAATACTGCTTAATGCAAAAAAGAAATCTATACGCTCTAAATTTGTGTTTTAGATGATTTTGCGGGAGCGCACATCGCACACCTAGCACACCCTGAATATACGCCCTTGCTAACGCCATAAGATGCATGTCAACCGAGCTACCCGGCCTTTTCTTAAATGTAAATACACACATGAGAATACCGACAAACGGTGATTCTGAAGTCTCATCTGTGGAATTCTACATCGCTCACCATGGTGCATATGGCTAAGCTCTGCATGTGGAGTGTTGATCCGCCAACGTCATAGACTACAGCCCGACATTCACGCAACATCCTTATTATTCTACAGGTATTTACTATGATTGGGTGGTCTCCACAGGACGATTTTCGTCTACCACTAATTTTGATTAATAGGCTATGACTGGCATTTTACGGGTGAGGGATCAAATTCACACCAACCGAGGGTATTTGAGAGCTCAGAAATCAATTAAAAATCTTTTTTTTTTGTAATCTCCCTTGGGGATCGAACCCACGACCTTTGGATTGCAAAGCAAACGCTTTGCCCATTGAGATATACCCGCCGGCAATATATGCGTATATGGTAAACAAATTAAAAACTAATATTAAAATATTGTTTCATGTTGATTTTTCTTTTAGTTTACAAACATAATAAATAATAAATGATTTTTCTTTTAGTTTACAAACATAATAAATAATAAATGATTTTTCTTTTAGTTTACAAACATAATAAATAATAAATGATTTTGAAAACAATAAAATTTTAGGGCATTAAGCCCCTTTGACTGGTCACCTTTTAACTGCCAAATACTAGTGCAAATGTTATAGTTTTAAGATGTTAAAATTTGATCATTTCGCTATCAAATGAGGTGCCTAAATTTACGAGTGGGTGTAGGGTGTATAGCACATAATAGTGAAGTGTTACCTGTCCGAGGCGAGGCCGCGGTACGCTAATGACGGGGGCAAACTCCACTTCGAGGGCCACATTGCGCCGAGCTCCCTTGCCGACGCCGTTCTCGGCCACGCAGTAATAGGTGCCGCGATCCTCCTTCTTCACGCTGTTGATCTTCAGGTAGTTTCCCCTATAAAACATAACAATGTTATATCAAAAATTCGGTTTTCAATAAAGATTAACATAATTAAAATTCGATTAACCTTCCCTTCCCTGTGATGTGTATCTTCTACACATTGATTCTAATAACCATCAATATCTCTTAACATCCTCCTCTCTTAAAAGGGGAGTTATTACGTCGCGTGAGGGCAGGATGAGGAGCGGGTCAGCAAACAAACACTTTCTTTTAGAAGCACATTGATTATATTTACGTTAAAACTTTACAAGCTTCCGGCCAAGCGGGATGACATGCCGCTGCGGCCGTAATGCGACCTTTCTCGATCGTCAACACATAACTTACTCGTCCGGCCCGTGGTCGGTCACCAAAGCCATCGGTGGCATAACTATATAACTAGTCCCAATGTGGCGGACACACAAATGTATGGCAAGCGACAAAAATAAGAGACGAAAGATTGTACATCGAGGTTTTCGGTACCAGTTAGCAAGGGCTACATCGTGCTGATGTCAATATTTATTTTGCTGGCGGTCATAGCTCAATGGTAAAGCGTTTGCTTTGCAAGCCAAAGGTCGTGGGTTCGATCCCCGATGGAGATTAAAAAAAAAAGGATTTTTAATCGATTTCTGAGCTCTAAAATACCCCGGTTGGTGTGAATTTTATCCATCACTCGTAAAATGTCAGTCATAGCCTATTAATTAAAATTGGCGGTAGACGAAAGTCGTCCCGGGAAGACCACCCATGCATAGTAAATTTCTGTAATAATAAAGGATGATCACGGATCATTGACGGATCAACACTCCACATGCAGCGTTAAGCCATACACACCATGGTAAGCGTCATAGAATTTCACAGATGAAACTTCAGAATTACTATCACCATCTGTCGGTATTCTCCTGTATGTGTTTACATAAAAAAATTAAAAAAAATTCAAGTTCTTCAGATTGCTGTGGAGCATTGACCCATACTTACTTATGGATGGAACCGCCATTTGACATGATGGCATTGTTTTCTCTGCGCCAGGAGATCCTCGGCGATGGGAAACCGCCAGAGAAGCATTCCATCTGCACACCTGTAAGATCACACAAAACACACATATAACAATATTATAAACACAGTGAACAATCAAGGAAGATAGACACCTAGTAAGAACCATCCCGAGCTTCGAACACTCAATTTAGTACAACTGCAATGACCTTCTAAATGGCCTACCAGCACACCTCAACCCCTTTCTTATATCCTTTTCCTCTTTTGTCGATGGTATTGTTTCCCTAAATCTCTGTGATCTTTGACACGTGTCATCTTATTTTTTTTGATATATATATATATTCTATACGTTTCTTTAAAATATTAATTTAAAGCTCCGCAAGCAACTTGCCAAAACATTTGTTTGGAGCATCTTGATGTAAGGCTGTGAGACATGGTGCTTATCTGAAAGTGATAAGAAAAGACTAGAGGCCTTTGAGATGTGGTCATACAGAAGAATTATCGGAATTTCCTGGAGAGACTATGTCACGAACAATGAGTTTCTCAGCATAATCAAGGAGGATAGATAGTCACCTAGTAAGAACCATCTCAGAGAGGCGATAGGTCACATCATGCGCCACGATGGTCTTCTTCATGACATTGCGGAAGGGATGGTTGAGGGGAGAAACCGCAGGCGGGAGTATTTGCAGCAAGTGTTCGAGGACATGAGTTGTAGCTCTTGTGCTGAGCTGAAGAGGATTGCAGAGGATCGACAGCAATGGAGATCGAGATACAAGATTTTGTTGCTGCAAACCAATCCACCGCATTGATACTACAAAGAAGATTGTAGTATAATATTGTGGCTTTTGGGTTTAGCCGTGTGTGGCGAACTTCCTTCAATCAATATTTCAACCGCCATTGCAGGGGTCTTCTTCAGGTTGATTCAATTTCAATTTTCAATTTTGTTTATTTTGCCTTTCAGAAACATTACAAATTATTTGATGATTTATTTTATTGGTGTGTGGTGGTTGTGTGCTTGTAGGGATGTGTCTGTACTCACTCTGTCCCTCACTGGCCACGATGGAGCGCGTGGAGTTGTCACTGATGACTGGCGGGCGTCGAACCTGCAGCTCTACATCGGCTGCCACCTTGTTGGTGGTGGAGATGATGATCTGGCAAGTGTACCAGCCGGCGTCAGTCTCTTGGATGTCCTTGATCTAGAACAACATCAATAATCAGAATACATGGATCACTAGTGGCGATAGCATGTTAAGAAGGATTAAAGGATAATAGGGATTGCCCCTCTGGATATGGAGGTGCAGAAAAGAGCTGCTTTATACAACCTAAGTCACGGTTGTGCGTTTAAGATTGGAGATATCGTACTACAGCCCAGCGCTTCTCCCAAACCCATAAAAAAGCTTTGTGCTGATGCCCTTACGGCCACTTGGCAAAAACGTTGGCTTACTTTAATACTATTATTATAAATTAATGTAATCCGATTGTGAAATGAACCATAAGCACTCCTGTATGGGCCGTAGGGCATTAAACATAGCAAATCTGCACTCTCGTAAGGAAACCACTGGGCGTTTAAAGGTTAATTATTAGCGTTTTTTTTTTAAGGCGATCGGATGATCAGCTCGACGGTCCTGAGGCCTAGACAATTTTTATTTCGTAATCTCGACCCTACTGGGGGCATGTAAAGAGCTTAGATTAATTTAAACCAATTTAAGACACTAGACACAAAGTCTTTCATATATGCGGATGACTTAGGTTTGGCAGCACAAGCAGTAACGTTTGAAGAAGTTGAGGACATCCTAAGCCAGGGACTCAACGAGATGTCCCATTACTACGAAACCAACCATCTCAAACCTAACCCATCAAAGACACCACAAGTCTGCTGTTTCCACCTTAGAAACAGGGAAGCTAACAGAAAGCTTCGTGTCACTTGGGAAGGTAGAGTACTGGAACATAGCGACCATCCAAAATACCTCGGAGTCACTCTAGATCGCACCCTCACCTTCAGGCGTCATTGCAGCAACACCAAACAGAAAGTTGCAACAAGGAACAACCTCATCCGCAAACTGACCAACACTCACTGGGGAGCCCAACCACCCCTTCTTCGTACCTCAGCTTTAGCACTTTGTTTCTCAGCCGGAGAATATGCGGCACCAGTGTGGGGTCGATCAGCCCACTGTAATCAAGTGGATACTGCCCTGAATGATGCATGCAGAGTCGTCACAGGCTGCCTCAAACCAACACCCATTTCTAAACTATACCCCTTGGCTGGTATCGCACCACCGAACATAAGACGCAAAGTCATATGCGCCGAAGAAATGCGTAAGGCAATCAACCAACCGTCCCACTGCTTGTATAATCAGATACCCCCAACACCAAGATTGAAGTCTCGAAGCAGCTTTCTGAAATCCACACAACCTCTCACATCCGGCCCTGAAAATGAGAGACTCCAACTCTGGCAACAAATTGCACCAGAGGATTTCATTACTCCAAAGGAAGGCCTCCCAACTGGCAAGAGCCTTGACTGGCCGACCTGGAAATCCCTAAACAGATTAAGAACCGGAGTTGGTAGAACAAAGGACAACCTCGAGCGGTGGGGAATGCTTCGGCAGGGAGAGACACTATTGTGCGACTGTGGAGACCTGCAAACCGCCTCACACCTACGATGCTGCTCCATGTGCCCAACAAGTTGCACATCTCAGGACCTAATGCTGGGCAACACACGAGCTATCGATGTTGCCAGATATTGGGAAAAAATAATTTGACGTCGCTGACACGAAGAAGAAGAACCAATTTAAGAAAATCAAACTTGGTCTGGATGCGAACCGACGGCGTCTAAGTGAGAAGCAAACGCTTTAACCACTAAACTATGCCACCTGGCAGGTGTACACAAGCGTTAATGGGTTTACCCATTACCGTGGCGGTAAAAATGACTTTTCTTTCTAGTTTTCCTAGTATTAAATAACTTATATGTGTTATTTATAGATAGTGTTTGTTTTAATGTATGTTTATGTTTGCAAAGTTCACAAGGGTAATTTATTTTGCTTGAATAAATTTCTTAACACATTATTGCCACTTGTTATCCATGTTTTTAACCCTTTCGCATCGGTTGTCGGCATATGCCGTCAAAGATTCCCCGACCGTTGACAATGGTTGACGTGTTATATCGTTTTGCTACTTTCGGTACTCATTGTGACGTCTACGGTAGGAAATTGGAAGTGCAGTCATTCCCTCATATCAACCTACATGTTTTATTTACAGGAATTTGTAAAGCATGTAAATAAACATCGTAAAGTTTGAGGTTACATATTGAATGTTTGTAAAATATAATAGTTTTTAATGCATCATCTGATAGCTAAAAAATAGAAGAACCAATGTCATATATGAAAATAGGTCAGATAAGTACATATATGCTTCAAATACTAGTTTTAAGCAAAAAAATGGTTTGAAAAATTCACGCCGTATTCACAGTATTATTAGTATTCCACCGAGCTGTAACGAAAGGGTTAACCACTGAACTATGCCGCCTGGCAGGTGTACACAAGCATTCATGGGTTAACCCATGACCGTGGCGGTAAAATAGACTTTTTTTTCTAGTTTTCCTAGTATTAAATGATGACTAATGTGTTATTTATAGATGGTGTTTGTTATTGATGTATGTTTATGTTTGCAAGTTCAGAAGGATAATTTATTTTGTTTGAATAAATTTCTTAACATGCTGGACTTGACTTTACCCGCCTCACACCGGAGGACAGTTAAGTTTCCTTGATGACGTGCTCATTCAGATTATGATCAGTTAGCAACTGATAAGTCCAGTGGGAGTCCACTCTGAACAATTGCGGCCACTGCACAGAAGTGCTAAAGGAAAGAACCCGTGAAAGAGATTAGAATCGCATTCACGGGTTGTAAAGAGATGGAGATGCAAGATAGATTCTCTCACCGAAAATACGAGCAAAGATTGTAAATGCGTGGAAATTTTTTTTAGTGGCCACAAAGTCTGCATGCCCGATACGGCCGAGAGGAACTGACAATCCCAGAGAATGTGCTCTGAGGTCTGGAAGGGAGCCACAGGGGCAACTAGGGTTTGAAACTAAATTAAATGAGTATAATATGTCATTAAAAGCGTCATGCCCAGTCATTAGCGTGTCATTATTGAAATGAAACGAAATGAAAATCATTATTGTAGTAGTCACCTGCAGCGTGTAGGTGGAGGACGATGTGTCGAATCTGAGGGAGAAGCGCGAGTCCCTCAGGATGAGCGAGGAGCCCGTGGAGATGGGCAGCTGGCCGCTGCTGTGCTTGTCGGTCTTCATCCAAACCACAGGAAAGTCCTCGCCGTACTGCACCGAGCACTCCAGGTCCACGGTGCCGCCGATGTCCTTGATCTGCTCCTGCGTGATGTAGGAGATGGTCGGCGTGCGACTTCCCCATACTGCAAAAATACCAAACAACATGTTTCGTCAGAAAACTATTCTATCTCTCGCATCCATTTCTTATGGGGTATAGCTAAGTGGTTAAAGCGTTTGCTTGGCAAACCATTTATACGGGGTATGTTGGGATGCAATGAGTTGAGAACTAGAAGAGATGTATGCTTGAGTATGCATTTCTTTCGGCTAGTGCGCAGCGTGTGAGGAAATACAGATATTTTGTAGGAAAGCGGAAGAAGGAAATACAGATATTTTTTTTTGTCCCTGACAATTATTGAAGGATAAGGAGGCACAGATTGTTTGATCTTCCTAGGAATAATACTAACCTGCCAGAGACTGGGCCTCTTGGGAGAGTGATCAGACTGTTCAACCATATCACCTCGAATATTGATATATTCCACTTGAGAGAAGAAGAACGAATTTATTTATTTATCAAAGTAATTTCGTAGAGTCTTCTGGTTAGCGAGCTTCGGGACTTTTTAATAATTGTTGTTAATAATCATAAATACCTATATTTATAAATTGTTTATTTTTGTACTACTATTTTCAGGATCGTATTAAATAAAATTTGTAATGTTTCTGAAAGAAATAAAATTGAAAAATTGAAAATCATTTCACATAGATTATCAAATCAAATGCCTAGAATTGTAATTGATGTACATTGTCATGTACATTTGTTATCTACCACCATAGGAAGTTGCTTCAAGTGACCACAAATAATGGATGAATAGTCCATTATGAATCACTCAATGGTTATTCAATAGTCCCACTTATTGCCGACTCATCCTCACGATAATTCTCACGAGAAGGTAATACTCACTGCTTCAATTAATTCACTTTGATATTCCAAATGAATCACAATCGACATTTTATATTTATTTATGTAAACACATACAGGAGAATACCGACAGATGGTGATAGTAATTCTGTCAAGTCTCATGTGTGGAATTGTATGACGCTTACCATGGTGCATATGGATAAGCGCTGCATGTGGAGTGTTAATCCGCCAACGTCACAGACTACAGCCCGAGATTCACGCATCATCCTTATAATTACGGGAATTTACTATGAATGGGTGGTATTCACAGGACAAAGTTTTTTTTTTCACAAACAAGTCTTGCTATATCAGCTGTCAAAATATGCAATTATTATGCGGCTTAAGTGTGAAGTTGGTTATAAAAAAATACAATCAAATCCTCTGTTCCGTACTGTCTAATCTTGGTATAAAATGACCTTATAAGCCACAAAAAGGTTAAGAATCCCTTATACAAGAAGTGTTATTGCTACTTTTATCTGTAATGTTTGTATTATATTTTATTTGTTTATATAACGTATCATAAACATGAGATATTTAAATAACATCTTGGGTTTTCACGACCAGATTTGATATTGTGGCTCTTGGGTTTAGCCGTGTGTGGCGAATTACTATTTTCCAATATTTCAATCGCCATTGCAGGGGTCTTCTTCAGGGTTGATGACTTAGTGGTCATTAAAGTTAGAAGCTCTTCACCTTTTACGCTTGACAAGCGACATAAGTTGTTGCTTGACAAGTGATGCATTGAGAAAGGCTACGAGTTAGTCGAAACTGCAGTCTCCTAAACAGAGAGCACATCTTACGTGATCCATGTAAAAACAAGGTAAATAAATAAATAATTATTTTTAAATTTGAATTTTAAATAATTGAGAGTAATCTCAAGTCGTGGCTTTAGTCAATTTACCCACCCATTGGTAACATGTAGAACATTCAATTTTTTAATAAATATCAATTATTTAGGTAACTAACTACTCAGGGATCATGCTATATTTTCTTCAGTATGATGAGGTTGATGGACGTGTTGTATGCCCCTGTTATCACACTTCCTTTATCACAAAGGTTAAAAACCAATGTGTGTCGATTGAATCATCTTTAGTATTTAGAACAACATATTTACAACATAATTACAATTTATTAAAACAATTACGATTAGATACATTTTCCCGCGGTGTGACTTAGAAATAAAGCACTTTTTTATGTAAACACATACAAGAGAATATCCACAGATGGTGATAGTGATTGTGAAGTCTCATCTGTGAAATTCTATGACGCTTAGTATGTTACATATGGCTAAATGCTGCATGTGTAGTGTTGATCCGCCAACGTCATAGACTACAGCCTGACATTCACACATATAACTGGTATGGGCAGCATTTGAAAAGCGTACAGTACATTTTTATTGCAAAAATTCCGCAATGTGTTAAAACTATGGTGTTTAACCAATGCATCCTCCCTGTATTAACTTATGGCGCAGAGATGTGGAATCCAACAGCAAGTCTTACCCATAAAATAAAAGTCACCCAACGTGATATGGAGAGATCCATGAGGATTGTCGCTAAAAGATAGAATCCGAAACGAGGATATCAGCATAATAACTCAAGTAGTGGAGGCTACCCAACGAATAAGCACACTCAAGTGACAACGGGCAGGACATATCTGTCGAAGAGACGATGGTCGATGGGGAAGAAAAGTATTGGAGTGGCACCCAAAAACTGGCAAACGAAGCATTGGCCGACCCCCCGCAAGATGGACTGACAAAATCGGAAGAATAGCGAGAGAGGCCTGGATGAGGAAGGCAGAAGATGGAGACTCATGCGGGACGCATACATGCAACAGTGGACGGATACAGGCTGATGATGAATAACAAAGTCATCACTCATTCATCGTGAGTCTACTCGTAAAAATGAGCATTGCGTGAATGCCATATTGAAGTCTATTAAGTCACAGATCAATGCTCTGTCTATACTAATACGTATATAGGCTCTAGTACCAGAAGACCATACGTAAGATGTATTAACAAATACACAAGAAATTGTATGTTTCTTATCAACAATGGACTCCATTAAAACTATGCCAGTAAAAACAATTAAAATCAAATATTTGTGTATATTTTCAAAGATTATTATCAATATATTATAAGTAAAATAAACAACATGGCAGTAAGCAAATAATGAAATGCATAAAAAACAAACATCCCAGCAAAAAATTTACTTAGTGTTGTTTACATTTACCCTCCCCTTACTGTGCTAAAAACATCCTAGAGCTCCGATGATATATATTTTCTACACCATATGAAAATGTCATGTAAAAACCGGGAAAATGCGAACATTCCTAAATATTGCTTTGATTGACTATGGCTGAAGTTGAAATGTAAGTACGAGGGTTATCCGTAAAAAAAGTTTCCAAGTGATTTTTCACAGTGTAAAACATGTTTAATTCCATGAATGCGTACATTTTTGGAAAGTTCACACTTGTACCTATTTTTCTACATAGTCGTCACTGAGGTCAATGCATTTTTGCATGCGGTATACGAGCTTTTGAATGCCCGAGTCAAAAAAAATTGCCGCTAAGCCACGCAGATCCCTGAGAACCGCTTCTTCCAGCTCTTATCTGTCGCCGAAATACGTTCCGCCCAGGTGTTTCTTCATGTCAGGGAAGAGATGGTAGTCACTTGGGGCTAAGTCCGGGCTGTAGGGTGGGTGTTTGACAATACCCCATCCAAATTTTCAACGCGTTGACGTTTGTGGTATTCAGTCAACATTCTTGGCACCCACCTCGCGCAAACCTTAGCATACCCTAGATGCTCTGTCAAAATCTTGTCAATAGAGGTTTTGCTGACATTAGGATTCATTTCGGAGAGCTTACGAACCGTCACTCTTCATTTTAGAGCATCGCTGCCTCCACTTTTGCAATTGTTTCATCAGAAACAGATGGCCGACTGTAGCGCTATGGGAACCTTTTTTTACGGATATCCCTCGTATCTGAAAATCTTTTGACTGGAATCTAATATATTTTATATTCAGTTATATAGTAAGTTAATTTTGATCAATTCAACAGTAGAACAAGGCTTTAACCCTTTGATTACTAAGTGTCGAATATTCGACGGTCATCAATAAAGATTTATTATTTACATCATATATGATCTCAAAATCAAAATTTGAGTTTAAATATTTAATTTTTTGATGTTTATATTTTTTTATTGGCAAATATAATTATTATTGATTAAATTTTTATTTGCTTAATCTGAAGTATGAACTGTTTGGCACGCAGTTAATGGGTTGACAGCTATACACACACTGTGACAAGTGATGCACTGGATGCCATTGTTCTGGCAAACTCACTCATGTAAATAATGCTCTTTTGTGATCAAATTACTCATTTCCCTTTAAGCTTTCAAGGGAGGAAGTAGCTCAGTGGTATGCACGCTCGCTAATGAACTAGGATTCAAATCCCAATAATAAAAAATAAAACAAAATAAAAAAAATGATTCTGATATTATTTTAATTTTTACAAACTCTTTATCGGGCGGCACAATCCTATGGTAAAAGCGTTTGTTTGTCATTCAGGCGCTTTAAGTTCAAATCCCGAAGCATGATTTTTTTAAATTTATTTAATCAAATCAAACCTCTATAGATTTAACCAAATAAACCTAACCTAAATCAAAGCAATTCATGTGTGATTATAGAAAACTACGATTTTTTAACAAAATTTAATTCAATATAATTTATTTTTCTTTGATTTTCATTTCGAAATTGTTGTAAGGTGTCAAAAAAACATTTTTAACAGTAAAAATGGGAAATCTTGCTATAACGAACGCTATTAATGAATAATGTTTGTCATTTACAAAATATTAAATGATTTTATTAAACCTTGATACACTAAAATGAAATGATACCTTACTTTTTATTTACGAAAATTAACATAAACGACCGTTTTATTTTTAATAAAATATAAATACGCCGAAATTTACTGCTGAATAATATTGAAATTTTAAAACAGACTCAAAAATGTCGTTTAAAAATGATAAAAATAAACATAAATGAAAATTTAATATCATTGTTTGTAATCGCAGGTACATACAAAACAAGGTTACCTGAGAGAAAACAGGTGTGTTTGTAAGTAAAATCATGTAAATAATTAATAACCGGCACTAAAAACATTAAATAAACTCGTATTTAATGTACGAGTGCTATTGATCCGTTTCTATTTTTACTTTTTGCATGTAATTACACTAATTGATCGGGTGTATTGCAAAAAAATGGGTGTGACACATTTACTCATGTAATAATGCAGAGTCGCATGTAAACAAAATTAAGCGCCAACATTGCGCACCTTTGTTACGAAATTTACGGTCCGTGTGTTTGTTTCGTTTTGTTTCTTGTGTTTGGTGGTTTGTTATGGACGTTTTCCGTGTGTTTTGTATTTGTTTTCTCGCGTGACTCACCTGTGGTTGCGATAATGCTGAGTAGCACGGTGACTAGAGTGAACGCTACCGCCATTGCTGCTGCTTTGGGAGTGTTTGAATTTCTATTGCCACTTTGCGTTGGTAGGAGTGGGGGGGGCAAGGTGGCAACTTAAATTAATATTATAAAAAATCTAAGAATCAAGCGCAAAAATGAAATGGTGAAGGACAGAACCACGAATAAAAATATATCTTCGCTCAACGCAGTCACTACAAGTACAAAAAAAACGCATACTAGGCTGTAGGTATAAAATTTTTAAGGAGTTTCAAGAAAACGCTTCATTTTGTTTTTTTACTAGCTTTTTGAAATTATTACCAAACATTTTGTTGTCAGTTACAAATCACAAAGGTTTATTTTAATTTGATGGCATTTTAAATTTTAACCTTACTATTACTTATATTTTTAAATGAATTTATGAATTATAATATGTGAAATACATAATTAAAATTAAAGAATAATAATTGTAGTCAAGATTGTTGGTTGTATTGTTGCAAACTCTATAGTTTTGCTTTAAGTAGTACAAAATTTATCATCGTGAATATTATAAGCCGAATCTAAAAAATAATGAAAGGTTTTTAGTGTTTCCGGAAAAAAAACACTATTAAAACATTTTGTACGTTTAGTGACTGCCATTAGGAAAATATTTTCTTTCTACTTATTCAACAAATGAAGGTTTTTTAAATTTCTTGGCTTGGATTAAACAAAAGACTTTCAGTATAAAATTGTTATTCATTACACTAAAATTTTAACAAAAATCATGAAATACTTACCGAAATATCAGTGTTGAAAATTAAATTATTTGTCGACCAATTGCTATTTCCATTATTTTCTTAATATCTTTTTTGTTAAGTAATGTTTTTTAATATAACTTTCCAAAAAATACTGATAATATCAAAATATACGTTTTTTTTGGAATATACATTTTGGTGAAATTATTAAATAAAAATTAAAGTACGAAAAAAACTAAAATATCATCTTTTGGGAGTAACTATTTCATCCCATTGTGCATAGATTCATGGATTTGAAGTGTTTTCTAATACCTACCTAATATATTTCATTTTGCATTTAAATCTGACAGCTCATCGCAGTCTGGCCAACGCGACGCCATTTATTTCACTGAAGAACAAAACAGAAGGTTCTAGGTGAAAATAATACTGTTTATTTATCTTAAATTACACACAAATAATAAAAATACTGTAAAAATTTATTCACAGCTGATAAATAAATAACTAAATTATAATCTGATTTATTAAAAATGGCCGAAGCGACGGAGGGAGGACAGAAATGCGCCGTTTCTTCAGAGGTAATTTTTAGGTTATTTTTATCACTAGTCACTTCTTATTTTTTTATATTTTTGTATTCATTTTGTAATTCTTTGTGTATTATACCAGTATTATTTTTATTAGGTAAATAGTAAAGATACACTTTAATCGTGTGATACTGCGATCGTCTTATGTAAAATTTATGTATATCATGACAGCCTTCCACAGAGTGATGTGAGCCCACAGGCTTAACCCATTCCACCACCATTTAATTGATACAACTTCTATTTCAAAAAAACCTTAACCCTAAACTTTACATAAAATTGAAATGGGACAACATAGAACTATAATTATTTTTTTGTTACTAGGATATTTATTTAATCTTCATCTCCGGGCAGTTTTGGAACGGTTTGATATTTCTTTAAACATTCTGTCATGTGGAGAGCCACCAAGCATTTCTCACATTCCCATCGCAATTCACTTTTCTTTTTAAGTAATGAGCACATTTTACAAAGCCTGGACGGGTTTTGTTTGACAGGATTTGAAGGAACTTGTCTAGGGAAATCTACCCATTGTACAGTCTGTAGTCGTAAAGGGCATGCTCCTCCAGATGCCCTTCCTCGTCTCTTATATGGTGGTAACGTAATATTTTCAAATATGCTCTGCAATTTTTTTTTTATGTAAACGCATGCAGGAGAGCACACCCGGTCAAGACCAGTACACTATGACGCTCAGCCAGGGAGGCTGGCGCTGCATGCGGGAAACATGTGTTGTGTTTGTGTGTGGGTTGGGGAGATTGCAAGTGTATATTTATCTGTTTCTTGAAGAGATTCGGATTGTAGGAAGGAGGAAACACAGACGCTGGAAGAGCATTCCATAGCTTGCCGGTGGCATTAAGGAAGGAGCTTTGGAAACTGCCAGTTCTTGGTCGACATATATTAACCGTGTATGGATGTTCGACAAGTGTAAGACGAGTTTGTCGGTTGTGGGTGGGTGCAGGAGGAATTAGCTCTTTAAGTTCCGAAGAGCAGCGACCGTGGTAATAACGGTAGAAAAGACTAAGTGAACCAATCTTACGCCTGTGTTCCATTGATTGCAGGTTAGACGTAATAGTGCCATTGTTTATCAAACGAATTGCTCTTCTTTGAACTGAGTCAATTAAGTTTAGCCCCTCCTATAGTCGCTATATGTCAGCGTTTAAGTATTAGACATATTTTTACGTATTGCATAGATATTATATAAGGCCCTGTCCCTTGGAATACCTTCGCGATAGTGGAAAGGAAGTCAGGCACTGGTCATTTCTGTTGACTCCACCCATCCCACGATTATAATCGATGACTTTCTTGGCTTTTAGAATAGGATTCCTAGTTTTGAAGTATAGTATTACAGATAAAATATTACGAGCACGACGAGACCGTTTACTACTGCTGGCGACCATTTTGGAAATATTGTTGGTTGTCAAAATACAAGTTAAAAATAATACGTAAAAAACTTTAGTAATTATATTTTTTCATCAAAATATAATTCGTAATTATTTTATCAATGATATTAACATGAATAAAGTTGTTGTCAA